>CM076967.1:58871082-59046082 GCA_039105355.1 Benthosema pterotum
GCATTTTTGAGCATTTTCGAAAAATGTCGAAATTTTGAAAAAACGCAAAGGCTATAGCCTTACCGTTTTTCATGATTTTGAGCGATTTCGAAAAATGACGAAAACTGGCAAAAACGCAAGGCTATAGCCTTACGGTCTTGCACAGCATGCCGTTTTTCATCATTTTGGGCATTTTTGAGCATTTTCGAAAAATGTCGAAATTTTGAAAAAACGCAAAGGCTATAGCCTTACCGTTTTTCATGATTTTGAGCGATTTCGAAAAATGACGAAAACTGCAAAAACGCAAGGCTATAGCCTTACGGTCTTGCACAGCATGCCGTTTTTCATCATTTTGGGCATTTTTGAGCATTTTCGAAAAATGTCGAAATTTTGAAAAAACGCAAAGGCTATAGCCTTACCGTTTTTCATGATTTTGAGCGATTTCGAAAAATGACGAAAACTGGCAAAAACGCAAGGCTATAGCCTTACGGTCTTGCACAGCATGCCGTTTTTCATCATTTTGGGCATTTTTGAGCATTTTTGAAAAATGTCGAAATTTTGAAAAAAACGCATGCTAATGCTAGCATTAGCATGTTAGCATGTTAGCATTAGCATGTTAGTATGTTAGCATTAGCATGTTAGCATGTTAGCATGTTAGAATTAGCATGTTAGCATTAGCATGTTAGCATCAGCATGTTAGCATGTTAGCATGTTAGCATTAGCATGTTAGTATGTTAGCATTAGCATGTTAGCATGTTAGCATGTTAGCATTAGCATGTTAGCATGTTAGCATGTTAGCATTAGCATGTTAGCATGTTGGTAGCATTATCATTGGTACATGCTAACATGCTAATGCTAGCATTAGCAGTGACACATGCTAATGTCTTGCACAGCATGCAGTTTTTCATCATTTTGGGCATTTTTGAGCATTTTCGAAAAATGTCGAAATTTTGAAAAAACGCAAAGGCTATAGCCTTACCGTTTTTCATGATTTTGAGCGATTTCGAAAAATGACGGAAACTGGCAAAAACGCAAGGCTATAGCCTTACGGTCTTGCACAGCATGCCGTTTTTCATCATTTTGGGCATTTTTGAGCATTTTCGAAAAATGTCGAAATTTTGAAAAAACGCAAAGGCTATAGCCTTACCGTTTTTCATGATTTTGAGCGATTTCGAAAAATGACGAAAACTGGCAAAAACGCAAGGCTATAGCCTTACGGTCTTGCACAGCATGCCGTTTTTCATCATTTTGGGCATTTTTGAGCATTTTCGAAAATGTCGAAATTTGAAAAAACGCAAAGGCTATAGCCTTACCGTTTTTCATGATTTTGAGCGATTTCGAAAAATGACGAAAACTGGCAAAAACGCAAGGCTATAGCCTTACGGTCTTGCACAGCATGCCGTTTTTCATCATTTTGGGCATTTTTGAGCATTTTCGAAAAATGTCGAAATTTTGAAAAAAAGCAAAGGCTATAGCCTTACCGTTTTTCATGATTTTGAGCGATTTCGAAAAATGACGAAAACTGGCAAAAACGCAAGGCTATAGCCTTACGGTCTTGCACAGCATGCCGTTTTTCATCATTTTGGGCATTTTTGAGCATTTTCGAAAAATGTCGAAATTTTGAAAAAACGCAAAGGCTATAGCCTTACCGTTTTTCATGATTTTGAGCGATTTCGAAAAATGACGAAAACTGGAAAACGCAAGGCTATAGCCTTACGGTCTTGCACAGCATGCCGTTTTTCATCATTTTGGGCATTTTTGAGCATTTTCGAAAAATGTCGAAATTTTGAAAAAACGCAAAGGCTATAGCCTTACCGTTTTTCATGATTTTGAGCGATTTCGAAAAATGACGAAAACTGGCAAAAACGCAAGGCTATAGCCTTACGGTCTTGCACAGCATGCCGTTTTTCATCATTTTGGGCATTTTTGAGCATTTTCGAAAAATGTCGAAATTTTGAAAAAACGCAAAGGCTATAGCCTTACCGTTTTTCATGATTTTGAGCGATTTCGAAAAATGACGAAAACTGGCAAAACGCAAGGCTATAGCTTACGGTCTTGCACAGCATGCGTTTTTCATCATTTTGGGCATTTTTGAGCATTTTCGAAAAATGTCGAAATTTGAAAAAAACGCAAAGGCTATGCCTTACCGTTTTTCATGATTTTGAGCGATTTCGAAAAATGACGAAAACTGGCAAAAACGCAAGGCTATAGCCTTACGGTCTTGCACAGCATGCGTTTTTCATCATTTTGGGCATTTTTGAGCATTTTCGAAAAATGTCGAAATTTTGAAAAAACGCAAAGGCTATAGCCTTACCGTTTTTCATGATTTTGAGCGATTTCGAAAAATGACGAAAACTGGCAAAAACGCAAGGCTATAGCCTTACGGTCTTGCACAGCATGCCGTTTTTCATCATTTTGGGCATTTTTGAGCATTTTCGAAAAATGTCAAATTTTGAAAAAACGCAAAGGCTATAGCCTTACCGTTTTTCATGAATTTGAGCGATTTTGAAAAATGACGAAAACTGGCAAAAACGCAAGGCTATAGCCTTACGGTCTTGCACAGCATGCCGTTTTTCATCATTTTGGGCATTTTTGAGCATTTTCGAAAAATGTCGAAATTTTGAAAAAACGCAAAGGCTATAGCCTTACCGTTTTTCATGATTTTGAGCGATTTCGAAAATGACGAAAACTGGCAAAAACGCAAGGCTATAGCCTTACGGTCTTGCACAGCATGCCGTTTTTCATCATTTTGGGCATTTTTGAGCATTTTCGAAAAATGTCGAAATTTTGAGAAAACGCAAAGGCTATAGCCTTACCGTTTTTCTTGATTTTGAGCGATTTCGAAAAATGACGAAAACTGGCAAAAACGCAAGGCTATAGCCTTACGGTCTTGCACAGCATGCCGTTTTTCATCATTTTGGGCATTTTTGAGCATTTTCGAAAAATGTCGAAATTTTGAAAAAACGCAAAGGCTATAGCCTTACCGTTTTTCATGAATTTGAGCGATTTCGAAAAATGACGAAAACTGGCAAAAACGCAAGGCTATAGCCTTACGGTCTTGCACAGCATGCCGTTTTTCATCATTTTGGGCATTTTTGAGCATTTTCGAAAAATGTCGAAATTTTGAAAAAACGCATGCTAATGCTAGCATTAGCATGTTAGCATGTTAGCATTAGCATGTTAGTATGTTAGCATTAGCATGTTAGCATGTTAGCATGTTAGCATGTTAGAATTAGCATGTTAGCATTAGCATGTTAGCATCAGCATGTTAGCATGTTAGCATGTTAGCATTAGCATGTTAGTATGTTAGCATTAGCATGTTAGCATGTTAGCATTAGCATGTTAGCATGTTAGCATGTTAGCATTAGCATGTTAGCATGTTGGTAGCATTATCATTGGTACATGCTAACATGCTAATGCTAGCATTAGCAGTGACACATGCTAATGTCTTGCACAGCATGCAGTTTTTCATCATTTTGGGCATTTTTGAGCATTTTCGAAAAATGTCGAAATTTTGAAAAAACGCAAAGGCTATAGCCTTACCGTTTTTCATGATTTTGAGCGATTTCGAAAAATGACGAAAACTGGCAAAAACGCAAGGCTATAGCCTTACGGTCTTGCACGGCATGCCGTTTTTCATCATTTTGGGCATTTTTGAGCATTTTTGAAAAATGTCGAAATTTTGAAAAAACGCAAAGGCTATAGCCTTACCGTTTTTCATGATTTTGAGCGATTTCGATAAATGACGGAAACTGGCAAAAACGCAAGGCTATAGCCTTACGGTCTTGCACAGCATGCCGTTTTTCATCATTTTGGGCATTTTTGAGCATTTTCGAAAAATGTCGAAATTTTGAAAAACGCAAAGGCTATAGCCTTACCGTTTTTCATGATTTTGAGCGATTTCGAAATATGACGAAAACTGGCAAAAACGCAAGGCTATAGCCTTACGGTCTTGCACAGCATGCCGTTTTTCATCATTTGGGCATTTTTGAGCATTTTCGAAAAATGTCGAAATTTTGAAAAAACGCAAAGGCTATAGCCTTACCGTTTTTCATGATTTTGAGAGATTTCGAAAAATGACGAAAACTGGCAAAAACGCAAGGCTATAGCCTTACGGTCTTGCACAGCATGCCGTTTTTCATCATTTTGGGCATTTTTGAGCATTTTCGAAAAATGTCAACATTTTGAAAAAACGCAAAGGCTATAGCCTTACCGTTTTTCATGATTTTGAGCGATTTCTAAAAATGACGAAAACTGGCAAAAACGCAAGGCTATAGCCTTACGGTCTTGCACAGCATGCCGTTTTTCATCATTTTGGGCATTTTTGAGCATTTTCGAAAAATGTCGAAACTTTGAAAAAAGCGTAAGGCTATAGCCTTACCGTTTTTCATAATTTTGAGCGATTTCGAAAAATGACGAAAACTGGCCAAAACGCAAGGCTATAGCCTTACGGTCTTGCACAGCATGCCATTTTTCATCATTTTGAGCATTTTTGAGCATTTTCGAAAAATGTCGAAATTTTGAAAAAAGCGTAAGGCTATAGCCTTACCGTTTTTCATAATTTCATAGCAAGGCTATGAGGTTTTTCGAAAAATGACAGAAAATGACAAAAACTGGCAAAATCGCAAGGATATAGTTTTACGGTCTTGCACAGCATGCCGTTTTTCATCATTTTGAGCATTTTTGAAAAATGTCGAAATTTCGAAAAACCGCAAGTCTATAGCCGTACGGTTTTTCATCGTTTTGAGGTTTTTCGAAGAATGACAAAAAATGACTAAATCTGGCAAAAGCGTAAGCCTATTGCCTTACGGTCTTGCACAGCATGCCGTTTTTCATCATTATGAGCATTTTTGAGCATTTTTGAAAAATGTTGAAATTTTGAAAAACCGCAAGGCTATAGCCTTACAGTTTTTCATCGTTTTGAGGTTTTTCAAAAAATGACAAAAAATGACGAAATCTGACAAAAACGCAAGGCTATAGCCTCACGGTCTTGCACAGCATGCCGTTTTTCATCATTTTGAGCATTTTTGAACATTTTCAAAAAATGTTGAAACTTCGAAAAAACGCAAGGCTATAGCCTTACGTCTTTTCATCGTTTTGAGGATTTTCTGAAAATGACAAAAACTGACGAAACCTGGCAAAAATGCAAGGCTATAGCCTTACGATCTTGCACAGCGTGCCGTTTTTTATTTTCTTAAGGATTTTTGAGCATTTTCAAAAAAAATACGAAATTTCGAAAAATCGCAAGGCTATAGCCTTACCGTTTTTCATAATTTTGAGCCATTTCGAAAAATGACGAAAATGGCCAAAACGCAAGGCTATAGCCTTACGGTCTTGCACAGCATGCCGTTTTTCATCATTTTGAGCATTTTTGAGCATTTTCGAAAAATGTCGAAATTTTGAAAAGAGCGTAAGGCTATAGCCTTACCGTTTTTCATAATTTTGAGCGATTTTGAAAAATGACGAAAATGGCCAAAACGCAAGGCTATTACCTTACGGTCTTGCACAGCATGCGGTTTTTCATCATTTTGAGCATTTTTTAGCATTTTCGAAAAATGTCGAAATTTTGAAAAAAGCGCAAGGCTATAGCCTTTCCGTTTTTCATAATTGTGAGCGATTTCGAAAAATGACGAAAACTGGCAAAAATGCAAGGCTATGGCCTTATGGTCTTGCACAGCATGCCGTTTTTCATCATTTTGAGCATTTTTGAGCATTTTCGAAAAATGTCGAAATTTTGAAAAAAGCGTAAGGCTATAACCTTACCGTTTTTCATAATTTCATAGCAAGGCTATGAGGTTTTTCGAAAAATGACAGAAAATGACAAAAACTGGCAAAAACGCAAGGCTATAGTTTTAAGGTCTTGCACAGCATGCCGTTTTTCATCATTTTGAGCATTTTTGAAAAATGTCTAAATTTCGAAAAACCGCAAGGCTATAGCCTTACGTTTTTTCATCGTTTTGAGGTTTTTCGAAGAATGACAAAAAATGACGAAATCTGGCAAAAGCGTAAGCCTATTGCCTTACGGTCTTGCACAGCATGCCGTTTTTCATCATTATGAGCATTTTTGAAAAATGTTGAAATTTCGAAAAACCGCAAGGCTATAGCCTTACAGTTTTTCATTGTTTTGAGGTTTTTCAAAAAATGACAAAAAATGACAAAAAATGACGAAATCTGACAAAAACACAAGGCTATAGCCTCACGGTCTTGCACAGCATGCCATTTTTCATCATTTGGAGCATTTTTGAAAAATGTCGAAATTTCCAAAAAAAGCAAGGCCGCCTTACAGCCTTTACAGTTTTTCATCGTTTTGAGGTTTTTCGAAAAATGACAAAAATGATGAAATCTGGCAAAAATGCAAGGCTATAGCCTTACGGTCTTGCACAGCATGCCGTTTTTCATCATTTGGAGCATTTTTGAGCATTTTCTATTAACGAAGTTTTGAAAAACCGCAAGGCTATAGCCTTACCGTTTTTTACCGTACGGTCTTGCACAGCATGCCATTTTCTAAACATTCAATCAGAGAATGTTAGAGAATGGTAATTTTGTTATCCTGTTTTGTTTCCCAAATCCAGCCTGGAATTGTGGACAAAAACAATAGAAATCTTGAAGAAAGTTGTGGGGTAAAATGTCACCAAACGGTGGTCCTCTGTGGCTCAAATACTGAATAAATAGTGGTGTCAAAAGGGTTGGTCTTACTCTTACTTTTATCTTGAAATTAAATTAATACTACACAGACTTTAGTTCAGCCTTTTAGTCTTGGTATCTCCACAATATTTCATGGATCTCATTTGGCTCCTTGGGGAAAATAATTACCCACCGCTGGATTAGTCCGTGGTCCGCACAGAGATATGCGGCGGTCCGGACGGACGTGGACCGCTTTCCGCCTGTTGAGAACAACTGTCCTATAATATGCCACTTTCATCGTTTTTGAGGATTTTTCAAAAAAATGTTGGAAATGATGAAAAACGACATACTATAACTCTTTCATCATTTCGACATAGTATTGCATGCCATTTTTTGTTGTTCACGAGGATTTTCGAAAAAATAACGAAAACCTGGGGAAATGGGGCATGCTATGGTACTTGGTCTTGGACAGCATACTATAGTATGACGTTTTTCATCGTTTTTGAGGATTCTCAAAAATGTTGAAATCCTATTATTGGTGACTTATTTTTGTAGACATGGCAACCTAGCTATATGGAGTAGCAGCACAGTAAAGAACCAGGAGACCTTTTATTCTATGAAAGGAGCAGAAAATAAAACTAAATAATGTAAATACAACACATTGAGCAGGGCATCGCAGGGAATTGAACCCCGTTCCGGTAAACCAGAAGTACCACAACCGGTGCCTTTTGCTAACAGGTTGCTTTAGAGGTCCATTCGTTTAACCCATTGTGTACGGAACGCGTTTGGTGTTTTAGCTATTGAAAAATAGCAGATCAACAAGCCCATATCGCGGCACCGAGTGGCGCGATATGAGCTTGTTGTTCTGCTATTTTTTGAAAAATTGTGAAAATGTGGTGCAAATCTGGATACATTATGTTGGAACATTTTTAACTGAAATGTTTGCTTCTGGGGGATCCCCTAGAACAACATGTTTTTACATGAGGTTCTACAGCTAAATAATAGATATCTCTGGGGGTCCTTCCTATGAAATATGTTAAGCATCACTGACACAAAGGGATTTTTCCAGAAAAAAACTAGAACCTCACACCAGGGACTAGAATTTAGTGTCACAAACTAGAATTTAGTGTTATGGACTAGAATATAGTGTTGGGAAATAGGAAATAATTATGTAGACGTGTAGAAAGAAAAAAAAAGGAGAGACGCACAAAACTAACATCAAAGTACTCAAAAGTAGGAGAAAATAACACAAAATAATGAGTTGACAAACTTGACACATCAGAGCTTCAAATATTTAAAGGAACCCTTGCTAATGAGCTAAATATGGATAAATACATTATACTTGCCCCCTATAACTACAATTGAACATTTAAAACATATTGAAACAACAAGCTCTTTAGTTTAAAAATATTTCATGTTTTTATCCCATGGGGGCGCCATTTTGCTGTGCCTGTCACATGACCTGTCATAGTGATGACGTCACAGAGGCTCTGTAGTATATGCAGTAGCTATGGAACATTCCATGATTACCCAGCATTGCAACGTAAAACATCGATGTATATACGCTGTTCTGTTTGTAATGACAATGGCGACCCCCGCTGGTGAAATAAAGGACTATAAAACAAAACTATAGTTGGACAAAATATGTAGTTGTTTGATGCATTCCATTACTTCTACTGTGGAGCGATCTTCTGTGAGGTCATCACTATGACAGGCCATGCGACAGGCACAGTTAAATGGCGCCCCCATTGGGATAAAAACATGAACTATTTTTAAACCAAAGACAGGGTCGGATTGACCATTGGGCGTACAGGGAGGTGTCCCGGTGGGCCATGACCCGTAGGGGGCCGGTGGTATCACGGTATGATTAAAAGCACTGGTTTTTCAACCTTTTTGATACCAGGGCCCACCATTCATTTCAGAATTTCGAGCCACGAACCACCATTTGATGACATTTTAACCCCAACAGACCCCAAAACTAAAGATTTGTTTTGCTTTTTGGTCCACAATTCCAGGCTGGATTTGGGAAACAAACCAGTCAAACATACAGATCAACATGATCATTTATCTTCTACATTTTCTAATTAGACTTGGGCCAATTTAGATGAATATTTTAACTCTTGAGAGTGTTCAACATGAAACCAAATGGACCCGCAAGGGTCCATTTGGTTTCATGTTTACGCTCTCAAAGAGTTACATTAGCTTAACCAACAATACCAGGTAGAATAGGTCCATCACGCGCTGGTTGTTGTTTGGCCGGTCTAGGCCAAATCACGATAAAAATGTCCGGGCCGATTTTTTTCGCCCAGTCCAGCACTGACCAAAGAGCATATTCAATGTGTTTTAAATGTTCAATTCTAGTTATAGATGGCAAGTATTGTAGCACTGCCACACAAGTTACAAAGAATTTATTTTTAATCACAGCATTTAAAAGAGTATGCTGTATTATTTAATATTTCTGAAGTAACGCCATCCGTCAAGGGTAAGGTCCTATATGGCTTCTATGCTGTCCATTATGTGATCATGTTATTATTTTGGGGTGGGATTATAATGTTGATGATTTGATGTCAATTGATTGACACGTTGGGCTGGTGAGGGACTCATGCATAAAATAGGCGGAGTTTACCGGCCAGGAAGTCGACCTGACGAGAGAGACAAACAGAACAGGGAGTCTACGAGGGACCTGGATAAGTTTGTTTATGTTTTATCTCGTTAAAACGCTATAGCAGCAAGAACGGTGGTGCTCACTTTATGAGGAGGCTTTCATTCATTCATTCTCCTAACGGGTGAGATCGTTCGTCTTTTGTTTATTTTGTCGTTCCGTGGGGATCCTCAGTTGTCCAATATCAGGTGTACTTTCTGTTTGGATTACGATCGCTTTCGGGATGGATTAAGTTTCGTTTGGATCATTGACTTTGCGTTGGAGAGACTTTTACGTTCGGGAGGGAGCTCTTGGAGAAACAGACTGTTTGAAACAACCGCTACGGACCTACGCTAGACAATAGGTGCATGCGCGTGCGTGTGTGTGCGTGCGTGTGCGATCGTGGTGCGATCGCGTCGGTACATTCATTGATTCAACCTGCTGGTAACATGACTGTAGAACTGTTGATTCCTTGCAGCAATGATATAAAATGGGTTATAATAACTTGAGCTGTGTTCCAGACTGTGTTTACTGCTTGCTTGTGGAGACGGTTTCATTTACACAACATTGTCAATCGTGTCCTAGAAGGAGATCATGTCCAATCCGTGATATAGTAATTGTTGGTATTTAATTGATTTAATATCTGACCGTTACAGTATAATGTATTTTTATTCATCCATATTTGTCTCATAGCCAGGGTTCCTTTTAAGTGATGACATTGTTATGGTACCATAAGGTTCACAAACATTGTTGTAATGGGACCTTTAGAAGTTGGAGGACGCCTCACAAGACTCTTGTATACACACATGCGCTCACATTTGCGCGCACGCAGACACCATTAAAGCATACAGACTTGTACAGCGTATTTAGAAACAGGGTTTACAAAGCTTAGTTGTATCCATAAACGTAAAAGACAGGTCAAAATCCTGTAGTCAAAGTGACACACAGACTCATTGAAAAGAAAACAACTTCAAGAAAACAAGACCCAACACCTACGGGAAAGAGGAGGTGACAAAATAATAAAACACATCAGATTTGGATACAGGATTTAAAGATCCAGTAAGTGATTTCGATTTTATTGTGTATTACCAGTCTGGTACGCTAGGGGCGCCATAGAGTCAGTTTTTGTAATGCGTTTCTGTAATGTCTAGCATCCGCCATAGTCAGTAGCAGACTGTTATTGATGAATACCAACAAATTAGACTAATTTCATTCATACGCCGCTAGAAGAAAATCAATATAGTTTTACTAATGTTCTGTTTTTGGCCAACGAATCGAACATCCAGCTTTATACCTAAATTGGGCTCATTACAGGCGTTGCAAATCCTATCGACAATAACCAACTGGTCCCATACACCAACTAAGTTGCAATTAGGTCGCATTTGATGGCATAAAAGTATACCGTAATTTCTGGACTATAAGCCGCACCTGAATATAAGCTGCACTAGCTAAATTTGTGGCAAAATACTGACTTTTTCCCATGTATAAGCCGCACCTGACTATAAGCCGCACCAGACAACAAGCTTCATGTTAGAGCAGTGGTTTTCAACCTTTTTCATCCCAGGGCCAACTATTTATTCAGCATTTGAGCTACAGACCACCATTTGACAACATTTTCACCCCGCAGAACCCAAAACTAAAGATTTCTATTGGTTTTGTCCACAATTCGAGGATGGATTTTTGCAAACAAAACAGACAAAACATAGAGATCCATATGACCATGACTTATTAATTAAGTGGTGCTAATTTAGATGGTGAATATCATAAATGGACCCGCAAGGGTTAACCAACTTTCCATCATTTAGTCTGGAGGGCCCACCTACAACCCTTTCAGGGACCACCTGTTGAAAACCCCTGTTTAAAAAAAATAAACACCTGTAAAAATCCATAGATTGGCCGCACCGTTGTATAAGCCGCAGGGTCCAAAGCATGTGAAAAAAGTAGTGGTTCTGTCCACAATTCCAGGATGGATTTTTGTAAACAAAACAGACAAAACATAGAGATCCATATGACCATGACTTATTAATTAAGTGGTGCTAATTTAGATGGTGAATATCATAAATGGACCCGCAAGGGTTAACCAACTTTCCATCATTTAGTCTGGAGGGGCCACCTGCAACCCTTTCAGGGACCACCTGTTGAAAACCCCTGTTTAAAAAAAAAAAAAACACCTGTAAAAATCCATAGATTGGCCGCACCGTTGTATAAGCCGCAGGGTCCAAAGCATGTGAAAAAAGTAGCGGCTTATAGTCCGGAAATTACGGTACACATAATTTAGCTCATCAACAATCAGCGTTGAGTGTGTCGAACCAAGGGGGGAAAAGTTCTCATTCTAAGGCGGACAACCAGCCACGCTGATCGAGGATTTCTGGGTTTTCGTCTAATCAATGCAATCGTGTCAGTCGGCTCCCAGAAAACAAGCCTCATCGAAAAGAACAGCTAATAAGTAGCATTGTGGGAATTATCGCTTGACAACAGTGGAAGCAAGTGACTGAGTGGCTAAAAAAATACTATTAGGCCTAGATTTGTCACCGCTAATCGCTTTGTCACCGCTTTATCCCTTAACTTCTTTGCCTTTTTAAACCATTAAAAATACATTTTTCAATAGTTGAAATGGCCAGTCTACATGCTCACAACATGTCAATAGATTGGCACATTGAACTATTCCCGAAACTTAAAAAAAAAATAGGGATAAGAAGTTTGGGTGTTAACACGCTGATGTGACTCCAGTGTTAACACGCTGATGTGACTTAAGGTGATGTCTCTTCATATTACCCAACAGACTAAAACTCTTGTCACAATGTGTACAATGGAAAGGTTTTTCTCCGCTGTGGATCAACTGGTGTTGCTTCAGTTTGCTTTTCCGACTGAAGCTCTTGTCACAATGTGTACAATGGAAAGGTTTTTTCTCCGCTGTGGATCAACTGGTGTTGCTTCAGTTTACTTTTCCGACTGAAGCTCTTGTCACAATGTGTACAATGGAAAGGTTTTTCTCCGCTGTGGATCAACTGGTGTTGGTTCAGTTTACTTTTCTGACTGAAGCTCTTGTCACAATGTGTACAATGGAAAGGTTTTTCTCCCGTGTGAAGATGTTGGTGTCTCTTGAGGTCACCTAAGTAAGTAAAGCTTTTGTCACAAAGTTTACATTGGAATGATTTTTCTCCAGGGTGAACATCCTGGTGTCTCCTGAGGCTAACTAACTGAGTGAAACTCTTGTCACAATGTGTACAATGGAAAGGTTTTTCTCCCTTGTGAAGATGTTGGTGTCTCTTGAGGTCACCTAAGTAGGTAAAGCCTTTGTCACAAAGTTTACATTGGAATGATTTTTCTCCGGTGTTAACACGCTGATGTGACTCCAGGTGATGTCTCTTCATATTACCCAACAGACTAAAACTCTTGTCACAATGTGTACAATGGAAAGGTTTTTCTCCACTGTGGATCAACTGGTGTTGCTTCAGTTTACTTTTCTGACTGAAGCTCTTGTCACAATGTGTACAATGGAAAGGTTTTTCTCCGCTGTGGATCAACTGGTGTTGCTTCAGATGACTTTTCCGACTGAAGCTCTTGTCACAATGTGTACAATGGAAAGGTTTTTCTCCGCTGTGGATCAACTGGTGTTGCTTCAGTTTACTTTTCCGACTGAAGCTCTTGTCACAATGTGTACAATGGAAAGGTTTTTCTCCGCTGTGGATCAACTGGTGTTGCTTCAGTTTACTTTTCTGACTGAAGCTCTTGTCACAATGTGTACACTGGAAAGGTTTTTCTCCCGTGTGAAGATGTTGGTGTGTCTTGAGGTCACCTAAGTAAGTAAAGCTTTTGTCACAAAGTTTACATTGGAATGATTTTTCTCCAGGGTGGACATCCTGGTGTCTCCTGAGGCTAACTAACCGAGTGAAGCTCTTGTCACAATGTGTACAATGGAAAGGTTTTTCTCTCTTGTGAAGATGTTGGTGTCTCTTGAGGTCACCTAAGTAAGTAAAGCCTTTGTCACAAAGTTTACATTGGAATGATTTTTCTCCGGTGTGAACATGTTGGTGTCTCCTGAGGCTAATTAAGTGAATGAAACTTTTGTCACAAAGTTTACATTGAAATGTTTTTTCTCCGGTGTGGAGAAGCTGATGTGTCCACAGGCTACCTTGTTCCGTGAAACTCTTGTCACAATGTGTACAATGGAAAGGTCTTTCTCCTCTGTGGATCCACTGGTGCTGCTTCAGATTACTGATGCGACTGAAACTCTTGTCACAAAGTATACATTGGAATGTTTTTTCTCTGGTGTGGATACGTTGATGATTCCTCAGGTATCTCAACTGACTGAAGCTCTTGTCACAATGTTGGCAGTGGAAACTTTCTCCACTGTGGATCCTCTCGTGTCTTTTCAGATCACTTTTATAAATGAAACTCTTGTCACAATGTTGACACTGGAAATTTCTTTCTCCAGTGTGGATACGCTCATGTCTATTCAGAGAACCTTTTTTATTGAAACTCTTGTCACAATGTGTACAATGGAAAGGTTTTTCTCCACTGTGGACCCTTTTGTGTGTTTTCAGATCACTTTTATCAATGAAACTCTTGTCACAATGTTGACAGTGGAATGTTTTTTCTCTGGTGTGGCGACGCATATGTCTACTCAAAGAAGCTGAAGTACTGAAGCTCTTGTCACAATATTCACATTGAAAATGTTTCTCTGCAGTGTGAACACCTCCACTTGTCTCCTCCCAATCATCACTGTCTTCAGTGACTTCACTGTCAGTTTTAGGTTCATCCTCAGAGCAGAGTGAGGAGAGCTCTACATCGACTTCACTTTTCACTGCAGGTAATGTCAACATTGACCCAGCATGTTCCTCTGCTCTTTGAGGTTGTTCCTCCTGTTCCTCTTTAATGTGTGGAGGCTCTGGTTCCTCCTGTTCCTCTTTAATGTGTGGAGGCTCTGGTTCCTCCTGTTCCTCTTTAATGTGTGGAGGCTCTGGTTCCTCCTGTTCCTCTTTAATGTGTGGAGGCTCTGGTTCCTCCTGTTCCTCTTTAATGTGTGGAGGCTCTGGTTCCTCCTGTTCCTCTTTAATGTGTGGAGGCTCTGGTACCTCCTGGAGCAGACTGGAGCTCCTCTCCTGATCAGTAGAATCCTCCTCTTTACACACAGCCAGGTACTGGATGTCTAGGATCAGAAAACATTACATTAGAGTAATAGTGAATACTGCATTTCTAAAATGTGAAGCCAGTATTCCATTGTCCATGTAGAAAATGTTCTTACATTCAAAGACATAGCAACATATCAGGAAATAATATCACAGGAGAGTGTACACTGGGGATTGACAATTACATTATCAACATTGAAGATGTTAATCTCCACACAAAAAGAAACACTATAGCAGGCTACAGTTAAAAGCAGAAACTCACCGTATATTATTTGTATATTATATTCTGTGTAATTGATTGGGTTTTAGACTATATAGTGGAGGAACAAAAGCTCCAAAAGTTGACTATAATCCTCCCTGAGGTATAACGAAACGGGACAGTTTTTTTCTATTCATATCTTTCATGAAATGGATTTTCCCAAGATCCTCTGGCATTTTCTACCTGTTGATTTTTTTTTACATCATACTTGTACAGATGGTCTACGGGTAGTATCCCTACATCCCCAAAAAGCCAGACTGCCAATATGTGGTTCTATTGTAGATCATCAGCCTATTTTATAAGGTATTAAATAGGCGGAAATAGCAAGTTGACTTTTTTGAGCAGTAGAGGAGCAGGACTTTTCTATTAGGGGTATACCTAAATGGGACATATCTATCTTTAGGATGTCCCCTTCATGAAATGTTGTTTCTCAAGTTTACTTTACTGCAATGTCATGAAATTAATCAATGAAGTGACACACTACATCATGGAGAAAATAAAGCTATTCTGCAAGAGGGAGATCCATCATTTTCTACCTGCTAATTGTCATATTTGCACAGAAGGTCTGCAGGTTGTTTTTTAAAATGACAATATTTGGTTCTACTGTGAATAAACAGCCTTTTAAGTCCTTTAAATAGGCAGAAATAGCACAAAATTGATTTTTCTGAGCACCCTTCACTTGTCCTAGTGGGGTAGAATTAAATGGGGCATACAGTAGATTTCTATAGGATATCATGGAATGGTTTGTCCTAAGGGACAGAACGTTATTTATGGAGGGGGGTCACTGGAGGAAATTTATATGCCCTGAAATAAAATTCTGACCCTCCCTCTGTTTGTGGGAAGAAATTAGTGGCCCTCCTGCAGGCAAAGAAAAGATGGCCCTCCCTAGGGCTGCAAAGTGCAAACAACGAATTTTCGTTGAAAAAAATAATAATAATAATAACCAAATTAAGAAAATTAAGGTTCGTCTTCATGTACTGTATATAGAAAATAATGCCATAAAAATGCTTTTGGACAAAAAGCAGAAGTCTAGCTTTACCACACGACGGTGCTGTATGAACGAGAGTAGAGTTAAATGGGTCCACACAACGTGTGGTGAGCTTGTAGATCTGCCGATCGGCTCACTCACACCGCCCCGCTATGGATCTCAGTCTACAGGTGCGTGCACATATTTAAAAAGGGGCTTCAGCCCCGGCTGAAGCCCGGGGCACTTCTGTGTAAAACACAGAAGTGCCCTCCTCTGGGAGGTTGCCCCTGCCCCTTCTGTAACACGCTGTCCACACGGACCACAGCAAGACTTATTGCACTGCTAGGTCTTAACGAGTCTCTAAATTCTAATCCGTTCAATATTGCAGATTCCTTAATATCTGTGTGTTCTTTTTTGAGTTAGAACAGAGAAAACACAATAATGTAAATCCTTCGATAGGCTACATCACACACTTGAACTTCTAACAGAATCGCAATTACAATAGCCTATACGAATGACCCAGATTCTACCATGCGCCTGTGCACTCGGATTTGGGAAAATGCCTGTCTGTGTCAGCCAGCAGTAGAGAACGTTCCCCTCAGAAGTTCATATGTTGGTAAAATGTATAACCTTCCTGCGCCATGCGTGATTAATCATCAATAGCGCACCGGGTGCGCGCTCGGACACACAAACACTTGTGTATTCTTACCGACATTGTTGACTGATATTTAATCCTCACAGCGAACAGCACTGTAGGCTGTTTTGGGACTGTTTGTGCAAATTGCAAAGGACTATACAAACGCGCAATCAGCACCAACGGCGGGCAGGATATGGGCTACATAGTTTTCATTTTTATTTAGCCTACCATGTACTATTTTACAGTTTAATATCAATATAATAACCTAGCCAGGCCCGACTGAAAGCCTGACCGCCAATTATGCAAATAAGTTTCCTCGTGGCATCTGTTGGGCGACTCTGGCTGAAAGCCTGGCTGCGCGAGATTGAGAAAAACCAAGATAAGCAATGGATGCGGGGTGTCAATGACTATTGTTGTACTATTATTCAGGAAAGCTGTAATGAAAATATGCATATAAAATCCGGGCTCATTTTAAAAATAAAAATTGGATGGCCCTCCCTTGGACTCAAAGTAAAATTTGATGACCCTCCCTCAAACTAAAACTAAAAAGACATGACGTGACCCCTCTCCAAAATAACGATAGATCCCTAAGTTTTACCTTTAGAGGAAAAGGTCATGAAATTAATCCATGAAGTGACTGAAAGTCACATGTCATTTTGCTTCAATATTGACCTTCCATCCATCCTTCCCCTTCAATGTCTCTTTGACTGATACCTGTACATTTAAGCTCTAGATGCCCCCCCCCCCCCCCCCCACAAGTTATGAATCCAGCCGCTTCCAGCATTTGGCATTACGATCGTGCAACAGCTGAGACAATGCATTACTGGGTAGTTGCTGATGTTACGACTGGTCTAGGGTCAGCTACAGCTAAGACTCAATGCATCACCGCCAGTTCCTGATGTTACGACTGATCTAGGGTCAGCTGGCAGTTACAATTTCATTAATCCAAGGTGTGACAATTAAAATAGGATGAAAAATGAGTTCAAATAAGTGGTTACTCAACGAAAGAAATACGGTTTGGACAAGTACTAAAAGAAAGTATCGGTAAGGTGGTATCGGGACATCTCTAAATTTCATGACATTTGTACCAGCCTGGTGCACTAGGGGCCCCCAACAGTAGCTACACTATGTGAACCTGCTGCTCGCTCCTGATTGGAGGAGAATTGTGGTGACCTGGGGAACTTTTATTAGCTCCTCTGCTAACTTGGGGGAGGGGGAAACCCCATATGTGGTTTCCACACCTTATAATAGAGCATTTTAACAGAAAAAATATATTTTTGGGTGATATCTGACAAAAGTGAAATCACTTCCCCTACCTTTAAGATATGAAAAAAAAAAAAAAAAAACAATGTCACGTTATCCTACCTCTGATTAGAGTAGGACATAAGTGAATATTGCTCAGCAAAGTAAACTTTGTGCCATTTCTACCTATTTGAGCCCTTATTAACAGGGTGCATATTCACAATAGATCGTCATCCTCACATTTTGAGACACTACTTTTCAGTTCAATTATTATTTTGGTTGCATAATAAACATTTAAAATTATGTTTCATTGGTCATAAATATTTCTGGTTACAGACCAAAAAGGAGTTAGACTGAAGCATATAGCTTATAATGCCTACCCTTTAGACCCCAGTGTGAGAAAAGAAAGAAAACACACACACACACACACACACACACACACACACACACACACACACACACACACACACACACACACACACACACACACACACACACACACACACACACACACACACACACAAAAACAACATAGGAACAAGGAAACAAAAAAACAACAAACTAAAACAAACCTGCAGACCCTCTGTGCAAATTTGCAACAATAATTAGCAATACTATTAGCGACATTTAGGTATACCTCTAATAAAAGATAAGATAAATAAAGATACAGGTAAAAAATGGCAAAGTGCTACTTCTGCCCATTTGAGGCCTCATAAAAAGGTTGCTTATTCACAATAGATCTTGTCGTTTTCACATTTTGAGACACTACTGGCAGACCTTCTGTGCAAATTTGATGCAACAATAATTAGCAATCCATTTAATGAGGGGAACATCCACAAAACATCCAAATGGGACACAAAAACTGTGTCCCATTTAGTTATACCTCTAGTAAAGATAAGATAAACAAAGATACAGGTAAAAAAATATGTATTGATTATGTATTGACAACTTTTAGAATAGGCTCATGTGAGGAGTCACTTCATGCATTAATTTCATATCCTTTGCAGTAAACGTAAATCTCGGGACAATCCATTTCATAAAGGGGACATCATAAAGTTATGAAAATCGGTGTGCCGTTTTGTTAGGGAGGGATACCTCAAAAACTAAGCCTCTTTGTGAGGGTTTGTTCCTCCACTAATAGAGCTATTCGATTCTAGAAAGGGCTCCTGTTGATAAGTGTTGAAAAGTAACACCTGTGCTATGTACACTTTAAGCAATGCATCTGGTTTGTCAATTGTGATTGTGATGTCCATGTCAAATTAACAAACACAACATAACAGTAATTCCTACACACTTCCAAGTGATTCTGCAGCTTATGCTGCAGCCATTCAAAGGTCTATGTTATCTCACACACAGTTCAGATTCAGAGCAATTTCTAGACACACCATGATTGTTTTTAGAGACTATGTGGAAAATTGACAAACATTCCAATGATAGATTTTAATATTGGGATATTATCATTCTCATAATTTTGTGGCAGCCTGACATAATAGAAAATAGGAGAAACGGTGAAGCACATGAAACTTACCAAGTTGTGGCAGATCTTCATCTTCCTGTTTAACAGAAACGTTCCAGGCTGAGTCTACAGAGTTCATCTTCACCTGCAGTCTGGACTCCACACACTGCTCTGAAATGAAGCAAGTGGATAAGGACTTTATTAACTGGAGACCTAGTAGAGATTATTACTAACGATTAATGATAAGAGACAAATCTTGCAATTATCTTGCAACTTCCTACCTACACGATTTCATTGACACACTTCGGCTCAGAATAAGATTGACCATAGACCATTTATTGCAAAGCTTTTGCATGTTTGTATGGCGGCGTGGCTCTTGCTCATGTGATATCAGACGATCTATGAACTGAGTCATAGGTCTGATATCACATTTGATATATCTGATTATCTGTGCATCGAGACACAGCTCAGATATCAACAACCCCACGGAGCAGAGCCAAGGTACAGTAACCGAAAATTCAAGACATTAACACAAGAGCATCATATCCAGTGCAGACTGACAGAGACATTACAACATTTATCCAAAATACATGAACCACATAGATACTGAAAATATCATAGTACACAGTAAACACGGTCCTGGGCATGACGTTAAACTGCATCCAACCTGGAGAGGGATGGGCGCCTCCAGGTTTATTTGCCCAAATACACCCATGAACAAACTAGTTGAGAGAGACGAGACCCGGCCCGGAGGAAGCCCGGGGCCCCCCTCTGGAGCCAGGCCCGGAGGGAGGGCTCGTCAGCGAGCGCCTGGTGGCCGGGCTTGCCACGGAGCCCGGCCGGGCACAGCCCGAAAAAGCAACGTGGACACCTCTCCATCCTCTCCGCCGCGTGGGCCCACCACCCGCGCCAGGAAGCCGTGGGCCAGGGTGCGCTGCCAGATGGGTGGCAGCGACACTAGGGGTTCTGGACGGACCGGTCCTGGGCAGCAAAGGCTGACCATGGGGACGTGGAACGTAACCTCGCTGGTGGGGAAGGAACCTGAGCTGGTGCGGGAGGTTGAGCGCTACAGGTTGGACCTGGTGGGGCTCACCTCCACACACAGTAAGGGTTCTGGAACCAAAGTCCTGGACAAGGGGTATACCTTGTTCTTTTCTGGAGTTGCCCAGGGTGTGAGGTCTCAGGCGGGTGTGGGGATACTCACAAGCCCCGGCTGAGGGCCTGTACGTTGGAGTTTACCCCAGTGGACAAGAGGGTCGCTTCCCTCCGCCTTAGGGTTGGAGGGGGGAATACTCTGACTGTTGTTTGTGCGTACGCGCCGAACAAGAGTTCAGAGTATCCGGCCTTCTTGGATACCCTGCAGGGCGTCCTGGACGGGGCACCTGTGGGGGATTCCGTAGTCCTACTGGGGGACTTCAACGCACACGTGGGCAACGACAGAGATACCTGGGCTGGCGTGATTGGGAGGAACGGTCTCCCCGATCTGAACTCGAGTGGTAGTTTGTTGTTGGACTTCTGTGCTAGTCATGGACTGACAATAACAAAACACCATGTTCAAGCATAGGGATGCTCATAAGTGTACTTGGTACCAGAGCACCCTAGGCCAAAGGTCAATGATCGATTTTGTAATCGTGTCAGCTGACCTGCGGCCGTATGTCTTGGACACTCGGGTGAAGAGAGGGGCTGAACTGTCAACTGATCACCACCTGGTGGTGAGTTGGTTTAGATGGCGGGGGAAACCTCTGGACAGACCTGGCAAACCCAAACGTGTAGTGCGGGTAAACTGGGAACGTCTGGAGGAGGCCCCTGTCCGGAAGGACTTCAACTCACGCCTCCGGTTGGACTTCTCTCGCATCCCTGTGGAGGTTGGGGACATTGAACAGGAATGGGCAATGTTCAAAGCCTCCATTGCTGAAGCTGCAGCTGTGAGCTGCGGCCAGAAGGTCTTAGGTGCCTCAAGGGGCGGCAACCCTAGAACTCCCTGGTGGACAGTGGAGGTAAGGGAAGCCGTCCGACTGAAGAAGGAGGCCTACCGGGATATGTTATCCCGGGGGTCGCCGGACGCAGTTGCAAGGTACCGACAGGCCCGAAGGTCAGCGGCTGCGGCTGTAGCTGAGGCAAAGCAGCGGGTGTGGGAGGAGTTCGGAGATTCCATGGAGAAAGACTATCGGGTGGCACCAAAGTTGTTCTGGAAGACCATACGACACCTCAGGAGGGGAAAGCGGGGAAACATCCAAGCTGTTTACAGCAAGGATGGGACCCTGCTGACTTCAAATGAGGATGTCGTAGCGCGTTGGAAGGAACACTTTGAGGAACTCCTGAACCCAGTAACATCAGACCCACCCTCCTTGACAGGAGCAGAGCCAGAGGATGATGGGCGGGTGTCGTCAATCTCCCGGAGGGAAGTCACTGAGGTAGTTAAGCAGCTCCACGGTGGCAAAGCTCCGGGGGTTGACGAGATCCGCCCAGAAATGCTGAAGGCTCTGGGTGTTGAAGGGCTGTCTTGGCTGATACGCCTCTTCAACATTGCGTGGAAGTCTGGGACAGTGCCGAAGGAGTGGCAGACCGGGGTGGTGGTCCCTCTGTTTAAAAAGGGGGACCAGAGGGTGTGTGCCAACTACAGGGGCATCACATTACTCAGCCTCCCTGGGAAAGTCTACTCCAAGGTACTGGAAAGGAGGGTCCGGCCGATAGTCGAACCTCAGATTCAGGAGGAGCAATGTGGTTTTCGTCCTGGCCGTGGAACAACTGACCAGATCTATACTCTTGCAGAGATCCTGGAGAAGGCCTGGGAGTCTGCCTATCCAGTCTACATGTGCTTTGTGGATTTGGAAAAGGCATATGACCGGGTCCCCCGGGAGGTCCTGTGGGAGGTGCTGAGGGAGTATGGAGTTAGGGGGTCCCTGCTGAGGGCCATCCAATCTCTGTACTCCCAAAGCGAGAGCTGTGTCCGTGTGCTCGGGAGCAAGTCGGATTCGTTTCCAGTGGGGGTTGGTCTCCGTCAGGGCTGTGCATTGTCTCCTATCCTGTTTGTGATTTTCATGGACAGGATCTCGAGGCGAAGTCATGGTGGAGAAGGTGTTCGGTTGCGGGAGCTTAGGGTTGCATCACTGCTTTTTGCAGATGATGTGGTCCTATTGGCTCCATCAGTCAGAGACCTACAACTCTCACTGGACCGGTTCGATGCCGAGTGTACGGCGGCTGGGATGAGGATCAGCGTCTCCAAATCTGAGGCCATGGTTCTCAGCCGGAAACCGGTGGATTGTACAGTCCGGGTAGGGAATGAGGTATTACCCCAGGTGAAGGAGTTTAAGTATCTCGGGGTCTTGTTCACGAGTGAGGGGAGGATGGAGAGGGAGATCAGCCGGAGAATCGGAGCAGCAGGGGCGGTATTACAGTCGTTATACCGCACTGTTGTGACGAAAAGAGAGCTGAGCCAGAAGGCAAAGCTCTCTGTCTACCGAGCTATCTTCATCCCTACCCTCACCTATGGTCATGAAGTGTGGGTCATGACCGAAAGAACGAGGTCGCGGATACAAGCGGCCGAAATGAGTTTTCTCCGGCGGGTGGCTGGCATCTCCCTTAGAGATAGGGTGAGAAGTTCAGTCACTCGGGAGAGACTCGGAGTAGAGCCGCTGCTCCTTCGCATGGAAAGGAGCCAGCTGAGGTGGTTCGGGCATCTGGTTAGGATGCCACTCGAGCGCCTCCCTAGGGAGGTCCTCGAGGCACGTCCCACTGGGAGGAGACCCCGGGGCAGACCAAGGACCAGATGGAGGGATTACATCGACTCTCTGGCTTTGGATCGCCTCGGGATCCCCCAGGAGGAGGTCGCCAATGTTGCTCGGGACAGAAAAGTCTGGAACACCCTGGTGGAGCTGTTGCCCCCGCGACCCGACCTCGGATAAGCGGAAGAAGATGGATGGATGGATGGACAGTAAACACAGATACCATAACAGAACTAGATACCACAAATGTTACAACCCTTAAATCATGATTAATCGGAGACTCATGTACTCGGAACTGGTGCCGCAGGGAAGAGGCCGGGGAGGTGGTGGAAATTTGAACACATATCTGATCAACAGGACAGAGCAGCTAGCAGGAAGAGAGAGGAGAGAGAAGAGACTGCTTTTAACCCATTGTGTCCTAAGTCCGGTTAGAAAAAAGCCCTAAAAACCTAAGTCCTAACCTAAGTAATTGGAAAAATACCCCTAAAACCTGACTTTTTCTGTAAAACTTGACAGGACTGTCAACGTCTAGTAAAAAAAATGACATCTCAGCCTCTGAAGCAGCTAGAAACAAAATTCCAAAACTATTTGAATGCTCAGACCTTTGACTTTCATGGAAAATTACTTGCCATGATCCAAATCATTATCGCAATTTTAGAAAAATCACCAAAGTCAGAAACTATGAAAATGTAATAAAACGTCTGCTAAAAAATAGCACATTTCCCAGCCTCTGTAGTAGATTGGAACAAAATTACAATCCCATTTGATAGCTTACACCTGTGCCTTCCATAGGCAGTTACCTTTCTTGGTCCAAACCTTTGTCACAAAATCTGAAACGTCTACGAATTCAGAAAATATAATAAAACCAATGAAATGTCTACTTTCTTATCCTCTGTAGCAGATGGAAGCAATATATATGAGATCTGACACAATTCAAGTTCCATTAGAAAATACATTTATTTTGTACACAATAATAAATATAGGATAATAAAATCAATAAAACTAGTAAACGTAGTACTGCTCTAATTGTTATACAGGAGATGGGAGGATGATGCACAGTGTCATTTGTCAAAGAAAACTGCAAACGTGCTTCCCAAAGCACTCTTTGCACACAGATACCTGGCAAAACAGTAGCACGAGTATGTTTCTTTGTTCCAAAGTTCTCTACCAACCACACAACGCAACTCATCCTGTTGTCTCTGAGCTTGTCATGCTCAGACACTGTCCCAAAGAAGCTGCAGAAGGTCCAAAAAGGAGCAAGAGAAGAAGTTCAGGAACCATCTCAGCTTCCAGCGTGCTTCACATCAGCTGGCTGGTTATGGTGGAGCTGTAGACCTGGACCTGCAAATTCACATATAAAAGAAAAATGTTTACCTATAAGCCATCATGTGTTCAGACATTATTCTGTCTACATTGTTTATAATCATTGCTTACAGAATTGTAGAAAATGTACATAAGTAAAATGTCATAGCTATTTTATCATCATATTAGTAGTAGTCTATTTTCATTACTATTACAATTATTATAGTAGTAGTAGTAGTAGTATCACACACCATTGTATACACCATTGTATAGTTGTTTACAAATGCTTTTTATATTAGAATTGATATAGTCATCTTAGTACCGCTTTCATCCGTGTATAAAGTTATAACAACACGGTGGCACAATAGTACTATCATCACATAGTATTTCCAGATAATAATGTGAATATAATAATGACGCCCTTTGTAGTCATTATTATACCGTTATGGTCACTGTAGTAGCCCAAGTTGCTTATTGTTTCCATATAACGGTAAACATTCTTAATCATTGTGGTTGGCTTGCTGTAGTAAATTCCATGCATAACGGTACACATAGCGTTCGCCAATCGTCGTCATTATAACCTCGTTATGGTCATTGTAGTAAATTGCTGTTCATCATCCTCCCGTAGCCTCCTGTATAACAACAATAGCAAATATTTCTTCCCGACCGTCTCATAGTAATATTATTTGTTCTTACCTCGAGATGTCCGTGTGTTGCAACCTCCGATGCTTATAATCGTCGCGTCGGTATAATCATCAGAATCTTCATCTCCGCTGCTGTCGCTGGTCATCCGTATCATAAATATCATCCTCGCACGAAATATCTTCGATTGTGTGGTCTCTTACGTGAAGTGCTTGGTAAACATGGTACTGATGGGCCATTGAAACAGAGCACTATACAATCCCTTTTCTCCGACATGCTAATGCTATGCTACGGCCAAAACAAAGGCATGAAAAAATCCGGAAATGCATTTGCGATACCCAGGAAGCCATACGTCATCGATTTATGGTGCATTTGATTGGCTATCGGCCCGGAAACGGCTGAAAAACAGCAGAAACACGTATTGGGGTTCTCGCCCACTAAGGTCTATTTACAGCACAGCGCCCCGGCCACTAAGGGAGAACTGCACCCCCGGTAATCCGCCCTCTATGGGTTAAAGAGCACATGATTGAATGGGGGTGTGACTGACTTAGGGTGAGGGGAGTTGACATGGTGACAGCCAATGAGAGTGAGGGGAATTGACATGGAGAGACTGCCGATTTAAATGAACAGAGTGAATTACTGATTGAGAATAAGGGGAATTAAATAACCTTCTGCCCTCCGTGCCTCAATGAACTAACGCTCCGCTGGATTCCCTGCCTAAATATGTCCAAGCCGCCAACTCAGGTCTTCCACTGCTGACCTGCCTGCTGTGCCCCAAAAATGGCAACTAAAAAACACAGTGAAGCTTTCTGATTCTAGAGGCCGACGGCGTGGAACAAACTAAAAATACAGTGAAGCAAGCTTTCTGCTTCTAGAGGCCGACGGTGTGGAACAAACTAAAAACACAGTGAAGCAGCTTTCTGCTTCTAGAGGCCGACTGCTTGGAACAAACTAAAAACTCAGTGAAGCAGCTTTCTGCTTCTAGAGGCCGACTGCTTGGAACAAACTAAAAACTCAGTGAAGCAGCTTTCTGCTTCTAGAGGCCGACGGCGTGGAAAACTAAAAACACAGTGAAGCAGCTTTCTTCTTCTAGAGGCCGACTGTTTGGAACAAACTAAAAACACAATGAAGCAGCTTTCTGCTTCTAGAGGCCGACGATGTGGAACAAACGGAGTGCCGTCCGTTTTTGGACAACAGATGAGCTGATCTGATTTGATCTCACAAACACGCTATGAGCACACAACACAACAGGGCTGTCAGCTGGAGACAGATTACATTCATTTGGTGCTTGATTCACGTTTATTATACTCTCAGCAGCACTTCTGACGATCTACAAGCTCACAACTTGTCGTGGAGGCGTCCTGTTGCGCTGTGAGCTTGCAGATCAGCCATTGTAACATGTTGTGTTCCCACTTTCTCATTATGTCGATTGTACTAGTTTTATTATTACTTTGAATGTTGCCTTGCGAGAATTTAACGGTGTTTTGTATATATTTGGATCCCTATTTCACTGCAGTATTTTCGACATTTAACTTGAGTATTATAATTAATAAAGATTGCTCTTTTATATTCGTAAACCCGTTGTTGGTCCTGGTTCCGACTCAAAGGGGTAATCCACTTTAAAAAAAATCTTTGGTCATTTTATGGTCTACTCAGGGTAATTTGAACACACCAGACAGTTTATGTTACTCCATTCAGTATTTAGATATTTGATGTTCATTTGTACGCCTCCAGCTCCTTCCTATACAAACCCATTATAACTTAAATCTCCATTTTAACCATAACAGAGTATTTGAAAAAAAAAAAAAAAAAAAAAAAAAAAACGTTTTTCTGGTGACTGATATTGTCCTCCTAATATGTGTGAGGGCCGTGGAATTTTATTTACAGTTTTCATTTATTTTTAAAATATTGTTTTATTAATTTGGGTGGGTATGCCCAAATATGGAGGCGGCTACATTTTCCAAAACAATATTTAAAAAAATAAATGAAAACAGTAAATGAAATTACACGGCCCTCTCACGTATTAGGAGGACATTATCAGTCACCAGAAAAAAAGATTGGTTGTTTTCAAATAATCTGTCATGCTTAAAATAGAGTTTTAAGTTATAATGGGTTTGTATAGGAAGGAGCTGGAGGCGTACAAATGAACATCAAATATCTAAATAGTGAAAGGAGTAACTTATAAACTGTCTGGTGTGTTCACATGAGACTGAGTAGACCACAAAATGACCAAAAGTTTTTTTGAAAGTGGAATACCCTTTAACTACAGTTTGTAGTCAAATTCCAAAACCGACAAATATAACAGTATAATATAACATACAGTAACTCTTTGAAGAGACATGAAACCAATTAGCGCAATGGTCCATTTGTTTGCATTACCCTGTCAAGAGTTAAAATATTCATCATGTGAATTATCCCAAATCTACACATCTAGAGAATGTAGAAGATTAATGGTTATTTTGGTGTGTAGCCTATGTTGCATTGTTTTATTTCCCAAATCATCCAGCCTGGCACTGTCATGAAATGGTGGTCCGTGGCTCAAATTCTGACTAAATGGTGGTCCCTGGTATGAAAAAGGTTGAAAAGCCCTGCATTAGACGGTGTGTGCCTGGATAGTGCACAGTATTATCTACTAGCACAGGGGTGGCCAACCCGCGGCTTGCGAGCCACATGTGGCTCTTCAGCTGGTTACATGCGGCTCTTAAGGGGCTTCCACGTGAAACCGTCAAAAACGTTCGGCATGGTGCAGTCATTCATTCCCTATACCAGGGGTCAGCAACCTGCGGCTCAGGAGCCACATGCGGCTCCAGAACACAGCCCTAGTAGCTCAGTGGCTGTAGCATTATTACATACACACAATGGGGTGATCCGCACTTGGCCATGTCAAAAAAGCCCAGCAGTTATCAGAGGTGAAGCTTTCAATCTGAACCACCCATTTTCAAAGGTTTACTCAGTTTACTATGTCATTAATATACCTTAGAGAAGAGATGTTGTGTTGACTAGAAATGGAGTTCTGTAAAACTCCTTTATTTTTTTTTTAGAAACTCCGGCTTAACCAGCCACTCAATTTTTCTGAGTGTGTGCAAATGGAACCAAATGGACCCGCCAGGGTCCATTTGGTTCACATTTGCACACTCTCAGGAAAAAAAATAATAAAATGCGGCTCCAGACAGATTTTGAATTTAATTTTGGGTCGAAAATGGCTCTTTCAACATCTTCGGTTGCCGACCCCTGCCCTATACAGTGGTGCCCAACCACTCGACCACAGATTGATTCCTAGTCAACCGTGGAGGTGTAGATGTATGTTTTTTGACTTGTCATACAATTTGGGGGATTGTAATCCTTTTTTCTAAATACATTTCTATGTGTGTTTTAATAGTGTGTCTTTGCATTGTGCACCTTCACACAAATTCACGTATCATATGGCAGGGGAGGGGAAATCTATTTGCGACCATGATGGCCGTCACGGTGGTTTTATAACCATTGTGACTGTTTGATGTGGCTCTTTGCAGTAACACAGTGAAAAACGTGGCTCTTAGTCTAAGACTGGTTGGCCACCCCTGTACTAGCATGTCCTGCTGCTGCACAGCCCAGCCTGAACACAGAAGAAATGATGGAGACAAAGGGATGAAACAGTTTGTGAATCAGTTGATCTTACCTGCTGTGTTTCACTGGTTGAGCTGCTAACAAACGTCCTCCTGCTGCTTAACGACCACACTGTTTTCAAACCACACCATTTTACTTGTCTTCAACACGCCGCCATGTTGTTTTCACAACTGCATTGTGTAACTGAGTTCTTCTGCTCAGTGTGTGTGTAGACGCCAGCAGAGCCTCAGAGTATAGACAGAGTTGTGACAACTCCGTTCACTTCCATGGGTCCGGTCTAATGGCGGCTTTTCTACCTTAGACTACTATTGGTTTGTCCCTATTTGAAGGCTTCAAATGGGGACAACCGGAAGTGACGGAACGCATTGGAGTCTATGGGCTGTCATGAACCACGTGACCAGGCTGTTTTCTGACCCCTCAATGTCGCAACTCTTTCTACTAGATTGCTCTGGACGCCAGTTGGCGTGTTGCTGCCCCCTACTGTTGGTCTCGGGTACTGTCCAATGATGTGTTTATTCATAGGTCAATACAAGAACAGAGACATGTTTACATCAGGGTCCTGCATGTTCAATTCATCAGAATGGATTTATGGTTTATATACAGTAATATGTGACCTCATAGTTTTATATTTATTGTATTCTAACTAACCAGTTCCTAATTATCACATTTCGTTCTGTACTTGAATGGTATGAAATAAAGCTCCTTGAACAGCAGCCTTAATGAACAATACTTATTCCATTTTAGAATACTAAATGTTGAAGGAAGCCCTTTTGCCTCAGATTTAAAGGGATAGTTCAGATATTTTGAAGTTAGGCTGCATGAAATAGCATTAACATGGTGGTGGCTTGTATTAATTAATGTCCCACCACGGGACTCTGGACCTCAATTAAAGGGATATTCCACTTAAAAAAAAAAAAAAAAAAAAAAAAAGGCCTTTTCAGTCTCATGTGAACACACCAGACAGTTTATACGTTACTCCATTCAGTATTTAGGAGTCTGCATAGGAGGCTATGGTGTGGGGAGACCACACAGTCAGTGGTCCCTAGCTGGTCTATAGGAAGCTATGGTGTGGGGAGACCACACAGTTAGTGGTCCCTAGGTGGTCTATAGGAGGCTATGGTGTGGGGAGACCACACAGTCAGTGGTCTATAGGAGGCTATGGTGTGGGGAGACCACACAGTCAGTGGTCCCTAGGTGGTCTATAGGAGGCTATGGTGTGGGGAGACCACACAGTCAGTGGTCCCTAGGTGGTCCATAGGGCAGCAAGCCACGGTACCACCAGGAGATAACATACCAGCAGCTCCACATGCTAATCTGCATATCATAAACTATGATACGCCTAGAACAGGTGGGGGAATAACACAGCCCATCCCAGGGTGGGATTGGGTAAAGAGCACTCAGAATTTGCTCATAACCTACATTTTGTGAAAACCACAAAAACGAATGTACAATCATTAGTAGTTTCAGCACTACATCTATCAGAGTTTTGAGTTTTACATCAACGCACATTGATGCTGCACACATCTGATAGAAATAAACAAGGTACAACATAATCTAACACCCAGGATTTGAACTCTGGTCTCCCACGTGAAAGTCCAACATCTTAACCACCAGACCAAAGGGACATCGCCTTGGTCTGGGGGCAGATACTAGACTTTGGAGGCCATCATGACCAGTGTTGGTCTATATTACTTAGGAAAGTAACTTCTTCACTTTACTCGTTACCCCTTAGACAAAGTAATATCATTACTTTACTTGTTACTGGATTTGAAGAGTAATATATTACATATTACGTTATTACTTTTCCAAGTTCTCAACACCGCCTTTGAAAAAATAGAGATGTACAACATAATCTGTTTATTACAAAATAAAGCAGCAAGCGATTTGTAGTGTACATAACTGCGCAGGATGCAGCGTGTGGACTGGATCTACAATCTACTGCACATCTCTCTTGTTACAGTACCTGCCAATAGCTTGTTAATCTGTTCTATTTTTGCATGCAACAACAAGCTCATTTTAAAAAAGTAACTTGGCGTTACTTGCAAAGTAATGCGTTACTTATTACCCATTTTTGCAGAGTAATTGTTACTTTACTTTTTGGAGCAAAAGTAATAATATTACAGTAATATGTAATCTAAAATTAGTTACTGCCCAACACTGATCATGACAGAGGCTGTAGCCACCTGCTACATAGACCATGTATTATAACTGTAAACCATTCAAATGATCAAAATGAATATATCAATATTTCCATACAATACAAAGCTAAATTCAGTAAGCATGATGAATTTAGTCTGTGACAATGCTTTTGTGTAACACAAATATTTATCAAGAAATAAATTAAAGCAACGCTGGTCGCGGATACAAGCGGCCGAAATGAATTTTCTCCGGCGGGTGGCTGGCATCTCCCTTAGAGATGGGGTGAGAAGTTCAGTCACTCGGGAGAGACTCGGAGTAGAGCCGCTGCTCCTTCGCCTGGAAAGGAGCCAGCTGAGGTGGTTCGGGCATCTGGTTAGGATGCCACTCGAGCGCCTCCCTAGGGAGGTCCTCGGAGCACGTCCCACTGGGAGAAGACCCCGGGGCAGACCAAGGACCAGATGGAGGGATTACATCGACTCTCTGGCTTTGGATCGCCTCGGGATCCCCCAGGAGGAGGTCGCCAATGTTGCTCGGGACAGAGAAGTCTGGAGCTCCCTGGTGGAGCTGTTGCCCCCGCGACCCGACCTCGGATAAGCGGAAGAAGATGGATGGATGGATGGAACGCTGGTCCCTGATCTTACATCACTTCACACTCTCTACTGCTTATTAGTCTTGCCTTATTTTCATTATTGTGTTGAGGTTTGGGGAAATAACTACATCAAATGTATTTACAGTCACTGCTTATTATACAAAAACAAGATTTAATAACTATTCACAAGGTTGGTTATCTGGAAAACACAAAATCGCTATTTTCACAGTTGAAATTGCTCAGATTCATTGACATAGTAGATTATCATACTGCCATAGTAATGTTTAAGGCTAAGAATCACAATCTATGAGCAAATATTAATCAGAATCTATTCATGGGAGATTGGAGGGGGAAAAAATCAATTTTAATAATGAGAAGTTGCTGTGTTTCAATTACATGTAGCTAAAAAAAAACATTTTACTTAACTGAAATGAAGGAAAACTAAAAATACATTAAAAATAAAAAACTAAACTGAGACTTGTGTGTTCACAACTGAATAACTGAATAAAAATAAATAAATTATAAACAGTTTTTTTCCATTAATATTTATATGGCTTTCGGATATTATAATATAAACCTTTTAAATTCAAAATGTGGCTAGGTTGGTGCACAGCATGAGGAGGAGCATGGTGTCTTCTAAAACTAAACTAAATCTAACTAAAACTAATCAATTTTACCAAAATACAAACAGCAAACCCACTTTAAAAACTAAAACTGAATTGGAAAATAAAATGTGAAACTATAATGAGAATTCCAAAACTTTTATAACACTGCTGTGTAGCAATTTGAAGGATGAGCCTAAACAATCTCTTAGCATCAATGAGTTTAAAGAAATGAAATGGATAAATGATTTTCCAAAAATATAGGGAGGAAGAACATAGACAATCCAGGTGTGCTATGGACAGATCTAAGGATACAGTCATTGTAATTATAGTTATCAGGTATGTGCATTATATATTATGTAATTATATGTACATACAGTATGTGTGTGTGTACATGTGTAATGTAAGGCTTTTGAAAATAATAGGTTAATGGCATCAACTAATTTTGTTGATTCATCTGATTAAAAAAATAAACGCAATTAATGAATGAGTAGACTGACTCAAACCACCTGAGCATTTTCTCATTGGAAAAAAAAGGTAGAGGTTAGTTTTACAGAGACATTCAGTATATAGCTGTGTGTAAATACTGTAGTTTGAGGGATCTACAAGCATTGGCGGCAAAAGGGAATACTCAAAATCAAGTTCATTTCATTCACTTAATTTCAGTCACTTTTTGACCAGAAAATTCAGTTCATTTTGACAACTTATTTACCAGATTATAATATCTCCTCTGCTATATAAAACTGAACTGTCATTAATAATCATACATGGCAAAACAAACTAACAAATGTTAACAAATCTTATTTCCACCCAACAAATATTGAAAATCTACTTTTTTATTCCAGTGTGGATGTGGATGTTAATTCAAGTCATTTTAAACTCTTGTCACAATGTTAACATTGGAATGTTTTTTAAAATATGTAGTTGTTTGATGCATTCCATTACTTCTACTGTGGAGCGATCTTCTGTGAGGTCATCACTATGACAGGCCATGCGACAGGCACAGTTAAATGGCGCCCCCATTGGGATAAAAACATGAACTATTTTTAAACCAAAGACAGGGTCGGATTGACCATTGGGCGTACAGGGAGGTCTCCCGGTGGGCCATGACCCGTAGGGGGCCGGTGGTATCACGGTATGATTAAAAGCACTGGTTTTCAACCTTTTTGATACCAGGGCCCACCATTCATTCAGAATTTCGAGCCACGAACCACCATTTGATGACATTTTAACCCCAACAGACCCCAAAACTAAAGATTTGTTTTGCTTTTTGGTCCACAATTCCAGGCTGGATTTGGGAAACAAACCAGTCAAACATACAGATCAACATGATCATTTATCTTCTACATTTTCTAATTAGACTTGGGCCAATTTAGATGAATATTTTAACTCTTGAGAGTGTTCAACATGAAACCGAATGGACCCGCAAGGGTCCATTTGGTTTCATGTTTACGCTCTCAAAGAGTTACATTAGCTTAACCAACAATACCAGGTAGAACAGGTCCATCACGTGCTGGATGTGGTGGGCCGGTCTAGGCCAAATCACGATAAAAATGTCCGGGCCGATTTTTTTCGCCCAGTCCAGCACTGACCAAAGAGCATATTCAATGTGTTTTAAATGTTCAATTCTAGTTATAGATGGCAAGTATAATGTATTTCTATTCATCCATATTTGTCTCATAGCCAGGGTTCCTTTTAAGTGATGATATTGTTATGGTACCATAAGGTTCACAAACATTGTTGTAATGGGACCTTTAGAAGTTGGAGGACGCCTCACAAGACTCTTGTATACACACATGCGCTCACATTTGCGCGCACGCAGACACCATTAAAACATACAGACTTGTACAGCGTATTTAGAAACAGGGTTTACAAAGCTTAGTTGTATCCATAAACGTAAAAGACAGGTCAAAATCCTGTAGTCAAAGTGACACACAGACTCATTGAAAACAAAATATTTTCAAGAAAACAAGACCCAACACCTACGGGAAAGAGGAGGTGACAAAATAATAAAACACATCAGATTTGGATACAGGATTTAAAGATCCAGTAAGTGATTTCAATTTTATTGTGTATTACCAGTCTGGTACGCTAGGGGCGCCATAGAGTCAGTTTTTGTAATGCGTTTCTGTAATGTCTAGCATCCGCCATAGTCAGTAGCAGACTGTTATTGATGAATACCAACAAATTAGACTAATTTCATTCATACACCGCTAGAAGAAAATCAATATAGTTTTACTAATGTTCTGGTTTTGGCCAACGAATCGAACATCCAGCTTTATACCTAAATTGGGCTCATTACAGGCGTTGCAAATCCTATCAACAATAACCAACTGGTCCCATGCACCAACTAAATTGCAATTAGGTCGCATTTGATGGCATAAAAGTATACCGTAATTTCTGGACTATAAGCCGCACCTGAATATAAGCTGCACTAGCTAAATTTGTGGCAAAATACTGACTTTTTCCCATGTATAAGCCGCACCTGACTATAAGCCGCACCAGACAACAAGCTTCATGTTAGAGCAGTGGTTTTCAACCTTTTTCATCCCAGGGCCCACTATTTATTCAGCATTTGAGCTACAGACCACCATTTGACAACATTTTCACCCCGCAGAACCCAAAACTAAAGATTTCTATTGGTTTTGTCCACAATTCCAGGATGGATTTTTGTAAACAAAACAGACAAAACATAGAGATCCATATGACCATGACTTATTAATTAAGTGGTGCTAATTTAGATGGTGAATATCATAAATGGACCCGCAAGGGTTAACCAACTTTCCATCATTTAGTCTGGAGGGCCCACCTGCAACCCTTTCAGGGACCACCTGTTGAAAACCCCTGTTTAAAAAAAATAAACGCCTGTAAAAATCCATAGATTGGCCGCACCGTTGTATAAGCCGCAGGGTCCAAAGCATGTGAAAAAAGTAGCGGCTTATAGTCCGGAAATTACGGTACACATAATTTAGCTCATCAACAATCAGCGTTGAGTGTGTCTAACCAAGGGGTGAAAAGTTCTCATTCTAAGGCGGACAACCAGCCACGCTGATCGATGATTTCTGGGTTTTCGTCTAATCAATGCAATCGTGTCAGTCGGCTCCCAGAAAACAAGCCTCATTGAAAACAACAGCTAATAAGCAGCATTGTGGGAATTATCGCTTGACAACAGTGGAAGCAAGTGACTGAGTGGCTAAAAAAATACTATTAGGCCTAGATTTGTCACCGCTAATCGCTTTATCCCTTAACTTCTTTGCCTTTTTAAACCATTAAAAATACATTTTTCAATAGTTGAAATGGCCAGTCTACATGCTCACAACATGTCAATAGATTGGCACATTGAACTATTCCCGAAACTTAAAAAAAAAAAAATAGGGATAAGAAGTTTGGGTGTTAACACGCTGATGTGACTCCAGTGTTATCACGCTGATGTGACTTCAGGTGATGTCTCTTCATATTACCCAACAGACTAAAACTCTTGTCACAATGTGTACAATGGAAAGGTTTTTCTCCGCTGTGGATCAACTGGTGTTGCTTCAGTTTACTTTTCCGACTGAAGCTCTTGTCACAATGTGTACAATGGAAAGGTTTTTCTCCGCTGTGGATGAACTGGTGTTGGTTCAGTTTACTTTTCTGACTGAAGCTCTTGTCACAATGTGTACACTGGAAAGGTTTTTCTCCCGTGTGAAGATGTTGGTGTCTCTTGAGGTCACCTAAGTAAGTAAAGCTTTTGTCACAGAGTTTACATTGGAATGATTTTTCTCCAGGGTGGACATCCTGGTGTCTCCTGAGGCTAACTAACTGAGTGAAACTCTTGTCACAATGTGTACAATGGAAAGGTTTTTCTCCCGTGTGAAGATGTTGGTGTCTCTTGAGGTGACCTAAGTAAGTAAAGCTTTTGTCACAAAGTTTACATTGGAATGATTTTTCTCCGGTGTGAACATGTTGGTGTCTCCTGAGGCTAACTAACCGAATGAAATTTTTGTCACAAAGTTTACATTGAAATGTTTTTTCTCCGGTGTGGAGAAGCTGATGTGTCCACAGGCTTCCTTGTTCCGTGAAACTCTTGTCACAATGTGTACAATGGAAAGGTTTTTCTCCTCTGTGGATCCACTGGTGCTGCTTCAGATTACTGAGGAGACTGAAACTCTTGTCACAGAGTATACATTGGAATGTTTTTTCTCTGGTGTGGATACGTTGATGATTCTTCAGGTATCTCAACAGACTGAAGCTCTTGTCACAATGTTGGCAGTGGAAACTTTCTCCGCTGTGGATCCTCTCGTGTTTTTTCAGGTCACTTTTATAAATGAAACTCTTGTCACAATGTTGACACTGGAAATTTCTTTCTCCAGTGTGGATACGCTCATGTCTATTCAGAGAACCTTTTTTAGTGAAACTCTTGTCACAATGTGTACAATGGAAAGGTTTTTCTCTGCTGTGGACCCTTTCGTGTCTTTTCAGATCACTTTTATCAATGAAACTCTTGTCACAATGTTGACAATGGAATGTTTTTTCTCTGGTGTGGCAATGCCGATGTCTGCTCAGAGAAGATGAATGACTGAAGGTCTTGTCACAATGTTCACATTGAAGAGGTAAAGGTTTCTCTGCAGTGTGAACACCTCTACTCCGATGTCTACTCAGAGAAGATGAATGACTGAAGCTCTTGTAACAATGTTCACATTGAAAAGTTTTCTTTGCAGTGTGAACGCCTCCACTTGTCTCCTCCCAATCATCACTGTCTTCGGTGACTTCACTGTCAGTATCAGGTTCATCCTCAGAGCAGTGTGAGGAGAGCTCTACATCGACTTCACTTTTCACTGCAGGTAATGTCAACGTTGAGCCAGCATGTTCCTCTGCTCTTTGAGGTTGTTCCTCCTGTTCCTCTTTAATGTGTGGAGGCTCTGGTTCCTCCTGTTCCTCTTTAATGTGTGGAGGCTCTGGTTCCTCCTGTTCCTCTTTAATGTGTGGAGGCTCTGGTTCCTCCTGGAGCAGACTGGAGCTCCTCTCCTGATCAGTAGAATCCTCCTCTTTACACACAACCAGGTGAAGGATGTCTAGGAGCAGAAAAACAACATGATAGTCAACAGTAGGCTCCTAAAATATTTAGCAGAGGATAAACAGCAGAGGCTAGACAATCACAGTTGTTTGATAGACTACTTGATAAACATACTACATCTACATTTGTTTAAATTAACCTGCAGTCTGGACTCCACACACTACTCAGTAATGAAGCGAGTGAAGAAAATGAATAACAAATATAGCTGCAAGCAGCGATAAGACAGGATCACGCAAGCAGCTAAGGCAATAAGCAGTTAGAACAAATAAGCCATAGAAAGATGGAAGCCTTAACTTGAGAAATACATCATGTAATTGTGGGAGCAGGGCAAGATTCTTGAAGACTCACAGACTCACACATTGTATTGTCAGTAGCCACACTTGAACCCACACAACCTCTTGTTCCGAAGTCTGGCGCTCAACTGACTGAGCTATGCAGACACAATAATTTGTCTAATTGTTGTTAACAATAAAACAACCTATAAAACGCCACCAAGCAGTTAGCAATATGAACAATTTGCATGAATAAGCAATCTGAGGGTGGAGCTTACTAGTCAAAGTGACACAAGTGTTTCCCATGAGCCAAGGAACATATGGAAACAAGTTCCATGATCTATGGCCAAACAATCAATAAGGCAAAAATTCAGGTATAAGCATTTTTTATGCAACTGCATAAAATGGCGGAACTCTGAGGGTGGAGCTTACCGGTCAAAGTGACACATGTGTTCTACATGAGTCAAGCAACATGTGGAAACAAGTTCCATGATTTTCTGCAAAACGAGTCTTGAGTTATGCTTGTTCAAATGTTTCAGTTTAAAAAAATTGGAGTAATACTGGTTTTAGTGGTATTTGGCATCCCCGTCTACCAAACTGTAAAATGTCATGAGCACATTATGCTGCATATCTGTATTAGGGGCTTTAGAAGAATTTTCACAAACCAGTAATTTTTATTGGCTCGTAAAAACATTTTTTCACATCTTTTTTGTCCGTATGGTTCCAAAATTCAGGTGGAGGTTATTTTGATCAAAGATTGTAGGAGTCCAGGGATTTTAACTGTTTTACGTATAATTCAAATTGGTGGGTCATCTGAAGGTCAGAGGACAAAAGTCAGAATAGAAAAGTTGTTTGGCATGAGGAGACAAATAAGAGAATATAAGTTACATTGCCAGCAGTCAAATGGTTCATGAGTCATGAATGTTCAAAGTTTGCATTTTCAGTTGAGTGCTATAGCGCCACCATTTGGCCAGCTTCACAAGCTTTGTACCATCACCGTTTGGCCTCTACTAAATTACGAAGTTTTTCAAAAGCTGACTGCACGGTTCAGCCAGAACAGCTATTTTTGGCGGAAGGAGAAGAGAAAAAAAAAGACAAAAATAAGAAAGGTATCAAGTCTACTGTGCTCAGTCCCTTAATAATATTGGAGAATAAAACTTCATCTGTCATCCATCCTATTAAAGGCGGATGGTTGATTTAACCATCATACGCGGCTGGGAATATGCTAATATTACAACATATATACACCCCAAAACGGCACTCTGGTTACACGGTGCGCTTTGAGACTGAGAACGTTAGTTGCGGAAGTGACTGTATTTACAGTCCCCAGAGAAACAACCCTGTTCAGTCCTCACTAGTGTTACTGTATTTACAGTCCCCAGAGAAACAACCCTGTTCAGTCCTCACTAGCGACTTGACTTGTTCAATGTTATTTTCAGAAAGAAGAAAAAAAATGATTCTAACAAACAAAGCCGTTATAAAAATGTGCAAAGTGCACAATTTCATCTTTTAAACATTTACAACAGCTTTGCAAGCACAAAGTGAGAAATAAAATGTTTCCGTGGGGTATTCATTTTCAGGAGCACCGGATCATGACTAATGGCAACTTCAAGAGGAAGTTAACTAACCGGAAGTCCCGACTTCCGTCAGTGGCTTTGGGGCACCGTGAATCCAGGCTCTCATCTCGCAGCGCGGATGAGAGCCTGGAGATCGAGGCTACCAAAACGGCCAAAATGTTGCTACAGTTGACACATGCATGTGCAGAGGGAGGGGGCCCCTTTGAGATTGTCTCTATGTAGGCGATTAAATTAGGGCTCTCAAACTGGCAGCCCATGGGGCATTTGCAGCCCCTGAGATGATACTTCGTGGCCCCCACCTTAATATTAAATTGTAATGTTAGTGCGGCCCCCCGGTTCCCCCGCAAATGCGGGCCATGCAAACAAAAGGAGTTTCTGACGCCATGATGTCACAGTTTTTCTACTAAATAGCTATGATCCTACCCAGTGCAGATGTAAACTCAACTTCTGGTGAGATTGAATCTGGTCGCCAAGCTGTAACCTGATTTAAAATTAAGTGAAATGTAGGCGGGTAGGAAAACATAGGCTTGAAACCGCAAAAAAAACACACATCCATGGGCTGCACTGTGCCTCAGCCAGACTCTGCTTTCAGCGGTCCCAAGGATAATTCAGTTTGAGACCCCTAAATTAAAGATGGAGTGCTGTGATTTTTGTATTTTTCCCAATTTTGTACATGTTTAAAAGGTGACAGTACTTAATTACACCCATTGGTGTAGTTTTTATGTGCAATGATGTCTTCACTTTGTATTTAGGGTTAGGGTTTCTTCCTGAGGGCTGAACCTTTCCAGTCAAACGTACCAATGAAAAAAAACTGTAATGTAGTGACATCACATCATCAGCCCCTCCCCTAACTCCTCCCCCTTCATCATACAATTACAGCTGTGGGTGTGGATTCAGTTTAGGTATATCTCCACCCATCACCACCCACCAGGCATACTCAATCAGCTGGTGAGGATGCCCACATAAAAACGTAATTTTAACAAATACTGTACGCTTTTTTGAAAAAAAATCTTCCTCATATTACAACCCCAATTCCGTTGAAGTTGGGACGTTGTGAAAAATGTCAATAAAAACAGAATGCATTGATTTGCAAATCGTTTTCAACCTATATTCAGTTGAATACACCACAAAGACAATATAATTAATGTTCAAACTGATAAACTTTATTGTTTTTTGAAATTATACAATCTTTTGTAAATTGATCCCTGCAACAAAAGACTGGGAAAGGTCATGAATGCACAAATAACGTCTGTTTGGAACATTCCACTGGTAAACAGGTTAATCTTAAACAGTTTAATATCATGATTGGGTATAACAGGACCATCCCAGTCGTTCACAATCAAAGATCCAACTGTTTAAAAACAATGTTTCTCAACATTCAATTGCAAGGAATTTGGTGATTTCATCATCTACAGTCCATAATATAATCAAAACGTTCAAAGAATCTGAAGAACTTGCTATACTAAAGCAACAAGGCCGAAAACCAACACTGAATACTTGTGACCTTTGATCCCTCGGGTGGCTCTGCATTAAAAACTGACATCATTGTGTAAAGGATATTACTGTGTGGACTCAGGAACACTCAGAAAACCATTGTCAGTTTACATAATTTGTCGCTACACCTGCGAGTGCAAGTCAAAACTCTACCATGCAAAGCAAAGAAAGGTTGGTTTGAAAAACAACCAGAAAAACAACCAGAAATGCCTTCTCTGGGTACAATATCATTTGAAATGGTTAGACACAAAGTGGAAAAGTGTGCTGTGGTCTGATGAGTCCACATTTCTAATGATAGTGGACCCAGAGAAGGCATTTCTGGTTGTTTTTCTGGTTGTTTTTCAAACCAACCTTTCTTATGTATCGCTTTGCTTTCCATGGTAGAGTTTTACTCTACCATGGAAAGCACCATTACCATTACTATACTCGCAGGTGTAGCGACAAATTATGTAAACTGACAATGGTTTTCTGAGTGTTCCTGAGTCCACACAGTAATATCCTTTACACAATGATGTCAGTTTTTAATGCAGAGCCACCTGAGGGATCAAAGGTCATAAGTATTCGGTGTTGGTTTTCGGCCTTGTCGCTTTAGTATAGCAAGTTATTCAGATTCTTTGAATGTTTTGATTATATTATGGACTGTAGATGATGAAATCACCAAATTCCTTGCAATTGAATGTTGAGAAACATTGTTTTTAAACAGTTGGATGATTTTCTCCCAGAATTATTCACAAAGTGGTGAACCTCGCCCCATCTTTGATTGTGAACGACTGGGATGGTCCGGTTATACCCAATCACGATATTAAACTGTTTAAGATTAACCTGTTTACCAGTGGAATGTTCCAAACAGGCGTTATTTGTGCATTCATGACCTTTCCCAGTCTTTTGTTGCCCCTGTCCCAACTTTTTTGGTACGTGTTGCAGGGATCAATTTACATAAGATTGTATAATTTAAAAAAAACAATAAGGTTTATCAGTTTGAACATTAAATATATTGTCTTTGTGGTGTATTCAACTGAATATAGGTTGAAAACGATTTGCAAATCAATGCATTCTGTTTTTATTGACATTTTTCACAACGTCCCAACTTCAACGGAATTGGGGTTGTACAATAATGACTGATGAACATGTTTTAGGGTGGGAAAAAAATCATGGCACTCCATCTTTAAATGTTTAACATGATCTCATGTCTGTAAATAGAATGATACATACCCATCCTTTACAACTTCACTACGGGTTGCAGCGTTGCATCAAACAGTCCATGTCCCTGGTCCATCTCCCACTGTTCCTCTGACCGTGATGAAGATCTTCTGGAGGACATCTCTCTCCTGATGCTGTGAGATCTGCTCCTGTGTGGAGCTCTGTGGAGATCACCAACAGAAAATAATGTTTTAGTGATCATTCAGCAACCCGAAATGATAACAGCATCCTTCCTGACACACTGTGATGTGACCTCCATCACCATGAGAGAGAGAGAGACAGAGACATTAAATTTCATTTCATGAAATTTGTTTGAATATTTAAAAAAATGATAGGATTCGAAAGAAGAATTGCCAGTCTAATTTAGCCTATATAATTAACTAATTCTACATCATATTTTATTTGTTTTCATATGTTATTTCCCCTGTTAAATTTAACAAATCTGCCGCTGCCTGCAGCTATCGCTAGTGGTAGAGAGAGAGAGAGGGGGTATCGAGAGAGAGGAGAAGCACGCTGCCTACCTTTTATTGCATCCTCCCATCATACAGTAAAATAATCAACCAGTGGGTCCTGACTCCTTTCCAATTGTTTTACAAGTCCTGTGCATTATAGCAGCCTGTATTGCTGGCAGAGTAGCCAGAAGTTAAAAGACATCTGTGTTTAGTCTAAAACCGCTGCAGTCTTCAGCAACATTAATTACAGCTGTTTAGATGGTTATAGAAGATTACATGGACAACTGTCCATGTAAGGCTTATTCTCTGCCTTTTGTGGTAACTGCGTCTGATCATTCTAAGCTAAGGTGTAGGTTTCTATAGGTCACCGCCTATAATATGGCCTATATTGTATAATGAGCTAAAAAAATGTAAATATATGAATATAATATTTGACTATTAAAAATATTAAAGAAATTAATTTCAAATTGGATTTTATAGATAAAATGACAGCCCTAATACTAACTTATGAAAGTATCGGAGATCTGACATAGCGCCGCCAACACTATTACCAATAAAAAAAATAATACATGTATTATCCTTATCCGGCTTTGTTGCTGCACCACTGTTTCACAGCATACCGTAAAGCAAAACTGCTGCCATAAAGTAAACCAGTCGATCACGTGGTCGCCCCTCAGTATCTTCTGAGAGAAATATCCTGCCCCATACAGAGCACTACCCTTGGTTGGGCTCTGAATGTCAACCGACAAACCTTCATCACCTGGCGAAATAACATCCACTGCAAGGTGAAAAGAGAAGCCCATGCCAAAGCGAAGGCAGCTGTCCGAACGAAGTTGGGAAACTGATAAATGAGTGGTGGACAAAGAAAGCTCTAGAGATCCAGCAGCAGTTTGCCGACTCTGGAGACACAAGAGCAGTGGACTGCTCTCATGGACTGGCCTCATGCTTCCTTCAATGCATGAGGAGTCCAAGCTGCCTTCTTTTCACCTGACAGGGGGAAGTTTCCCTGGTTGGACATAGCGTGTAGAAGCAACACGTTATTCCAACCAGTTCCTGTCCCCTCCATCAGGCGCCCCGGCTGGTCAGGAGGAGGCAGTTTAGAGTCCAGGATTACTGGATGTTTTTGTGGGGGTATCTACCCTAGGGGACACGGTGAGAACATGTGAGAGTATCTACCCTAGGGGACATGTGAGGGTATCTACCCTAGGGGACACGGGGAGAACATGTGACGGTATCTACCCTAGGGGACATGTGAGAGTATCTACCCTAGGGGACACGGGGAGAACATGTTACAGTATCTACCCTAGGGGACACGGGGAGAACATGTGAGGGTATCTACCCTAGGGGACACGGGGAGAACATGTGAGGGTATCTACCCTAGGGGACACAGGGAGAACATGTGAGGATATCTACCCTAGGGGACACAGGGAGAACGTGACGGTATCAACCCTAGGGGACACGGGGAGAACATGTGAGGGTATCTACCCTAGGGGACACGGGAGAACATGTGAGGGTATCTACCCTAGGGGACACGGGGAGAACATGTGAGGGTATCTACCCTAGGGGACACGGGGAGAACATGAGAGGGTATCTACCCTAGGGGACACGGGGAGAACATGAGAGGGTATCAACCCTAGGGGACACAGGGAGAACATGCAAACTCCACACAGAAAGGCCCTTTCACCAACCCTGCCTCGGGTATGGGCACTGATGACGCGGAGGAGACACGCACGCACCCACAGCATCCCGCCGCCAGCACCCACAGCGGCATCCCTAGCAGGAATCAAATCCAGGACATTCTAGCTGTGAGGCAACAGAACTAACCACTGTGCCACCGTGCCTCCCATACCCAGCATTTCTAATGTAAAAGGTTTTTGTATTCATTCACAGGCCTGGCTCCCGGAGCTTCAGTTTGACATGCATAAAGGATCTAACTTTTATTCTGGAGGCATAGAAATCCATATTTGCTAGCTCCCAACACCAGAGTTATCAAATGCACACAACTAGAAGCTGGTCAGCATTTAGGAGAGCATAGGAAGAGAACAGTTCTCTAATGAAAAATAATGATAACAATGGTAATAATACCGTATTAATATGAGCTTTTAGAGGGCACACCTGGCTTTGGGCCTCCCCTCTAAAACAGTGGTCCGGGGACCACCAGTGAGAGTTCCAAGTGGTCCCCAGGCTAAATGATGGAAAGTTGTTTAACCAGATATAACTCTTTGAGTAAGAATAAAACAATTGATTTGGTTTCATGTTTACACTGTCAAGAATTAAAATATTCATCATGTGAATTAGCCCAAGTCTACACAACTAGAGAATGTAGAAGATTAATGGTCATTTTGATCTGTATGTTGGACTGTTTGGTTTCTAAAATCCAGCGTGGAATTGTGGACAAAAGCAAAAAGAAATCTTCAGTTTTGGGGGTCTGTGGGGCTAAAAATGTCCTCAAATGCTGGTCCCCTGTGGCTCAAATTCTAAATGAATGGTGGTCCCTGGTATGAAAAAGGTTGAAAAGCCCTGCATTAGACGGTGTGTGCCTGGATAGTGCACAGTATTCTCTACTAGCATGTCCTGCTGCTGCACAGCCCAGCCTGAACACAGAAGAAATGATGAGACAAAGGGATGAAACAGTTTGTGAATCAGTTGATCTTACCTGCTGTGTTTCACTGGTTGAGCTGCTAACAAACGTCCTCCTGCTGCTTAACGACCACACTGTTTTCAAACCACACCATTTTACTTGTCTTCAACACGCCGCCATGTTGTTTTCACAACTGCATTGTGTAACTGAGTTCTTCTGCTCAGTGTGTGTGTAGACGCCAGCAGAGCCTCAGAGTATAGACAGAGTTGTGACAACTCCGTTCACTTCCATGGGTCCGGTCTAATGGCGGCTTTTCTACGTTAGACTACTATTGGTTTGTCCCTATTTGAAGGCTTCAAATGGGGACAACCGGAAGTTACGGAACGCATTGGAGTCTATGGGCTATCATGAACCACGTGACCAGGCTGTTTTCTGACCCCTCAATGTCGCAACTCTTTCTACTAGATTGCTCTGGACGCCAGTTGGCGTGTTGCTGCCCCCTACTGTTGGTCTCGGGTACTGTCCAATGATGTGTTTATTCATAGGTCAATACAAGAACAGAGACATGTTTACATCAGGGTCCTGCATGTTCAATTCATCAGAATGGATTCATGGTTTATATACAGTAATATGTGACCTCATAGTTTTATATTTATTGTATTCTAACTAACCAGTTCCTAATTATCACATTTCGTTCTGTACTTGAATGGTATGAAATAAAGCACCTTGAACTTAATAAAACAGCAGTATAGCCTTAATGAACAATACTTATTCCATTTTAGAATACTAAATGTTGAAGGAAGCCCTTTTGCCTCAGATTTAAAGGGATAGTTCAGACATTTTGAAGTTAGGCTGCATGAAATAGCATTAACATGGTGGTGGCTTGTATTAATTAATGTCCCACCACGGGACTCTGGACCTCAATTAAAGGGATATTCCACTTCAAAAAAAAAAAAAAAAAAAAAAAAAAACTTTTGGTCATTTTATGGTCTTTTCAGTCTCATGTGAACACACCAGACAGTTTATACGTTACTCCATTCAGTATTTAGGTATTTAATGTTCATTTTGCTGCCCGAACGTCCTTCCTATACAATCCCATTATAACCATGATAGATTATAGGAAAACAACCCATCTTTTTTCTGGTGACTGATATTGTCCTCCTAATATGTGAGAGGGCTGTGGAATTTCATCTATAGTTTTCAATTATTTTTAAAATATTGTTTTGGAAAATGTAGCCGCCTCCATATTTTGGTTTGCCCACCCAAATGAATAAAAATATTTTAAATTAAATGAATGGAAACTGTAAATGAAATTCCACAGCCCTCTCACGTATTAGGAAGACAATATCAGTCAGCAGAAAAAAGATGGGTTGTTTTCATATAATCGTCATGGTTAATTGGAGTTTTAAGTTATAATGGGTTTGTATAGGAAGGACGTTCGGGCAGCAAAATGAACATCAAATATCTAATTATTGAAAGGAGTAACTGAACTAGCACTGAACCAGCTGGAGCTGAAAACCAGTGCATGAGTCTGGATAGGAGGCTATGGTGTGGGGAGACCACACAGTCAGTGGTCCCTAGGTGGTCTATAGGAGGCTATGGTGTGGGGAGACCACACAGTCAGTGGTCTATAGGAGGCTATGGTGTGGGGATTCCACACAGTCAGTGGTCCCTAGCTGGTCTATAGGAGGCTATGGTGTGGGGAGACCACACAGTCAGTGGTCCCTAGGAGGCTATGGTGTGGGGAGACCACACAGTCAGTGGTCCCTAGGTGGTCTATAGGAGGCTATGGTGTGGGGAGACCACACAGTCAGTGGTCCCTAGCTGGTCCATAGGGCAGCAAGCCACGGTACCACCAGGAGATAACATACCAGTAGCTCCACATGCTAATCTGCATATCATAAACTATGATAGGCCTAGAACAGGTGGGGGAATAACAGCCCATCCCAGGGTGGGATTGGGTAAAGAGCACTCAAAATTTGCTCATAACCTACATTTTGTGAAAACCACAAAAATGAATGTATAATCATTAGTAGTTTCAGCACTACATCTATCACAGTTTTGAGCTTTACATCAACGCACATGCTGCACACATCTGATAGAAATAAACAAGCTACAACATAATCTAACAGCCAGGATTTGAACTCTGGTCTCCCACGTGAAAGTCCAACATCTTAACCACCAGACCAAAGGGACATCGCCTTGGTCTGGGGGCAGATACTAGACTTTGGAGGCCATCACGACAGAGGCTGTAGCCATGTATTATAAATGTGTAAACCATTCTAATATTCAAACTGAATATATCAATATTTACATAATACAAAGCTAAATTCAGTAAGCATGATGAATTCAGTCTGTGACAATGCTTTTGTGTAACACGAATATTTATCAAAAAATAAATTCAAGCAACGCTGGTCCCTGATCCTACATCACTTCACACTCTCTACTGCTTATTAGTCTTACCTTATTTTCATTATTGTGTTGAGGCTTGGGGAAATAACTACATCAAATGTATTATACAAAAACAAGCTTTAATAAGTATTCACAAGGTTGGTTATCTGGAAAACACAAAATCGCTATTTTCACAGTTGAAATTGACATTCATTGACATAGTAGATTATCATACTGCCATTGTAATGTTTAAGGCTAAGAATCACAATCTATGAGCAAATATTAATCAGAATCTATTCATGGGAGATTGGAGGGGGGGGGGGGAATCTATTTTAATAATGAGAAGTTGCTGTGTTTCAATTACATGTAGCTAAAAAAACATTTTACTTAACTGAAATGAAGGAAAACTAAAAATACATTAAAAATAAAAAAAAAAACTAAACTGAGACTACATTGTGTGTTCACAACTGAATAACTGAATAAAAATAAATAAATTATAAACAGTTTTTTTCCATTAATATTTATATGGCTTTCGGATATTTATAATATAAACCTTTTAAATTCAAAATGTGGCTATGTTGGTGCACAGCATGAGGAGGAGCATGGTATCTTCTAAAACTAAACCAAATCTAACTAAAACTAAGCAGTTTCACAGCAAACCCACTTTAAAAACTAAAACTGAATTGGAAAATAAAATGTGAAACTATAATGAGAATTCCAAACCTTTTATAACACTGCTGTGTAGCAATTTGAAGGATGAGCCTAAACAATCTCTTAGCATCAATGAGTTTAAAGAAATGAAATGGATAAATGATTTTCCAAAAATATAGGGAGGAAGAACATAGACAATCCAGGTGTGCTATGGACAGATCTAAGGATAAAGTCATTGTAATTATAGTTATCAGGTATGTGCATTATATATTATGTAATTATATGTACATACAGTATGTATGTGTGTACATGTGTAATGTAAGGCTTTTGAAAATAATAGGTTAATGGCATCAACTAATTTTGTTGATTCATCTGATTAAAAAAAAATAAACACAATTAATGAATGAGCAGACTGACTCAAACCACCTGAGCATTTTCTCATTGGAAAAAAAAAAAAAAAAAGAGTAGAGGTTAGTTTTACAGAGACATTCAGTATATAGCTGTGTGTAAATACTGTAGTTTGAGGGATCTACAAGCATTGGGGGCTTGTGTACACACAAAAGGGAATACTCAAAATGAAGTCCATTTCATTCACTTAATTTCAGTCACTTTTTGACCAGAAAATAAATTCAGTTCATTTTGACAACTTATTTACCAGATTATAATATCTCCTCTGCTATATAAAACTGAACTGTCATTAATAATCATACATGGCAAAACAAACTAACAAATGTTAACTAATCTTATTTCCACCCAACAAATATTGAAAATCTACTTTTTTTATTCCAGTGTGGATGTGGATGTTAATTCACGTTATTTTAAACTCTTGTCACAATGTTAACATTGGAATGTTTTTTACTCCAGTGTGGAAACGCTGAAGGTGCGAGTTCAGGTGACCTGGAACTGCCTGAAACTCTAGTCAGTCACCTTGATGGTGCAATAAAAGCATCATTTCAGCTTTTGAGCCCTCAGCGTGCGAGTTTTTTTTTTTTCTTCATCATTATTTTTTTATTCGTTCATTTGGACGGGACAGAGAATATTGACGTACATTACAAAACAATGAAATGTAAATATACCAGATTTAGCAAGGTTGCTAATATCATTTCGTAGTCCCCAAAACATTAAACAGGAGACAAGTTAAAACAAGCAGGGATTAAAGCGGAAAAAAAAACCCAAAGACCGAAAATATTTCAGACGGGGGGGGGGGGGGGGGGCACACTGCACGTTTCTTTTTTTTACATTCGCAACGTCGTGCACGACACTATGCGATTAATATTGCATAAATAAATCCTTACCAAGTATTGTTCGTAAGTCACATTAGGCCTAGGCTACACATTTTCTATAACGTAGGCTACTATGCCCGACATATATTTGACATGGGAACATATAGTATAGCCATACTGTTGCCTATTCTGCACATCAATCAATCAATCAATCCGCGGCATCTGTTCCGTTCAGCGCAATTGCGCACACACAGACCCACGGTTGCTCACATGATCTGTATAGAGACAATACATAAATCCTTCAATTGAATCTCATTCAATATGAAATTAATTAACCGGCCTGTTAATAACATGTAGGCCTAATACATTTATTTTGCTATATTGTCTGCAATATCTTCTGTTTTTCTTGCAGCAGCAGCTCTACCCAGGGCTGGATTTAGCCAGCCCTACTGGGGTGGGCTGGAAAAATGGCAGGGTGGGCAACTCCAAAGTTTTTCCCATAATATGAAGCATTTGAGCCACAGGCCACCATTTGAGGACATTTTAGCCCCGCAGACCCCAAAACTTGTGCTTTTATTATGCTTTTGTCCACAATTCCAGGCTGGGTTTGGGGGAAAACAGTCAAACATACTAAAATAACCATTAATCTTCTACATTCTTGTGTAGACTTGGGCTAATTCACATGATGAATTTAACTCTTGGGAGCGTAAAAATGAAACCACGCGGGTGCATTTTGTTTCATGTTTAAACCACTGATATAACGTTTCATTGGGTGGGCAAGATGCGCATTTGGGTGGGCACTGCCCACCCCTGCCCCCGTCTAGATCCAGCCCTGGCTCTACCCATTCGGTATCAGTGTCCCCACTGTGATTAGCTTCTCATGCGGCTCACAGTGGACATACTGTACTTTGTCGCATTTAACTTTTGCGACCAGTTCATTCATCTTGTTGCTCAAAGAGCGAACATTAAAAACGTCATTACCGGCAAAGGATGTTGGCTGCAGCGTCTCCTTAATCTGGCTCGCACTCCTCCTCTTGACCCGGTTATTTTTATTCCATTTTCGCTTCCCACTGTTCTAAAGTTCTAAATACTTGGCCAGTGAATCCAAAACACAACAGACACGCATGGTTTGTCTGAGTGCCTGAGTGATAACACGGCCAGACAAAGTGTCATCCCGGCGTTAAACTTCATATTGCCACAAAAAGAAAGCGGGTGTAATCACGTAAAACGACATTAAACATAAAATAACAACAGACGAGACCGACAGATGAGCTGGGTCAACAGCGGAGCCAGACCCCAGGAAGTTATGACATCTCCGTTCACTTCCTGGAAACGTTAATGGCGTCTGCTCTACATAGACTTCTATTGAGCAATGGGGACGGCCATCTATGTTTGTCACAGTTCAGATCGAGCAGCTCGACCGCTCAGTTTATGACCCTTCAATGTCGCAAATCTTCAAGTTACACACCCACTCACTCAACATATACTTGATTAGGCTAACAGCGACACTGGTGCATCTTATGAAGCCCCTGGGGAATTCTCTCAGTACGGAAATCAGTACCCCGTACGGAAAACTTTAATCCCTGAACAAGACAGAACATTCTTGTTTCAACTATTCACTGCTCAGCACCTGCCCTAGTACAGGTTGGATGTGAAAGTCTTTTCGCTCTTTTCCCATGTCTATTGAGAATACTCAGCAGACTGAAACACTTTCCACAATGTTGACAGTGGAATGGTTTTTCTCAAGTGTGAACACTCTGGTGTCTCCTGAGACTACTTAACCGATTGAAGCTCTTGTCACATTGTAAACAACGGTGAGGTTTGACATCACTGTGGACATGTTGATGAGTCCTCAGGCCAGACGAAAATCTAAAACTCTTGTCACAGTGTTCACATCGGAAGGGTTTTTCCCCGGTGTGAATGCGCTGGTGTCTCTCCAGCTCACTGGGCCGAATGAAGCTCTTGCCACATTGTAAACACCGTTGAGGTTTGACTTCACTGTGGACATGCTGATGACACCACAGGGCAGATGAACTTGTAAAGCTCTTGTCACAAAGTTTACAATGAAACCGTTTCCCTCTCTCGCTGTGGACGCGTTGGTGTTGCTTCAGAGTACTTTTGTGACTGAAGCTCTTGTCACAATGTGTACACTGGAAAGGTTTTTCTCCGGTGTGAACATGTTGGTGTCTCTTGAGACCATCTAACCGAGTGAAACTTTTGTCACAAAGTTTACATTGGAATGATTTTTCTCCGGTGTGGAGAAGCTGATGTGTCCACAGGCTTCCTTGTTCTGTGAAACTCTTGTCACAATGTGTACAATGGAAAGGTTTTTCTCCTCTGTGGATCCACTGGTGCTTCTTCAGCTTACTGAGGAGACTGAAACTCTTGTCACAAAGTATACATTGGAACGTTTTTTCTCTAATGTGGATACGTTGATGATACTTCAGGTAATTCAACTGACTGAAGCTTTTGCCACAATGTTGGCAGTGGAAATCTCTGTTTCCGCTGTGGACACTCTCGTGTCTTTTCAGATCACTTTTATCAAAGAAACTCTTGTCACAAAGTTTACATTGGTACGGTTTTTCTCCAGTGTGAACACGTTGTTGATGTTTCTTCAAATACCTCAACAGACTGAAGCTCTTGTCACAATGTTGGCAGTGGAAACTTTCTCCACTGTGGATCCTCTCGTGATTTTTCAGATAACTTTTATCAATGAAACTCTTGTCACAATGTTGACAGTGGAATGTTTTTTCTCTGGTGTGGCGACGCAGATGTCTACTCAGAGAAGCTGAAGTACTGAAGCTCTTGTCACAATGTTCACATTGAAAAGGTTTCTCTGCAGTGTGAACACCTCCACTTGTCTCCTCCCAATCATCACTGTCTTCAGTGACTTCACTGTCAGTATCAGGTTCATCCTCAGAGCAGTGTGAGGAGAGCTCTACATCGACTTCACTTTTTACTGCAGGTAATGTCAACGTTGAGCCAGCATGTTCCTCTGCTCTTTGAGGTTGTTCCTCCTGTTCCTCTTTAATGTGTGGAGGCTCTGGTTCCTCCTGTTCCTCTTTAATGTGTGGAGGCTCTGGTTCCTCCTGTTCCTCTTTAATGTGTGGAGGCTCTGGTTCCTCCTGTTCCTCTTTAATGTGTGGAGGCTCTGGTTCCTCCTGTTCCTCTTTAATGTGTGGAGGCTCTGGTTCCTCCTGTTCCTCTTTAATGTGTGGAGGCTCTGGTTCCTCCTGGAGCAGACTGGAGCTCCTCTCCTGTTCAGTAGAATCCTCCTCTTTACACACAACCAGGTGCAGGATGTCTAGGGAACAGAAAAACAACACGATAGTCAACAGTAGGCTCCTAAAATATTTAGCAGAGGATAAACAGCAGAGGCTAGACAATCACAGTTGTTTGGTAGACTACTTGATAAACATACATCTACATTTGTTTAAATTAAACTGCAGTCTGGACTCCACACACTGCTCAGAAATGAAGCGAGTGAAGAAAATGAATAACAAATATAGCTGCAAGCAGCGATAAGACAGGACCACGCAAGCAGCTAAGGCAATAAGCAGTTAGAACAAATAAGCCATAGAAAGATGGAAGCCTTAACTTGAGAAATACATCATGTAATTGTGGGAGCAGGGCAAGATTCTTGATAGCCTGGTCTAGCCCTCAATGATTTTGGCCTTGGGGGGGCGGGATGTCGTGGGATCCACACGGCGGAAGTGCTGCGCTCTGATTTGATCTCACTAACGTGTCGTCATCTCCGGCCCCTCCCCCTCCCATCCACTGCTGTTCTACGTCACATCATTTAGAGCGACGCCCACCCCGGAAGGTTCTCCCCCCTCAAGGCCACTTTCCAACGTGCGTTAGTCCAGGCTTTCCGTTTTCGCGCAACGCGAATGAAAATGAAAGCCTGGGTGTCGAGGCTAATTCTTGAAGACTCACAGACTCACGCATTGTATTGTCAGTAGCCGCACTTGAACCCACAACCTCTTGTTTCGAAGTCTGCCGCTCTACTGACTGAGCTATCCAGACACAATAATTTGTCTAATTGTTGTTAACAATAAAACAACCTATAAAACGCCACCAAGCAGTTAGCAATATGAACAATTTGCATGAATAAGCAATCTGAGGGTGGAGCTTACTAGTTAAAGTGACAAGTGTTTCCCATGAGCCAAGGAACATATGGAAACAAGTTCCATGATCTATGGCCAAACAATCAATAAGGCAAAAATTCAGGTATAAGCATTTTTTATGCAACTGCATAAAATGGCGGAAACTCTGAGGGTGGAGCTTACCGGTCAAAGTGACACATGTGTTCTACACGAGTCAAGCAACATGTGGAAACAAGTTCCATGATTTTCTGCAAAACGAGTCTTGAGTTATGCTTGTTCAAATGTTTCAGTTTAAAAAAAATTGGAGTAATACTGGTTTTAGTGCCATTTGGCATCCCCGTCTACCAAACTGTAAAATGTCATGAGCACATTACGCTGCATATCTGTATTAGGGGCTTTAGAAGTATTTTCAGAAACCAGTAATTTTTATTGGCTCGTTAAATCATTTTTTCACCTCTTTTTTGTCCGTATGGTTCCAAAATTCAGGTGTAGGTTATTTTCATGTATTTTGATCAAAGATTGTAGGAGTTCAGGGATTTTAACTGTTTTACGTATAATTCAAATTGGTGGGTCATCTGAAGGTCAGAGGGCAAAAGTCAGAATAGAAATGTTGTTTGGCATGAGGAGACAAATAAGAGAATATAAGTTACATTGCCAGCAGTCAAATGGTTTATGAGTCATGTCATTTGCATTTTCAGTTGAGTGCTATAGCGCCACCATTTGGCCAGCTTCACAAGCTTTGTACCATCACCGTTTGGCCTCTACTAAATTACTAAGTTTTGCAAAAGCTGACTGCACGGTTCAGCCAGAACAGCTATTTTTGGTGAAGGAGAAGGAAAAAAAAGACAAAAATAAGAAAGGTACCAAGTCTACTGTGTGGACTGCCCAGTCCCTTAATAATATTGGAGAATAAAACTTCATCTGTCATCCATCCTATTAAAGGCGGTTGGTTGATTTAACCATCATATGCGGCTGGGAATATGCTAATATTACAACATATATACACCCCAAAATGCCCCAAAACGGCACTCTGGTTACACGGTGCGCTTTGAGACTGAGAACATTAGTTGCGGAAGTGACTGTATTTACAGTCCCCAGAGAAACAACCCTGTTCAGTCCTCACTAGCGACTTGTTATTTTCAGAAAAAAAAAAAAAGATTCTAACAAACAAAGCCGTTATAAAAATGTGCAAAGTGCACAATTTACAACAGCTTTGCGAGCACAAAGTGAGAAATAAAATGTTTCCGTGGGGTATTCATTTTCAGGAGCACCGGATCATGACTAATGGCAACTTCAAGAGGAAGTTAACTAACCGGAAGTCCCGACTTCCGTCAGTGGCTTTGGGGCACCGTGAATCCAGGCTCTCATCTCGCAGCGCGGATGAGAGCCTGGAGATCGAGGCTACCAAAACGGCCAAAATGTTGCTACAGTTGACACATGCATGTGCAGAGGGAGGGGGCCCCTTTGAGATTGTCTCTATGTAGGCGATTAAATTAGGGCTCTCAAACTGGCAGCCCATGGGGCATTTGCAGCCCCTGAGATGATACTTCGTGGCCCCCACCTTAATATTAAATTGTAATGTTAGTGCAGCCCCCTGGTTCCCCCGCAAATGCGGGCCATGCAAACAAAAGGAGTTTCTGACGCCATGATGTCACAGTTTTTCTACTAAATAGCTATGATCCTACCCAGTGCAGATGTAAACTCAACTTCTGGTGAGATTGAATCTGGTCGCCAAGCTGTAACCTGATTTAAAATTAAGTGAAATGTAGGCGGGTAGGAAAACATAGGCTTGAAACCGCAAAAAAAACACACATCCATGGGCTGCACTGTGCCTCAGCCAGACTCTGCTTTCAGCGGCCCCAAGGATAATTCAGTTTGAGACCCCTAAATTAAAGATGGAGTGCTGTGATTTTTGAATTTTTCCCAATTTTGTACATGTTTAAAAGGTGACAGTACTTAATTACACCCATTGGTGTAGTTTTTATGTGCAATGATGTCTTCACTTTGTATTTAGGGTTAGGGTTTCTTCCTGAGGGCTGAACCTTTCCAGTCAAACGTACCAATGAAAAAAACTGTAATGTAGTGACATCACATCATCAGCCCCTCCCCTAACTCCTCCCCCTTCATCATACAATTACAGCTGTGGGTGTGGATTCAGTTTAGGTATATCTCCACCCATCACCACCCACCAGGCATACTCAATCAGCTGGTGAGGATGCCCACATAAAAACGTAATTTTAACAAATACTGTACGCTTTTTTGAAAAAAATCTTCCTCATATTACAACCCCAATTCCGTTGAAGTTGGGACGTTGTGAAAAATGTCAATAAAAACAGAATGCATTGATTTGCAAATCGTTTTCAACCTATATTCAGTTGAATACACCACAAAGACAATATAATTAATGTTCAAACTGATAAACTTTATTGTTTTTTGAAATTATACAATCTTTTGTAAATTGATCCCTGCAACAAAAGACTGGGAAAGGTCATGAATGCACAAATAACGTCTGTTTGGAACATTCCACTGGTAAACAGGTTAATCTTAAACAGTTTAATATCATGATTGGGTATAACAGGACCATCCCAGTTGTTCACAATCAAAGATCCAACTGTTTAAAAACAATGTTTCTCAACATGCAATTGCAAGGAATTTGGTGATTTCATCATCTACAGTCCATAATATAATCAAAACGTTCAAAGAATCCGAAGAACTTGCTATACTAAAGCAACAAGGCCGAAAACCAACACTGAATACTTGTGACCTTTGATCCCTCGGGTGGCTCTGCATTAAAAACTGACATCATTGTGTAAAGGATATTACTGTGTGGACTCAGGAACACTCAGAAAACCATTGTCAGTTTACATAATTTGTCGCTACACCTGCGAGTGCAAGTCAAAACTCTACCATGCAAAGCAAAGAAAGGTTGGTTTAAAAAACAACCAGAAAAACAACCAGAAATGCCTTCTCTGGGTACAATATCATTTGAAATGGTTAGACACAAAGTGGAAAAGTGTGCTGTGGTCTGATGAGTCCACATTTCTAATGATAGTGGACCCAGAGAAGGCATTTCTGGTTGTTTTTCAAACCAACCTTTCTTATGTATCGCTTTGCTTTCCATGGTAGAGTTTTAACTTGTACTCGCAGGTGTAGCGACAAATTATGTAAACTGACAATGGTTTTCTGAGTGTTCCTGAGTCCACACAGTAATATCCTTTACACAATGATGTCAGTTTTTAATGCAGAGCCACCTGAGGGATCAAAGGTCATAAGTATTCGGTGTTGGTTTTCGGCCTTGTCGCTTTAGTATAGCAAGTTATTCAGATTCTTTGAATGTTTTGATTATATTATGGACTGTAGATGATGAAATCACCAAATTCCTTGCAATTGAATGTTGAGAAACATTGTTTTTAAACAGTTGGATGATTTTCTCCCAGAATTATTCACAAAGTGGTGAACCTCGCCCCATCTTTGATTGTGAACGACTGGGATGGTCCTGTTATACCCAATCACGATATTAAACTGTTTAAGATTAACCTGTTTACCAGTGGAATGTTCCAAACAGGCATTATTTGTGCATTCATGACCTTTCCCAGTCTTTTGTTGCCCCTGTCCCAACTTTTTTGGTACGTGTTGCAGGGATCAATTTACATAAGATTGTAGAATTTAAAAAAAACAATAAGGTTTATCAGTTTGAACATTAAATATATTGTCTTTGTGGTGTATTCAACTGAATATAGGTTGAAAACGATTTGCAAATCAATGCATTCTGTTTTTATTGACATTTTTCACAACGTCCCAACTTCAACGGAATTGGGGTTGTACAATAATGACTGATGAACATGTTTTAGGGTGGGAAAAAAAATCATGGCACTCCATCTTTAAATGTTTAACATGATCTCATGTCTGTAAATAGAATGATACATACCCATCCTTTACAACTTCACTACGGGTTGCAGCGTTGCATCAAACAGTCCATGTCCCTGGTCCATCTCCCACTGTTCCTCTGACCGTGATGAAGATCTTCTGGAGGACATCTCTCTCCTGATGCTGTGAGATCTGCTCCTGTGTGGAGCTCTGTGGAGATTACCAACAGAAAATAATGTTTTAGTGATCATTCAGCAACCAGAAATGATAACAGCATCGTTCCTGACACACTGTGAGGTGACCTCCATCACCATGAGAGAGAGACAGAGACATTACATTTCATTTCATGACATTCGTTTGAATATTTAAAGAAATGATAGGATTCAAAAGATTAGATTGCCAGTCTAATTTAGCCTATATAATTAACTAATTCTACATCATATTTTTTTGGTTTCATATGTTATTTCCCCTGTTAAATTTAACAAATCTGCCGCTGCCTGCAGCTATCGCTAGTGGTAGAGAGAGAGAGAGGAGAAGCACGCTGCCTACCTTTTATTGCATCCTCCCATCATACAGTAAAATAATCCACCAGTGGGTCCTTTCCAATTGTTTTACAAGTCCTGTGCATTATAGCAGCCTGTATTGCTGGCAGAGAAGCCAGAAGTTAAAAGACATCTGTGTTTAGTCTAAAACCGCCGCAGTCTTCAGCAACATTAATTACAGCTGTTTAGATTTTATAGAAGATTACATGGACAACTGTCCATGTAAGGCTTATTCTCTGCCTTTTGTGGTAACTGCGTCTGATCATTCTAAGCTAAGGTGTAGGTTTCTATAGGTCACCGCCTAGAATATGGCCTATATTGTATAATGAGCTAAAAAAAAATGTAAATATATAAATATAATATTTGATTATTCAAAATATTAAAGAAATTAATTTCAAATGGGATTTTATAGGTAAAATGGCAGCCCTAATACTAACTCTGACATAAATAAAAAATAATACATGTATTATCCTTATCCGGCTTTGTTGCTGCACCACTGTTTCACAGCATACCGTAAAGCAAAACTGCTGCCATAAAGTAAACCAGTCGATCACGTGGTCGCCCCTCAGTATTTTCTGAGAGAAATATCCTGCCCCATACAGAGCACTACCCTTGGTCGATCACGTGGTCGCCCCTCAGTATCTTCTGAGAGAAATATCCTGCCCCATACAGAGCACTACCCTTGGTTGGGCTCTGAATGTCAACCGACAAACCTTCATCACCTGGCGAAATAAGATCCACTGCAAGGTGAAAAGAGAAGCCCATGCCAAAGCGAAGGCAGCTGTCCAAACGAAGTTAGGAAACTGATAAATGAGTGGTGGACAAAGAAAGCTCTAGAGATCCAGCAGCAGTTTGCCGACTCTGGAGACACAAGAGCAGTGGACTGCTCTCATGGACTGGCCTCATGCTTCCTTCAATGCATGAGGAGTCCAAGCTGCCTTCTTTTCACCTGACAGGGGGAAGTTTCCCTGGTTGGACATAGCGCGTAGAAGCAACACGTTATTCCAACCAGTTCCTGTCCCCTCCATCAGGCGCCCGGCTGGTCAGGAGGAGGCAGTTTAGAGTCCAGGATTACTGGATGTTTTTGTGGGGGTATCTACCCTAGGGGACACGGTGAGAACATGTGACGGTATCTACCCTAGGGGACATGTGAGGTTATCTACCCTAGGGGACACGGGGAGAACATGTGAGGGTATCTACCCTAGGGGACACGGTGAGAACATGTGAGAGTATCTACCCTAGGAGGACACGGGGAGAACATGTTACAGTATCTACCCTAGGGGACACGGGGAGAACATGTGAGGGTATCTACCCTAGGGGACACAGGGAGAACATGTGACGGTATCAACCCTAGGGGACACAGGGAGAACATGTGACGGTATCAACCCTAGGGGACACGGGGAGAACATGTGACGGTATCAACCCTAGGGGACACAGGGAGAACATGTGAGGATATCTACCCTAGGGGACACGGGGAGAACATGTGAGGGTATCTACCCTAGGGGACACAGGGAGAACATGTGAGGGTATCTACTAGGGATGTCCAACAGTTAATCGTTAACCGTTAATCGTTAAGAATTTCGGTTATCGACAACATTAACGGCTAATGATTAACTGATAAAATAAAAATAAAAGCGCGCGTGGCTGTCGGGGCACGCTGGACTATTCCAGTTTCGTTATTACCCAATAGCCAGGGGAGCAGAGTGTGTGCGCTGCAGCCAGCAGCCACTGAGCTTTCACTAAACTTTGGTAATAACCATGTTTGTATGTATTTAAGCCTATAGTTTTATTTTATGGATGTCAGTAAGGCCATTGCTCTATAGGTCTGTCTGCATCACGGCACACGCTGCACATACGCTTGGCTATATGGAGATTATGCACGTGGCTCGTTCAATAATGACTCACCACAGAGCTATTTTTGGTAATTTAGATGTATATGTTGTAAAATAAATATTATACTGCAGTATTCGCGCGGTATAATTCACCTAATTTTATAACTAGGTGCTGCAGCTCACTTATAATGCATGTGAGCTTGTAGATTGTACATTTATCGCGCGGCGCACAGCTCTTAACATTGCATCATACAGTATACGGATGGCGAGTGTGGGACTACACACGTTGTTGACTATGGATTTGTTCCGCAGCAAGACGGCCCCGCGTCTGTGTTATATGTTTGGAGAACGTCGTGTGTCGGATGAAAACTCATTCGGTGAGAGACCGAATGAGTGAATTAAATTGTGTGCGTACTGCGTGCGCGCACGGCTGCGCCTGCGTGTGCCTAAATCTTGCACTGGGACTGACCGTTCTAATGTGAAAGTAATGGGAAAGTAAGAGTCTTTGGAGCGGAGCGTGCGTTCCAAACTTGAATATGTTTTTTTTTTGCCCGGATCTAACATTTCACAATTGGGGGGGCTTTATGAGGCAGCGTCATTATAGCGTCATTATATGAAGGGCGTTTAGGGGGGCATTCCCCCCCATGGCCCCAGCTGTATAGCCGGCTCTGCAACACGAGCCTCCAAAAAAGAAAAGAAAGCAAGGAAGCAGGCGATCACGGACACTTTTTCCTCTCCCTCGACCATCGCTGCGCGTGATGGATAGAATTGATAAAATACTGCAAAAGGTACACAGTAACAGTAGCCTAATTTAACATCGATTCTCTCAGAACACATGCACAGGGCGCTCGCTGCGTTACAAGTGATCTCGTCGAGCAGCGAACACAAAGTGTTTGTGCTGTAACGCACGCACGCATTTGATAATTGGTTGCTCATTTCCGTCCCCGAAATTTGATTTGTTTCTGATACAGTAACAGAACGTGTCCATATACAACTCAGATGCGATGTCCATAGAACTAATGCAGCTATTGTTATTGCTTAGTGCTTGAGGTGGAAAAGGGACTCGAAAAGGCCGGCTGTAGCCGCGTATAATTGGCCTTTTTATTGGATTAAAATAGCGCATTTTCCTTATCGGTTAACGGTGATTAACCGGCAGAGGTCTGACGACGATCGGTGAAGAAAATCTTTCCATTTGGCCATCCCTAGTATCTACCCTAGGGGACACAGGGAAAACGTGACGGTATCAACCCTAGGGGACACGGGGAGAACATGTGAGGGTATCTACCCTAGGGGACACGGGGAGAACATGTGAGGGTATCTACCCTAGGGGACACGGGGAGAACATGTGAGGGTATCTACCCTAGGGGACACGTGGAGAACATGAGAGGGTATCAACCCTAGGGGACACAGGGAGAACATGCAAACTCCACACAGAAAGGCCCTTTCACCAACCCTGCCTCGGGTATGGGCACTGATGACGCGGAGGAGACACGCACCCACAGCATCCTGCCGCCAGCACCCACAGCGGCATCCCTAGCAGGAATCAAATCCAGGACATTCTAGCTGTGAGGCAACAGAACTAACCACTGTGCCACCGTGTCTCCCATATCCAACATTTCTAATGTAAAAGGTTTTTGTATTCATTCACAGGCCTGGCTCCCGGAGCTTCAGTTTGACATGCATAAAGGATCTAACTTTTATTCTGGAGGCATCGGAAGCCATATTTGCTAGCTCCTAACACCAGAGTTACCAAATGCACACAACTAGAAGCTGGTCAGCATTTAGGAGAGCATAGGAAGAGAACAGTTCTCTAATGAAAAATAATGATAACAATGGTAATAATACCGTATTAATATGAGCTTTTAGAGGGCCCACCTGGCTTTGGGCCTCCCCTCTAAAACAGTGGTCCGGGGACCACCAGTGAGAGTTCCAAGTGGTCCCCAGGCTAAATGATGGAAAGTTGTTTAACCAGATATAACTCTTTGAGTAAGAATAAAACAATTGATTTGGTTTCATGTTAAGTTGTTTACACTGTCAAGAATTAAAATATTAATCATGTGAATTATCCCAAATCTACACATCTAGAGAATGTAAAAGATTAGCCTAATGGTCATTTTTATCTGTATGTTGCACTGTTTTGGTTCCCAAATCCAGCCTGGATTTTGTGGACAAAAGCAAAAGAAATCTTTAGTTTCGGGGTCTGTAGGGCTAAAATGTCATGAAATGGTGGTCTGTGGCTCAATTCTGACTAAATGGTGGTCCCTGGTATGAAAAAGGTTGAAAAGCCCTGCATTAGACGGTGTGTGCCTGGATAGTGCACAGTATTATCTACTAGCATGTCCTGCTGCTGCACAGCCCAGCCTGAACACAGAAGAAATGATGGAGACAAAGGGATGAAACAGTTTGTGAATCAGTTGATCTTACCTGCTGTGTTTCACTGGTTGAGCTGCTAACAAACGTCCTCCTGCTGCTTAACGACCACACTGTTTTCAAACCACACGATTTTACTTGTCTTCAACACGCCGCCATGTTGTTTTCACAACTGCATTGTGTAACTGAGTTCTTCTGCTCAGTGTGTGTGTAGACGCCAGCAGAGCCTCAGAGTATAGACAGAGTTGTGACAACTCCGTTCACTTCCATGGGTCCGGTCTAATGGCGGCTTTTCTACGTTAGACTACTATTGGTTTGTCCCTATTTGAAGGCTTCAAATGGGGACAACCGGAAGTGACGGAACGCATTGGACTCTATGGGTAATCATGAACCACGTGACCAGGCTGTTTTCTGATCCCTCAATGTCGCAACTCTTTCTACTAGATTGCTCTGGACGCCAGTTGGCGTGTTGCTGCCCCCTACTGTTGGTCTCAGGTACTGTCCAATGATGTGTTTATTCATAGGTCAATACAAGAACAGAGACATGTTTACATCAGGGTCCTGCATGTTCAATTCATCAGAATGGATTCATGGTTTATATACAGTAAATATGTGACGTATATGTTTTATTTATTGTATTCTAACTAACCAAATCCTAAGTATCACATTTAGTTCTGTACTTGAATGGTATGAGAAAAAGCTCCTTGAAGCTAATAAAACCAAAGTATCGTATTAATAAACAATACGAATTCAATTTTAGAATACTAAATGTTGAAGGCAGCCCTTTTCATCTCAGATTTAAAGGGATATAGTTCAGATATTTTGACGTCAGGCTGTATGAAATACAATTAATATAGTTGTTGTTACTGTTTGATGGACCTCCATTAATACAGTAGCAGCCGCCATAATTATGGCACGTATTTCATACAGCCTAACTTAAAAAAAAAATCCGAACTATCCCTTTAAGAATGCCAGTAAAAGCCAATGAGAGTCCATGCTATCATCAGCACTCTTAGTCAGTGAAATATGTTATAAAAATAGGCTGAGTTGTGCACTTCTGGCAGAAAGCGTGAAAATTTGTATCTGGGGGTATTTTTGAGTTCTGACCAAAGGGTTACTCCCAAAATCCAAGATTTGTATAAAGTTGGGCATTGCAGACAGTTTGATACCAAGTACTATCTTCCGCCGCAGTCTTAAGACACACCTCTTCAGACTCCATCTCAGCCCATAGCACTTGTATTATTATATACCAACCCACAGTACTTGCTGCAATGACTTATATAGGTTGCCTAATGTATTACAATGTTTTTAGTGCTTCATTGTATGTTGTAAAATGTATTGTGAATCCAGATTAAATTGTAAACTTTTCACCATTTTAAGTCGCTCTGGATTAAGAGCGTCTGCTAAATGCCTAAATTGTAAATTGTACATGTCTGTATGTACTACGGTTCTTGAGTTACAACATATAGGTAGAAGAACCAATGAACATCTGCCATTCCCCACTGCAACACCATACAAACTTGATCTTCTGGGTTATGAAAGTGGACATCTTGAAGCTCATTTTGACATGTAACATAACACATTTGTCACATCAGTGTATTTTCTATGCATGATTATTTCTGAAATAGGCGACTCTGAAAAAAAGTCTGTTTTCACTAACAGAGTATCATTATCCATACAACTTTTTTCAGCTGGTTTGTGACAGACCAACCAAATTACACATTTTTTAGGCCAATATTTGCTCTATCATCTAGGAAAAAAAAATTAGCCAGCATTTATAGATTGTTCACATTTAGTTTATTCACATTTAGAGATAGTCTGGTGGCTGAGAATAGCACAGAAATACTTGGGAACTAGTCTTGGGCAATATACCGGTATTACCGTTTATCGTGATATTGGAAATCAATACCTACTAATATCGTTGGGTCTATAAAAAATATCGAATACAGAATATCGTCAAATAACAACATTATACTCTTATATAAAAATGAGACTTTTAATTGTAACTATACAAACAATTTTCATGTTACACACATGCCTAAAATATCCCTTATTCAGGCTAGGCTTTTTGGAAACAATGTATTTCCAACTCCAGTCTTTCCCTATTTAAGCTGCTTGAACAGCAGAGCGCTCATTTTTCTCCACAAAATAAATTTGCATGAATGAATATATATACACACAACTGGCTAAGATATACAGTATTATACAGAATAGTAAAGTCAAAGTGTAAAAACACTAAACAGCCTCACGGCAGCTTGAAATTGCCCGCCTCCCCCAACAGCCAGTCACTCTCCATCTTCTCTCCCTTATACTGCAGGGAGCCTGCGTTTGGTGTGCCAGATAAAAAAGCACTCCACACAGAGAGCGACCTCGCATTTCTTACACATCCACTGTGTCGACTTCCTCTTCCTCTCTGACCTTTGTCTCCCCCTCTCCGGGTTGAGCAGGCGGTGATACCAGCAATTCTTCGCCTGGATCGGCACCAGAGTATGGCCGTGGAACCTGACGTCCAGCCTCGTCGGCTCCTCGGCGTCCCATTGCCGTGGCATCTTGGGTGCCTTGGTCTTTCCGGCTGGGACGTACTCCTCGTCCGGGTCATCATCCTCCTCCCTCAGCCTCGTCCAGCGGTCGATGATGTCCAAGTGAAACTCGCGCAGGATTCTGGTCTTCCCGCCCTGGCTCTGGTGCAGGATGAAGGCGTTGTGCAGCGTCATCTGCAGCATGTAGTAGATGAACTTCACTGGCCACTTCAGCGTACGGCGCATGAACGGGCAGTAGAGCAGCTTCTGGTCCATGCGATCCACGCCATTCATAAACCGATTGTACATGTCGTCACAGACTGAAAAGGAAGAAGGGAAATAAAGTTGCATCAATAAGCAAGGAAAAAAAAAAAAAACAGGACAAAAAAACAACAACAAAAATATATATATATGTTACATGAATTTACCTTCTTCTATGCTGATTCCCCAATCCGGGGTGTAACAGCGTTGGTAGTTGTTCAGGAGCATCGTCAGCACGTGGCGCACCTTGAACAGACGGTCGTTGCTGGCTGGCTGAAGCTCGCTGTCAGAGAAGTGGAGGAAGCGCTGGATCATCTCAAAGCGATCAAAGCTCATGGTGCGGTTGAAGTAAGGGGTTGCTATGCAGGCTTTATCCGACCAGTAATCCCTCAGCCTGGACTTCTTCACGTGGCCCGTGAGGATGTGCAGCCCCAGGAACTTCTTCATCTCCACCACGGTCACATCCTTCCAGTCGTGGACCCTGGATCTCTTGCCGACCTCCTTCAAATTGAGCTAGACAGACAGAGAGATAGATAAGTTAGAATGGTTCTGTTTGATCGCAGAATTGTTCACACACTGATCACATATAAACAATAGTGCAGTGTACTGAAATAACACACACCTTTGAGATGGACCACGCCGCAAACCGGTTGGTCTCCACCACAAGGTAATCGACCACCTCAGCGGACAGGAGCTCCTCAAAATAAGCGACTGCGTCGTCGTTCTTAGTCAGGCCACCGTGGTACCCTGAAGTCCCAGCGAAGGGGCTGTCTGCAGGCTCGCACCCAGCCTCACTCCGCCCTTCACAGAAATATGCAATTTTAGTATACAGTACAACTGTTGTTTCATTCATGTAGAATGCATCTCATAAACTATAATACCTTTAGCACTGGGACCAGACTTCCTCTTCTTGGACGGCTGTGGCTCCTGAGCAGACGGCAACCAGTCTGAAACACAATTTCAATCAGTCCGAGCCATGGCATAGATAGATTTCTGCAAATGCAGACAGAATACATCTACCAGCGGATTTGCCCGTTGTCAGTAAGATCGCAGTTATCAAGTTGTCATCAGCAGGACTTTTTCGTCTCAGAATGGCCATGCTCTGCCGACTGCCATTGTTCCAAGACGCAAAACCCCTAGACCCCTCCAACCATAACCCTAATCCTAAATGCCCGACCCTCAACCTAACCTCACAGACTGTCAGGTTGAGCGTCTGGAATTTAGGCTTAGGGTTACGGTTGGAGGGGGCTAGGGTTTTGCAACAAACATAGCTAAACAGGGGTCGACATTATAATTGGCCCGATGGCCCGAAACAGGTTTGAAAACACGTGCGGACCACCAGATGGTGCCCTATACTGGCCCGATGGGGCCAGTGGTAAAATGCCCTCGTTGGCGCCTGCACATTTGCTGTACAAACTGTTGGTGCGCCCGCACCTTTGTTCTACAAACTTTTGTTGTATGGTCGCCATGACAACCTGTATTAGTCTTTGATCTTGGGTCAAAAAAGGTTGGGCACCCCTGATATACATATTGTTTTATTATTTTTATTTCACAATATGTTGGTGTTGTTTTGTAATTGTTTAAGTTTTATTTATTAGCACAAAAAATATTTTAGGCATTCTGCATTGTATATGGGTCAGCTTGCTGAACGGTCTACTGGTTTTGACCTCCATGAAAAGAGTGCTGTTAACTTGAATGCATTTAATGCATTAATAAATGGTGGTCTTTTTTGCAGACTATGGGGATCGATTACCTGGGCCAGTGGTTACAGTTGTGGGGCCAGTGATTCTTCGGGCCACTGGCCCGAAGGGCAAATTTCCCTTAATGTCTACCCCTGCTAAACCCTTCTCTAACCCTAAACTTAACCGCTAGCAGATTTGACCGTTATCAGTGCATAAGATCGCAGTTGTCATCTTATCAGTGAAATCGTGAAGACAACATGCCTCCTTGATAAGATCGGCTAATAAGCAGCCTCCTGTGAATTATCGCTTGCTAACGTGGGGATTGGGTGAAGCGTTCCACATTTCTCACCAACATCAGCAGCGTCTCTCCCCTTCTCGGCCTCCTCTTCCTCCTCAGTGTCTGAATCATCCTCCTCAATCTCATACTCGAACTCATGCTCTATAACAAAAAAAGTGTAGCACAATTTATTTACTGGCATCGTACATTTTTGATAGATTCAATTTCAATTCAATTCAATGACTGAGACATCTATTTTAGATCCATCTAGGCTATATAGATAGTAGTCATTGTATCATCACAACGCTATACATTTTATTTGTCATACATGCACTGACTAATCAATCGTTATTCATACATTTTATGTCGTCAGTCATCACGTTGCAACATTCATTGTTTTCATTGCGATCTGATTGATTAGTCATTCCTGTAGTATTTTTTTTTACCCTTTTTTACCCTCCTGTTTGGTCACAATCACTCACCAGAGTTCTTGCCCTTGCCTCGGGGAGATTCATAGTCGTGGTCGGTCAGGTCGGGAAGCAGAGACGGCACAGACTGCTGTGGCGATGCTGGGGTTCCGTTCGGTTGGACAAAGATTTTTGCCCGATCGGCTGAGAGAGTTAATGTGTAGAGGCTGTGGCTCCTCGTGTTCCTCTTTAATGTGTGGAGGCTCTGCTTCTCCTGTTCCTCTTGAATGTGTGGAGGCTCTAGTTCCTCCTGTTCCTTTTTAATGTGTGGAGGCTCTAGTTCCTCCTGTTCCTTTTTAATGTGTGGAGGCTTTAATTCCTCCTGTTCCTCTTTAATGTGTGGAGGCTTTAAGTCCTCCTGTTCCTCTTTGATGTGTGGAGGCTTTAATTCCTCCTGTTCCTTTTTAATGTGTGGAGGCTCTGGTTCCTCCTGTTCCTCTTTAATGTGTGGAGGCTCTGGTTCCTCCTGTTCCTCTTTAATGTGTGGAGGCTCTGGTTCCTCCTGGAGCAGACTGGAGCTCCTCTCCTGATCAGTAGAATCCTCCTCTTTACACACAGCCAGGTGCTGGATGTCTAGGATCAGAAAACATTGCATTTAGAGTAATAGTGAATACTGCATTCCTAAAATGTGAAGCCAGTATTCCATTGTCCATGTAGAAAATGTTCTTACATTCAAAGATGTAGCAACAGATCAGGAAATAATATCACAGGAGAGTGTACACTGGGGATTGACAATCACATTATCAACATGAAAGACCTTAATCTCCTCACAGGAAGGAACACTATGGCCTGAAACAGGCTACAGTCAAAGGCAGTGACTCACTGTGTATTATTTTTACTTATTATTATTATTTATTATTTATTCTGTGTACTTGATTGGGTTTTATACTATGTAGTGGAGGAACAAAAGCTCCAAAAGTTGACTACAAATGGGACATATTTTTTCATATCTTTAGGTCGTCCCTTTCATGAAATGGATTGTTCCCAGGTGTACTTTTACTGCAAAGTTCATGAAATTGATCCATAAACCTGCTAATTGTTTTCATAACATCGTTGTACAGATGGTCTACATGTAGTATCCCTACATCCCAGAGAAGCCAGAATGCTTCTGTGGTTCTATTGTAGATCAGAAGCCTATTTTACAAGCTATTAAATAGGCAGAAATAGCAAGTTGACTTTTCTGAGCAGAAGAGGAGCAGAACTTTTTATTAGGGGTTAACTAAATGGGACATAGTTTTTTTTCCCCATATCTTTAGGATGTCCCCTTCATGATTATTCCCCAAGTTACTTTTACTGCAATGTCCTGAAATTAATCAATGAAGTGACACACTACATAATGGAGAAAAAGGCATACTCTGCAAGAAGGAGATCCAAGAAAATTCTGTCATTTTCTAGCTGCTAATTTTTCTACCTGCGAAATGTAGCGTCTTCTGGATGCATCTCCGTTTGGCTGCTGGTTCCATGTTGTACAACCCAGTGCAACTGATAAACTAAGCTTGTAGCTGGGATATTTATACAGTAAAGTTGTTCCATACAGACAAAGACATGCATTCGCATTAACATTTCTATTGTTAATGATGAGCCCTGTCATGCACATAATCACACCTATTGATGAGGTGCGATTAAGTGCGCCCGGCCTGGCCGTCATTAGCATGTTGTTTTTCTCGCACCTTAGAACAATGGACTGCAGTATCGATTGGTTTCGGGACAATTGCTCTAGGAAGTATACCTGTGACTAGAACATCTGTGCAAGCATGATGTAAGAACAACCATGCAGTTGTTGTTTTTTTTGCAGTAGTGATCACTTTGTGGAATAATTTCATGACATTTACTGTAAAAGTTTAATTTAAGATATGAACAAAACAATGTCACGTTATTCTACCTCTGATTAGAGTAGGACATAAGTGAACATTGCTCCGCAAACTAAACTTTGTGCTAGTTCTACCTATTTGAGGCCTTATTAAAAAAAATGCTGCTTATTCACAATAGATCTTGTCATTTTCACATTTTGAGACACTACCGGCAGACCTTCTGTGCAAATTTGATGCAACAATAATTAGCAATCCATTTCATGAAGGGAACATCCACACACCATCCAAATGGGACACAAAAACTGCGTCCCATTTAGTTATGCCTCTAGTAAAGATACGATAAATAAAGATACCGATTAAAAACGGCAAAGTATTGACAACTTTTAGAATAGGCTCATGTGGGGAGTCACTTCATGGATTTATTTCATAACCTTTGGAGTAAAAGTAAACCTCTGGACAATCCATTTCATAAAGTGGACATCATAAAATTATGAAAAACGGTGTGCTGTTTGGTTATACCCCAGGGAGTGGTACCTCAAACTAAGCCTCTTTGTGAGGGTTTGTTCCTCCACTAACTGCTATTCGATTCTAGAAGAGTAAAAAGTAACACTTGTGCTATGTACACTTTAAGCAATAAAATCTGGTTTGTCAAATGTGATTGTGATGTCCATGTCAAATTAACAAACAGAACATAACAGCAATTCCTACACACTTCCAAGTGTTTCTGCAGCCCATGCTGCAGCCAGTCAAAGGCTGACATAATAAGAAAATATACAGTAGAGCACATGAAACTTACCGATCCGAGGCAGATCTTCATCTTCCTGTTTAACAGAAACGTTTGGGGCTGAATGTACAGAGTTCATCTTCAGCTGCAGTCTGGACTCCACACACTGCTCTGAAATGAAGCAAGTGGATAAGGACTTTATTAACTGGAGACCTACTAGAGATTAATAATAGAGAATAAAGCTCAATGATCTTACAACTTCCTACCTACAAGACTGCCTGCCTAAATATGTCCCAAGCCGCCAACTCAGGTCTTCCACTGCTGACCTGCCTGCTGTGCCCCAAAAATGGCAACTAAAAAACACAAATGGCTTGGAACAAACTAAAAACACGGTGAAGCAGCTTTCTGCTTCTAGAGGCCGACAGCGTGGAACAAATGTAGTGCCGTCCCTTTTTGGACAACAGATAAGCTGATCTGATTTGACGTGATGTTCTACGTTGACTCCCACCTCTAAGCCAACGTGCCTGATAAATTAGTCCAGGCTTTCCTTTTTCGCGCAAGGCAGACAGAACTGAAAGCCTGGGTGTCAAGGCTATAGAAACGGTGACAATTCAAGAATGCAGCGATTCAGGCTGGAACCAGGCTATGAGCACACAACACCACAGAGATTGTCCATACATCCGTTTTTTCGCCTGATCCTTCAGATTTAGAGACAGCTGTCCTCTGCCAAGCACCACCTCTGGCCGGACGCATAACTGTCTGGAGTTTGAGAGAGTGCTTGCAATGTATGTGTCATTTACATACTGTACATTTCACGTCTCGCTAAAACTCCCGTCCCGACATGCGGAATAAACAGAGTGACTGCCCAGCTCATTATACTAATGAGATGGACGTGGTATGTAAATGCACATCACTCAAAGCCAACGTATTTACAGTCCCTATCACATCCACGTCCTGTCATTGTCTTGCTAAACAGTCACTCACTCACACTGAAAGCTCCTCCCATACAGCGTGTCAGTGTTTGTGTTGTGACAGGGGGGAGTGGGGGGGGGGGGGTTGCCCAGTGTTTTGCAGCGACAGGTCTCTGGTAATCTCGCTTCTTCTGATTTAAAGATGCCGAAAAGAAAAACCTGTTTCAATGAACAATGGACATCAAGCCTCTCATTGTTTCTCCCCCCGGGTTGGTTCACCACTTGGTAAAAAATAACAGCAGCAGAGCTCACTAAAGTGTATCACTCTGTGAAACACCTATAGGAGTGTTGATTGTGAAATGTAAGTAGACAGAAAAATCTACAATGACTCAGCCATAGCTAAACGGATCACATGTGGGAAAACAAAGCCTCAAGCATTATGTGAAAATGCACTGGCACCATTCTCTGTGGAGAAACAGTAAATATATAAAGGACAATAAACTTCCCATACAAGCCAAACTTTGAAAACATTTTTGAGTAGCAACTTAGCGGGGGGCAGCGGCGCAGCGGCCCGACAGCATGGCAGCACAGCAGTGCGGCGCACATTTTGCAGCAAGGCACATTTGCATGCCTATATTAACTTCACACTCTCACGTATCATGGTGTGTTTCAGTAGATTTTAGACCAAAAGAAGTTGCCCCCAAACATTGAAATCCATGACACTGATATAAATATGAACAAATACTTCTGTTACCACCTTTCAAACTTGATTTTTCTGTTAAAATGCTCTATCATAAGGTGTGGAAACCACATATGGAGTTTCCCCCTCCCCCACGTTAGCAGAGGAGCTAATAAAAGTTCCCCAGGTCACCACAATTCTCCTCCAATCAGGAGAGAGCAGCAGGTTCACATAGTGTAGCTACTTTTGGGGGCCCCTAGTGCACCAGGCTGGTACTACACCATGAATTTCAAATCACTTCCCCTACCTTTAATAATAAACCATGTATCCATCGTTTCAGAAATTATGTTTAAACATTGATGACATACAAGTGGATATTTCTCTGGCCTGCTTCTCCAGAACTGTAGGGGCGTGGCCACTGTACAGTGACGACTCAAGGATATGCTAATTAAGCCGTCTCTCAACGTCCATACAGCCTGTCAACAACAAGCCAGCTTTCCTCAGATTACTACTACAGCACGTTAACTTTCCGTGTGTGTGCGTGTGTGTGTCTCAGATTCAGATTACCTTTATTTGCCATTTGTGTATACACACATAGGAATTAGCTTTGACATGAGCATGGGTGAATTCAAGTACTTTTTTCACAATAACAGCACACAGACAACACCGTGCAATGGAAATAAAAATAAAAAAAATAAAGTGCAGTTATTAATTAGCATGAATATGCTAATTAAGCTGTCTCTCAACGTCCATACAGCCTGTCAACAACAAGCCAGCTTTCCTCAGAGTACTACTACAGCACGTTAACTTTCCGTGTGTGTGTGTGTGTGTGTGTGTGTGTGTGTGTGTGTGTGTGTGTGTGTGCGTGCGTGCGTGCGTGTGTGTGTGTGTGTGTCTCAGTTCAATTCAGAGTGGTAGTCCGCTGTTAGTATGGAATGTGATTGAATGACTGAGTGACGACTGAATGACGTCTGTCTGTACAGGTATCCTATAGCAACGACCAAAATGAACGACCGACCTGTTCACTAATATGACCGACAATTCCCAATACTACCGGTCCGGATTCATTGGGAAGCATACAGGCAGTTAGCCCATCTATGAGCTAACCTCTTTGCGTACCCTGCAGAGCCATAAAGTATAGACAGAGTTACGACAACTTCATGGGACCAGTCCAATGGCGGCCTTCTACTTACAGAGAATGGGGACAACAAATAGGGACAAATCCTGGAACTGAAGTAAGCAGAAATACACTGGATTCAGGCAACAGCCCAGCGTTAATGATCTTAATTGGCTTTATTTTAGATTATTTTGTATTAGTAGTACAACATAATGTGTGTCATTGTTATGCAACCCACCATGTTGATATGCATATTTGTGATTCAATTGAGTGTTTATAAGGTGCGTCACCATATGCCACTTGGGCCGCCGAGGTGGCATCCGAACTAGTCATTGAAGTAAATGAATAGGAATAATAAAGGAATGCCTTGCCGGGGCTCATCAGATTGTCTTTAACATTCTACAGCCAACTTTGTGGAAGATGGTAGGCTACAGATAGTGACTATAAGATCAATGTGTGTGTGTGTGTGTGTGTGTGTGTGTGTGTGTGTGTGTGTGTGTGTGTGTGTGTGTGAGTGTGTGTGTGTGCGCGCGCACACATGGAAGCGTGTTCACTCGCACGCAACAGCCTATGTATGGTTTAATGCCTACATAGTGAACGCATATCGGACACATTTGAAATAAATAGGCCTAGTGCTGGAATGAGTTTGGAGGTGCACATCCCGCGACAACCTCGGCACACACTTGACTGTATACTGTCCTGTCTGTCTGGTCCGTCCGAGACACCGCATGATCACGCCCTCGCTGCAGTGTACGCTGTATACCAATAATAGCTCTGTGGCTGGTTATGGAGTAGTTAAGATGCAATCAAAATACCGCTAACGCCAATTTATTTAAAAGGACGGCAACGGGTATACATATCATCTAAATGATAAAAGGATAAATGTATATAGACTACAAAACTTCAATGACTTTGGCACCTTGTTTGGCACCTTGACAGCCCAAGTGGCATTATAGTGACTCACCTCTATAAACACTTAATTGAATAAATAAACTATAAATGAATAATTACGGCAGCGCTAAAGGGTATAAATATACTATATATGTATAAATATATATATATATATATATATATATATATAGGCCTATATCTAAATATAATAAAGGATAAATGTATAATAACATTGTCTACTCTAATTCATAATATTATTTGCTAGTACAACAGCGCCAAAGAGTTAAATATAGTGACAAATGCGCCAAGTTGGCAACACTGCTACAGAGCTGGGACAGATTACATTCATTTGGTGTTTGATTCACGTTTATTATACTCTCAGCAGGACTTTCTGGCTGATCTACAAGCTCACAACTTGTCCCGAAGGCGTCCGGGTGTGCCATGAGCTTGCAGATCAGCTATTTTAACATAAAGGGGATAAATAAAGGGGAACCACAACAATTAATTAATACTTGCATAAGAAGAGATCAGTTCCATAGATCAGTGGTTTTCAACACCCAATGGTCCTACAGTGTAAAAATTAAACCAAATGGACCCTTGCGGTAGCTCTGGTCCAGAGCTCCACTGCTTCTGAGTCTGACTTGCATTGTAGCTCTGTTGGTCTCTGTGCATTCGGCCATTACTGCACCCGACCAGCCTCTCTTCTCTAGTGGATATATAAAGAACGTTTTACCTACTCACCAAAATAAACACGTTTTGTGTCATTAGAAAGCCTACTTACCTTAGTGTTAGCACTCTGAGCCCCCCACCACACGGATAAAATGGACTTTACCTTAGTGTTAGCACTCTGAGCCCCCCATCACACGGATAAAATGGACTTTTTGGCCAGACGCGATCGTTTTTCACCGGAAAAACAACCAGGATTTGCACCCTCTACCAATATAGCCAATAGAAAACTTCAATAAGAAATATTTTTTTCCTTTAGTGAAAAACGATTGCGTTCTGGCCAAAAAGTCCATTTTATCCGTGTGGTGGGGGGTCTCAGAGTGCGACCACTAAGGTAAGTAGGCTTTTTCATGACACAAGCCGTGTTTATTTTGGTGAGTAGGTAAATCGTTCTATACCATACCTGGGCATTATGCGGCCCGGGGGCCAAATGTGGCCATTTGACTGACTCTGACCGGCCCGGGGACCACCAGTGGTCCTTGAGAGAGTTCCAGTTAAATATGGAGAGTTGGTTAACCAGATGTAACTCTTTGAGAGCGTAAAAATGAAACCAAATGGACCTTTGCGGGTTTCATGTTTACACTCTCAAGAGTTAAAATATTCATCATCTGAATTACCTAAAATCTACACAATCAGATAATGTAAAAGAATGGTCCTTTTTTTTTATCTATGTTTGCCTGTTTTGTTTCCCAAATACCCCAAATTGTTTCCCATAACCTCCCAAAAACAAAAACAAAATAAATGTTTAGTTTTGGGGTCTGTGGGACTAAAATGTCATCAAATGGTGGTCCTTTGTGGCTCAAATTCTGAAGAAATTGAGGGCCCCGGTGTCAAAAATTTTGGTTTTACTCTTACTTCCGTCTTGAAATTAAATTAATACTATGGAGACTTTAGTTCAGCCTTCAGTCTTGGCCCTCCACAATATTTTATATGGGGGGAAAATAATTGCCCAGCCCTGTTCTATATCCACTCCAGAAGAGAGGCTGGTCGGGTGGAGTAATGGCCGATGGCGCGGAAAAGAGCAGCTAGAGCTCCATTAGACGGTGTGTGCCTGGATAGTGCACAGTATTATCTACTAGCATGTCCTGCTGCTGCACAGCCCAGCCTGAACACAGAAGAAATGATGAGACAAAGGGATGAAACAGTTTGTGAATCAGTTGATCTTACCTGCTGTGTTTCACTGGTTGAGCTGCTAACAAACGTCCTCCTGCTGCTTAACGACCACACTGTTTTCAAAACACACGATTTCACTTGCTTGTCGTTGTTTGCTAAAGCGTCAACACGCCGCCATGCTGCTTTCACAACTGCCTTGTGTAACTGAGTTCCGCTCACCAGTGTCTAGCCATCCAGAGCCTTGAAAATAAACAGAGTTACGCCAACTCCGTTCACTTCATGGGGCCAGTCCATCTACATAGACTTCTGTTGGATAGTGACATGAATAGGGACAGCCGGAAGTTACTGAATGCATTGGAATCTATGGGCTCGCGTGAGTACATGAACCACGTGACCAGGCTGTTTTCTGACCCCTCAATGGCGCAACTCTTCTATTAGATGGCTCTGTGTCTAGCCATCAAGGATAACGGAGCAAGGATAAGCTTTCCGGTGACGTCATCCTTCAGAATAAAAGTTTTCGCTAAATTAAACAAAAAAATATTAATTTGCACATTAATACAATAAATTCAAGCATGTAAACGAAAATATATGACACATAACATACAAAATATGTTTATGTGTACGTACCTTTATTACATGCTATTACCATTTACCACATATGAGTACTCTATATACTGTTTCAACTGGCATATCATAAACGCTATGTTTTCAGAGTTTATTTACAGGCACAGATTGCGACATCTTGATCTTATTCTGAAGTCCTTAGCGCTTAGCCACGCCCAGTTACGTCCAATGGGACGGAAGTTCTATCCTTGATGTCTGGACGTTGTTCTTCTGCTCAGTGTGTGCAAAGATACCGTATTGACCTCTTGTCTCATGGCATCCCACTGTGTCCCACCCACATTCACAATAAGAATTACATATCTACATAGCCGTGCAATGATGATTGGCCACTATATAGGCGACATGGACTACAAAGCCTACAAATGGTCTCCTAAATAGTAATGGTTTCTCTCAGAGCCCCCTATCTGTCGTATGTCAAACTGCAGATTACAGTAGTCATGGTTTCTCTCAGAGCCCCCTATCTGTCGTATGTCAAACTGCAGATTACAGTAGTCATGGTTTCTCTCAGAGCCCCCTATCTGTGGTATGTCAAACTGCAGATTACAGTAGTAATGGTTTAGATCAGAGCCCCCTATCTGTCGTATGTCAAACTGCAGATTACAGTAGTCATGGTTTCTCTCAGAGCCCCCTATCTGTCGTATGTCAAACTGCAGATTACAGTAGTCATGGTTTCTCTCAGAGCCCCCTATCTGTCGTATGTCAAACTGCAGATTACAGTAGTCATGGTTTCTCTCAGAGCCCCCTATCTGTCGTATGTCAAACTGCAGATTACAGTAGTCATGGTTTCTCTCAGAGCCCCCTATCTGTGGTATGTCAAACTGCAGATTACAAAGAGACTCTTCCTGACTCCTAACAAATCTCGCGAGAGTTGGGTGGTGGGATAAAGAATAATTTATAACAAAGTGAAATTTCTTCTGTTCTGTTTAGCTAATAGAATCCATTTTACTATGAATATGCTGTAAATATTATATGCCTTTTGATGATCGGGTCCAGTATTTAGTTCAGTGTCCATGGAGTTAAGGAATGGATCATTTGTGTTCACGTTCATTCTACCATTGGAAATGAATAGACTCCAACATACTTCCCGTCTCCTAATATTGTACCTGCCCCCTCCTTCTAGAGTCAGGAAGCAACGGAACTATGACCCTCTTGCCATTGGCCTCTTGGGTGTGTGTGCGTGTAGACGCCAGCAGAGCCTCAGAGTATAGAGACAGAGTTGTGACAACTCCGTTCACTTCCATGGGTCCGGCTCTTCTACGTTAGACTTCTATTGGTTTGTCAAATGGGGACAACCGGAAGCTACGGAACGGATTGGAGTCTATGGGCTATCTATCAAGAACCACGTGACCAGGTTGTGTTCTGCCCCCTTAATGTCGCAACTCTTTCTACTAGATTGCTCTGGACGCCAGTTGGCGTGTTGCTGCCCCCTACTGTTGGTCTCGGGTACTGTCCAATGAGAGGTTTATGGTTTATACAGTACCCGTACGAATGAATGATTTTTTTTATTAACAGAGATGAGAGTTACAGTACAAGTCAAGTACACCCTGCAACAAAACTGATACCAGCTTGGAGAATTACAGTACAATTCATGTACAACTACATCAAATCTGACAGAGCTGATTGGACACACTAGTTAAGCATACACTTGTTTACAATAGTGGCCAACTTGTTCATTTCATTAAGGCATTCAAATACACACAAAACAACTACTTCAGTGAAGTCAGAAGCAGCAAATCATGGAGGTAAAATCATAGTGGAGGTAAAAAGGGAAAAGAGAAATGTATAAAGAAGAGAGGGGCGTGAGTGGGGAGGCCAGTTTCGAATTGCAGCCTAACTTAGTTTTGAAGGAGTCAAGGGATTCACAAGCCTTAATGACTGTTGGTAGGGTGTTCCACATTTCGGTCGCATATGAGCGGAAGGAATTAAGGCCTAGATTTTCGTCACCGTTAAACCCCTTGTCCCTTAACTTCTTTGCCTTTTTAAACGATTTAAACAAAACATTTTTCAATGGTTAAAATGGCCAGTCTACAAGCTCACAACATGTCAGTAGATTGGCACATTGAACTATTCCAAAATGTTTTGCAAAATAGAAAAAAATAAGTTAGGGATTAGGCATAAGGGGTTTAGCATGTAACGAAAATGGAGCCCTAAGTCCCTTGTTTGTGCCAAATCTGGGTTGAACATGGTTAGTGGAACTCCCTCTGGTGTTGTGGGAGTGGACCTCATTGACATTTAGGAAGTATTTGGAGAGGTACAAGGGTAGGCTATTTTGGTAGAGTATCGAATCTTGTGTGACCCATAAGCCAGCCCAGACTGTCAAAGTGGGCAGGGATGAGGTGGGTTCGGGGCCAAATGGCCCGAACCCCCGACGCGTTTGGAGATTGTAGATCAGCTATTTTTGATATGACAGTATGCGATATGTGGCCTCTCTAGAGTGAGTGTGGAAATATAGTGGTACCATGGGGGAATGCTTAAAAAACACAGCAAGAAATGATATAACAGAAATCCAATTAGTTAGGTCACTACAAATTATTAGGGGCATTTTGAACACTGATGTCTGTCAGTCACAATGTGGGACAGAGTCTCAATGTGTGGGACGCTTGGAAACTCTTGAAAATGAGGGACTGTCCCACGCAAAGAGGGACATCTGGTCACCCTCCATGAAACCGGGTCTTGCGGGTCCAATTTGGTTTCATTTTTACATTCTCAAGAGTTACATCTGGTTAACCAACTTTGCATCATTTAGCCTGGGGACCACCTGGAACCCTCTCAAGGACCACTGGTGGTCCCCATTACCACCTGTTGAAAACCCCTGCTTTAGACAAAGCAACCTAATTGCGCCCGTTGCGTCAACAGCCTGCACTTTAATTGGTGTATTGACTAATTAGCCATCAAGGTTAATATAACTGATCCCCATTTTGGGCATTCCATTAGAAGCTGTAATAAAATGTACACAATCAAAACAAATAAAGATGCAATGCATTTTGAGCTTGTAGTTCAGCTATTTTCATTACTGTGTGTGTGTGTGTGTGTGTGTGTGTGTGTGTGTGTGTGTGTGTGTGTGTGTGTGTGTGTGTGTGTGTGTGTGTGTGTGTGTGAAAAAATCACTAAAAAGTTACCTATAATACCTTTAAAGTAATATTTCACTTTCATCTGTAATATCAGGTTTGGGTGTTTTTGATGACGCTATCATCGTTAACTCATAGTGGGTTTGCATAGGAAGCTAAAATGAATATCAAATATCTAAATACTGGATGAAGCAACTCAAACTGTGTGTGTATTCACATGAGCATGAGTAGATGATAAAATGAAACAGCAAAAATATTCCTTTAATATTCATATAATAATATTCATAAAAATATTCATTCATGGACATTGTTATATACTTTGGGCCTATATTTCTGAAGTGTAGTTGCTCGTCTTGCGTTGATTTAACTCCTAAAAATAAATTAATGAATAAATACAAATCTGGCAACAGTCACCAAAAGATACAAAGATAATAATAATAATAAACTTTATTTCTTTATAGCTCCTTTCATGACATTATTATTGCAGCTCAAAGTGCTTTACATAGTGTAGCACCCAGCCATGAGCCAGCCCCGCCAATCGGGCTCAGCCCTATTGGCACGACTGGTTGTGCACTGGACTTGCGAGTGGGAGTCCCGGGTTCGATCCCCGCTTCAAGTAATACTACAATCGCAAAAGAGAAAAGAAATGAAGAAGATGAGTTAAAAAAATATATTTTTGGGCTATTCGGTCTCAGCTCGAAATGTCTCAAAACTATTCGGCTCAAAATATCACCTAATAGTCAAAACGCCTCATAGATGTGCAAATCACTCTCACTGGAAAATCCGGTAGAACCCGGTGGAGCAACCCCCCGTAAGAAGGCACTTCTGTGTTTTCTGTGTACTGAACGTGTTTTGGTGTTTTATCTGTTGAAAAATAGCAGATCTACAAGCTCATATCGCGCCACCGAGTGGCGCGATATGAGCTTGTAGTTCTGCTATTTTTGAAAAATTGTGAAAATGTGCTGCAAATCTCTGAACACATTATTTTGGAAGCAAACTTTTTTAACTAACAATCTTTGCTTCTGGGGTATCCCTAGAACAACATGTTTTCAGATGGGGATCTGCAGCCAAATATGGATAATTCTGGTGGTCCTTGGCATGAAATATGTTAGCATCACTGACACAGAAACACAGATTTTTCAGAAAAACTAGAATCTAGTTTCAAAAACTCGATTCTAGCGTCAGAAACTAGATTCTAGTGTTAAAAGGTAGATCCTAGCATCAGAAACTATAATTTAGTGTCAATAACTAGAATCTAGTGTCGGAAAATACTGTAGAATCTATTCTCAAAAGCTAGAATGTTGCTGCAGCTATAATCTGGTGTCAGGAACCACTGTATAATCTGGTGTCAGAAAGTCGAATCGAGGGTCACAACACAATGGGTTAAAAGAGCAGGAGCCGTGGCCCCTTTTTTACGTCTGAGTGTGCACGTCGCTGTGGACTGTATTTACCTGCACTGAGAGAGGCAGAGTGATCAGGCAACTGATCTACAAGCTCACCACATGTTTCATGAGCAACGCATTTTAACTTTTAACTCCGCTCTCGTTTCCATACGGCACTGTCATGTGGTGAAGCTAGACTTCTTCCTCTCGTGCAACTCCAAAAGCATCTTTAGTCTGTTATTTTACAGCTGCATGTCACAGCCAGTTTTATTACTTAGCTAGTAGGAGGAAAGAGGGAGAGAGAGTGAGCCCAAGGACCCCTAAATGAAAATAAATTTAACTGGGGACCAGTGCTGGGCAGTAACAGATTTTAGATTACACATTACTCTGTCGTGATGGCCCTTTGGTCTAGTGGTTAGGCGTTACACAAGTGCATAAAAGTACATCTTGAGCTGTGCTTTAAAATGTCTACAGAGGCTGCCTGTCGAAGGTCCAGTGAGTTTGTTCCACGCCGTCGGCCCATAGAAGCAAAAGGCTGCTTCACTGTTTTTAGTTGCCGTTTTCTTTGGTACAGCAAGCAGGCCAGCAGTGGAAGACCCGAGGGGGCGGCCAACAGACATGCTGATATGGTAAAAGTTGGAACTAATGGGAGTTCTGATCTATAGTCAGTCCCACTACTGAGTGGCTAAAAATACCATTAGACTTTTTTTCCTCCAGTGTGAACACTCTGATGTTGATGATGTTTAGATTACTGGACTGACTGAAGCTTTTGTCACAATGCTGACAGCGGAATGGTTTATCTCCTCTTTGAACGCGCTGGTGCGACTGCAGGTTATATAACTGAGTGAAGCTTTTGTCACAATGTTTACATTGGAAAGGTTTTTCTCCCGTGTGGAGACGTTGGTGTTTCTTCACATTACTGAGAGTACTAAAACTCTTGTCACAATGTTGACACTGGAAAGGCTTTTCTGCAGTGTGGAGACGCTGATGCAATCTCAGACCACTTAACAGACTGAAGCTCTTGTCACCAAGTTGACAGTGGAGTGGTTTTTCCCCGCTGTGGACACACAATCTAAACACTGATGGTTTCCCTACGCTATGGACATGCTGGTGTTTATTCCAATCACCTTTATCAATTAAACTTGTGTCACAGTGTTTACATTGGAATATTTTTTCTCCTGTGTGAACATGCTTGTGTCTCCTAAATAACTGAGTGAAGCTCTTGTCACAAAGTGTACAATGGCAAGGTTTTTCTCCGGTGTGTAGACGTTGTTCCTATTATCATTGTTATCTTTTCATTTCATTTCAGGTGTTTTGGACTGTGAAATGAACCTTGTGTTCATGTCCCCTGAGGTGGCACAGGAAACAAAATGGCGGTCTTGGATCGAACAAAATATTTTTATTTTGTTCGTCCACTGCCTCTTGGCAGTTGACGAGGTCCACTGCCTAACCAGCTGGTAAGATCTACAAAGTCCATAAATAATATTCTATTACAATATGCAGGCAATTCTAGCTGGCCGTTGATGATAGTGATAAGACAAAGCAGAGTTCACCAATGTATTTAAACAGGCATATGAAGATGAGCTGCTCACAGACTCAAGTCTGTGAGTGGCTATTGCTTAACCTCAAAAAGGGCTCATGACTGTCAATGATAATCCAATATTAATCTCTAATTAAATCATTAATAATTTGGGTGACGTAGCATCACCACACCCACTAGGCAAACCAGGCATACTTAATTAACTGGTGGGGTGCTCCCATAAAAACAACATTTCAACAAATACTGTACACTTTTTTTAAACATTTTTTCCACCAATTATAACAATAATACCTCATGTTTATGTTTTAGAGTAGAAAAAATCATGGCACTCCAAACTGTTGCTTGTCTTGCTCAATGACACTTTGACCTTCATTCTCTGGTTAGGTAGCCTTGGATACCGGCCACTCCATCCCAGAGTCTCTGCTTATATCTCTTAAAATTATCTCTCTATATAAAGATACTTAGTAGACCATAATTTATATTCTCCTATGTTGATTTATACAGGCCTAACACATTGCTGGAATTTCAAAGAGCAAAGTCGAAAAAAACATCACAATGGCAGCTGAGTGGCTTCTACCACACCTTCGACAAGAACGTTCTGCTGGGAAGGTGATCGTCTTCTGCCGGAATGAGATTTGGTTGTATTAACATCACAACTTCACAACTTTAGGCTTTCTTCAATATTGGACTTTATAAGTGTATATATTTCATAGATGCCCTAATTTCTAAGAGTAACATAACAGCTCCAAATTTATGTATTCAAACTCTTAGTTTTCAGGCCCATGTCTGATGCTAGGACTGCATATAATGACATAATGACTGGACTGGGGAACGACTTCTGGAGCTCTTTGGAGCATACTGTTTGTATGTTCCACAGCCATATTCACCCGGAATCCCAGAAGCGCATATTAGATGCATTTGTCACCCCGCAAAGCCATATAAGGGGTGTCGTTGCCACCGCCAGATGTGCACCACGTCTTTCACTGGGGCCTGGCAAGTGACATTTTGTCCTTATGTCCAAATAGGCCGCTGTGCAAGGGACGGTGGCACCGGGAAAGCCACCACTATCATATACCCAGGCTCCATCAACAAGGCTTACATTGATGGAGACTATATAGACATGATGAAGCAGATCGATGCTTGAAGCTGCATCCGCAAGTGTGTTTTCAGACACCTACACATCGAAGGGATGGAGGACTACTGACATGCACATGAACGGAAGGGTTGCTGTTCACGTTGCATCAACAGATTTGGACAGTGAACCAAGTACATATTGTACATAGGCTATTTACCTACAGTATATTACAATTTGCTTTGAGTAGCACTTTATTTACATTTCTTTATCTGAACACCCGCTTCGATCTCTATTCATGGATTGAATAGAACATAATCACGAGTAATCACACAATCGAATACAACGAGTAGACGCAGATAACAGATACCCACCGGGCAAGTAGATATTTTGTATTCATTGCATCGGTTGATGAAGGCTACTACTAGTAGCACGGGGCGAAGGAAGTTTTACTGAGGTTATGGTTAGGTTTAGGCATAAGTTTACTGAGGTTAAGTTTAGGGTTAGGTGTAGGCATAGCCAAGTTTTGAGGCTATGTTTAGGGTTAGACCAGGGGTGGGCAATTATTTTTCCCAAGGGGCCAAATGAGATACGTAAAATATTGTGGCGGGCCAAGACTAAAGGCTAGAGATGGCCGATATTGACTTTTTTACCGATATCTGATATCCCGATATTATCCAACTACTAATTCTTGATACCGATATCAACCGATACCGATATATGCGGCCTCCAGTGGTGGAAAAATAACAGAAACTATTACTATACAAATATTTAATATAAATAAACATTTAGTATAAATACGAATTCATGTTATAGCCTAGAAATACTCCTTACAACTATAAATTCAACATGTAGCCTACTTCAGTAAAGTACAAAAGTAATGGTATAAACATGACCGTAGCGCTGAGTCTACATCTCTGTAAATAGTCATAATTTCCAGTTTGTAAATGCCGATACCGATATTTTCCGATATGAAATTTGAAAGCTTTTATCGGCCGATAATATCGGAGGGCCGATAATATCTGCCATCTCTAGTAAAGGCTGAACTAAAGTCTGTGTAATATTAATTTAATTTCAAGATAAAAGTAAGAGTAAAACCAACCTTTTTGACACCAGGGCCCAATATTTATTCAGTATTTGAGCCACAGAGGACCACCATTTGATGACATTTTAGCCCCACAGACCCCAAAACTAAAGATTTCTTTTGCTTTTGTCCACAATACCAGGCTGGATTTTATAAACAAAACAGGATAACGTAAATCAAAAATGACTATTCAAATGGACCCGCAAGGGTCCATTTGGTTTTATGTTTACACACTCAAAGAGTTACATATTTAACCTGGAACTCTCTCAAGGACCACTGGTGGTCCCCGGGCCGGTCGGAGTCAGCCAAAGGGCCGCATTTGGCCCCCGGGCCGCATAATGCCCAGGTATGGGTTAGACGGTGCTTTATGCGGTTACTAACCCTAAACATAACTTCAGTAAAACTATGCTTCGCCCCGCCCTGCTAGTAGCCATGATCAACTGATGCAATGAATACAAAATATCTACTTGCCCAGCGGGTATCTATTATCTGCGTCTACTCGTTGTATTCGATGGTGTGATTATGCTCTATTCAATCCATGGATAGAAATCGAAGCGGCTAATCTGAACACTTTCAGGGCTGGACACTTACAGTATGTGGATTAACGCTGGTTTACACTTTGTTGCATTGACATTTGCTGATATCTGTGTAGCATATCTATGTAAGACATTATTCTTATTATTATTATTTTATTTTTTTCTCTTACTGGTTGACACTTTGGTGCTTTGATATAATATAATAATATGAACAAAAACACAAATACCTGACCAATTATTTTCATTTATAGTTTTTTATTAAAAAAAATACTTATTCTCTTGTCAGAATAAACGTGTTGAATTTGCTATTGAATATTGCTGTATTGGTGATCATTATAAAAGAAAAGTCCAGGATGTGTTAACATTTTAGGCTTAATTGCAGCTTTAAAGATGCAGTGCCATGAAATGTTTTCCTTCTAAAATGATGATTAGCTATCCTAATTATACTAGGAGAATGACAAAAAAAAGTATACAGAAATAGGCCAGATCAAGGCCGTTTCCTGCAATGTCTATAATAAGACATGCGTGTTTCCATCGGTTCTTTTGACTCGGATGCTTTCATCTTTCAGGAAGAAACAAAAAAAAAGATAGGAAAGGCAAATTGGCACGTTATAACAACACCTGGGGGTCTATTAGCGCAGGGGTTTTCAACCTTTTTATACCAGGGCCCACTATTTATTCAGAATTTCAGCCACGGAGGACCACTATTTGATGACATTTTAGCTCCACAGACCCAAAACCCAAAGATTTCTTCCAGGCTGGATTTCGGAAACTCAACCGGCAAACCTAGAACTCTAGTTGTGTAGATTTGGAGTAATTCAGTTCAGATGAATAGTGAAATGATTTGGGGTAATTCATAAATCAGATGAATATTTTAACTCTTGAGAGAGTAAAAATGAAACCAAATGGACCCGAGCAAGGGTCTATTTGGTTTCATTTTTACGCTCTCAGATCTGGTTAACCAACTGTCCATCATTTAGCCTGCGGACCACCTAGAATCCTCTCAGGGACCACTGGTGGTCCCCAGGACCACTGGTTAAAAAACCCCTGTATTAGAGTCATGTGAACTTTGTAGACGCATGAAAACCAGAAAAAAAAAAAAAAAAAAAAAAAAAAAAAAAAAAAAAAAAAACTATGGCTCAACTTTATCAGAGGTTCAGACTGGCCCACATCTTGTCCATGTCTCGGGCGAGCATCCTCATCTTCTTCCCCATCTTTATCGGCTCTTTAAGCTTGTTGTCGTACCTGAATTTGCTCAGACCCTCGTGACACCTCCCAGGAACCTTACGGAAAAGATTATCAGACTGATATTCCTTGACAAACACTTTGATGTCCTCTATCTGTCGCCTCTTTCGGCTGTCGCGGTGAGAGAAGGGGTCACCGGAGGTCACCAGGTCTCCAGAGCGGGTAAGGATCCTGTCCAGGTCCTTGCCAAAGGCTCCGCCCATCTCGGCACAGCGCTGGATCTCCTTGTCGGTGAACCTCCCCTGAGACCGGTTCATCATTTCTGTAATATCAGCAGAGTTGGTCAATATTACTCAGTGTTGGGTAGTAACTAATTTTAGATTACATATTACTGTAATATTATTACTTTTGCTCCAAAAAGTAAAGTAACGAGATTACTCTGCAAAAATGGGTAATAAGTAACGCATTACTTTGCAAGTAACACCAAGTTACTTTTTTTAAAATGAGCTTGTTGTTGCATGCAAAAATAGAACAGATTTACAAGCTATCGACAGGTACTGTAACAACAAAGATGTGCAGTAGATTGTAGATCCAGTCCACACGCTGCATCCTGTGCACAGTTATGTACACTACAAATCGCTTGCTGCTTTATTTTGTATTTTATTTTTAAATACAAGACCTCAACTGTCTTTGAAAACAATTGTGAAAAGGTTTAAAAAGTCAAAGAGACAGATTTTGTTGGCTTTGTTTTCAGGTGCAGTTTGTGGGATTGGAGACTATTATTATTCCAACAATTTGGATTTCTAAAAAGAACTCGCTAAACAGATTATGTTGTACATCTCTATTTTTTCCCAAAGGCGATGTTGAGAACTTGGGAAAGTAATAACGTAATATGTAATATATTACTCCTCGATTCCAGTATTAAGTAAAGTAATGATATTACTTTGTCTAAGGGGTAACGAGTAAAGTAAAGAAGTTACTTTCCTAAGTAATATTGACCAACACTGCTCGTTACCCCTTAGACCAGGGGTGGGCAATTATTTTTCCCAAATGAGATACATAAAATATTGTGGAGGGCCAAGACTAAAGGCTGAACTAAAGTCTGCAGAATATTATTTTAATTTCAAGATAAAAGTAAGCGTAAGACCAACCATTTTGACATCAGGGGCCATTATTTATTCAGTATTTGAGCCACGGAGCACCATTTGATTTTAGCCCCACAGATCCCAAAACTTTCTTCCAGGTTTCTTTTGTTTTTGTCCACAATTCCAGGCTGGATTTGGGAAACTAAACAGGATAACAAAAATGACCGTCCTCTTACATTCTCTGATTGAATGTGTAGACTTTGGGCTACTTCAGATGATGAATATTTTAACTCTTGAGAGTGTAAACATGAAACCAAATGGACCCACAAGGGTCCATTTGGTTTCATTTTTACGCTCTCAAAGACTTACATCTGGTTAACCAACTTTCCATATTTAACTGAACTCTCTCAAGGACCACTGGTGGTCCCCGGGCCGGTCAGAGTCAGCCAAAGGGCTGATTTGGCCCCCGGGCCGCATAATGCCCAGGTATGCCTTAGACAAAGTAATATCATTACTTTCCCAAGTTCTCAACTCCCACCTTTGAAAAAAAAAAATAAATAGAGATGTACAACATAATCTGTTTAGCGAGCTCTTTTTAGAACTGAATCCAATTCATTGGAATAATAATAGTCTCCAATCCCACAAACTGCACCTGAAAACAAAGCCAACAAAATCCGACATTGTAAATGTCTTTCTTAGATAAAAAAAATAATAATAAAAGGAGCGGAGAGAAGCAATGGGAACATTTAACCTTGAATCACAAAACAGACCTAACTAACAAAACCAGATTTCGAAATTTGTCTCTTTGACTTTTAAAACTTTCTCACAATTGTTTTCAAAGACAGTTGAGGTCTTGTATTTAAAAATAAAATACAAAATAAAGCAGCAAGTGATTTGTAGTGTACATAACTGTGCGCAGGATGCAGCGTGTGGACTGGATCTACAATCTAGTGCACATCTCTGTTGTTACAGTACCTGTCGATTTTTGCATGCAACAACAAGCTCATTTTAAACAAGTAACTTGGCATTACTTGCAATGTAATGCGTTACTTATTACCCATTTTTGCACTCAAGAGTAACAAGAGTAGTCTTGTTACTTTACTTTTTGGAGCAAAAGTAATAATATTACAGTATTATGTAATCTAAAATTCATTACTGCCCAACACTGAACATCAGTACTTATCGTTATACGCATTGATTTAGCCGTATCTTTATCTTTCAACAGCTGTACAGATAAACCAGACTGTCCTCTATCTTGCAACATAGTAGACCTGCAATATAGTAGCACGAATAACAGAGTAATATACCGTACACACCTTTGAAATCGTTTTTGAGGGATTCGTTGATGAGATCGAGGCCAACGTTTCCTCCTGGTCTTCCTGAGACATTGGCAACTCTATTCCAGGTCAGGTCAGATCTGAGGTTTTCCGGAAGGTAGCCTCCTATTCCTTCAAATGCAATATACATTAAAGGTAGGGTAAGTGATTTGAAATTCATGGTGTAGTACCAGCCTGGTGCACTAGGGGCGCCTGATTGGAGGAGAATTCACCCTCCACCTGGGGAACTTTTATTAGCTCCTCTGCTAACGTGGGGGAGGGGGAAACTCCATATCTGGTTTCCACACCTTATAATAGAGCATTTTAACAGGAAAAAAAAAAAAAAAAAAAAAAAAAAAAAAAAAAACATTTTTTGGGGTGATATCTGACAAAAGTGAAATCACTTCCCCTACCTTTAAAGGGGATGTAATTTTAATAATAGCAGAGAGACAGATCATTAGCAGATGACTGAAATTTTCTTTAACAGACCCTTTAGAATGACAGTGGAAAGGTTTTATTTTTACCTCCCCACAATAAAGAAGAAATTCATCCTCTTAAAGATAGAGTGTCATAATTTTTTTCCACTCTAAAACATGATCATCAGATATTATTGTATTATTGTAATATGAGGAAGAAGATTTTTTTAAGCGTACAGTATATGTTAAAATGACGTTTTTATGTGGGCAGCATCACCAGCTCATATGCCTGGTTTGCCTGGTGGATGGTGATGAGTGGAGATATAACTGAACTGAAGCCACACCCACAGCTGTAGTTTTATGATAAAGGGGGAGGAGTTTGGGGAGGGGCTGATGATGTGATGTCACTATATATAATTGGTACGTTTGACTGGAAAGGTTCAGCCCCCAGGAAGAAACTCTAAATACAAAGTGAAGACATCACTGCACATAAAAACTACACCAACGGGTCTTATCAAGTACTGTCACCTTTTAAACATGTACAAAATTGGAAAAATTACAAAAATCATGGCACTCCATCTTTAAAGGAGAATTCCGGCCCAAAAGTTTTTTGGGATCTTTATTTGCAGTTAATTTTTTTGAAAAAAGTGGTCCAGGTGTTATTTTGTGAAAATACTCCTTTATGGCTGTTTCCCCTAACCCAAAATAAGCTTATAATGGGGCCAATGGGCGTTGTGCAAGTTCACCTATATACATCGCTCCAAAATGCAATTTTTTGCTATATATTGTGTCTCCACCATGTCAGTAGTGTGTTAACACTCACACTTTCACTTTCACTTTTGTTTCAGCAGTGGTTCAGCCATAAACCATGTGCCACGCCCCCAGGTTTTGAGACAGCTGGATCACTGCTGAATCAAAAGTGAAAGTGAAAGTGTGAGTGTTAACTCACTACTGACATGGTGGAGACACAATATATAGCAAAAAATTGCATTTTGGAGCGATGTATATAGGTGAACTTGCACAACACCCCTTGGCCCCATTATAAGCTTATTTTGGGGTAGGGGAAAAAGCCATAAAGGAGTATTTTCACAAAATAACACCTGGACCACTTTTTTCAAAAAAAATAACTGCAAATAAAGATACAAAAAAACTTTTGGGCCGGAATTCTCCTTTAAGAAAGGTTTTATGTCTTACCAGTGAGCATGTGATGGCCAACGAAAAAGTAGTGGGTGTGGTTTTTGCGCCAGAACTGCAGTAAGTCCACCTTCCAGCTAGAAACCATGGCGGGACCATCGCCTTCACGGACTGCATCCCTCCTGGCCATGTGGTTTAGACCTTCCCACATCAACGCCTTGCTATAGTTCTGGACAAAGTCCTCCACTGAGCCAATGACTTTACATTCAGCTGAGCAGTACCACGTACCTATAGAGATAGAGAGGTAGAGATATATAGAGATAGAGATATAGAAAAGAAAAGAGACACTCACATTATATTATCATTATATTATTATTAAGGCTGTCAGCATTAAAGGTAGGGCAAGTGATTTCACTTTTGTCAGATATCACCCAAAAATATTTTTTTTCTGTTAAAATGCTCTATTATAAGGTGTGGAAACCACATATGGAGTTTCCCCCTCCCCCACGTTAGCAGAGGAGCTAATAAAAGTTCCCCAGGTCACCACAATTCTCCTCCAATCAGGAGAGAGCAGCAGGTTCACATAGTGTAGCTACTCTTGGGGGCCCCTAGTGCACCAGGCTGGTACTACACCAGCCTTGAGCTCGATTATTTTTTTAACTGTGAGATTAACTCACAGTAAAACCAAAGGCCAAGTGGGTCTATTTGGTTCAATTTCGCCAAATGCAGGTGAATAATTGTTAAATCAGTTAAGTTACTTTAAAATAAGTCTACACAATTAGAGAATGTAGAAAAGTTTCTACAAAATGTGCATGTTCGCTCCCAATGATACCAACATCAAATTTAGGTCTGGAAGTCTAAATAAATGTCATCAAATGGTGGTCTGTGGCTCAAGTGAAGATTACATAATTGACCTTAATATGAATATTCTTGAAAAACACTCATTTAAGGTATATTTAGAACTCATAAAAATATGTGATTAATCAAAGATTAACTATGGGCAATAATGCAATTAAAATTTTTAATCGATTGACAGCTCTAATTAAATTATTATTTTTCTCTCCTTGGCCCAAGCCAAGGAAAAGAATTTTGCTAAAAGGTGTGTAAGCACTCTTATGAAATAGATTGAAAAGCATACCATCTTCATGAACTTGGTCAGCTGGCGCGAGGCAACTTGTGTGGTACCATTGTTTTTTTTTGCAATGCTCAGCCATCTGGCATTGTATCATTTGGCCTCCTCGTCGTTGATTACATATACAGTACACGTAGGTCCCGTCTGCAGTGCAGGCGTCTGAACAGAAGTAGTCTTCATCGTTCCCGGGGACTTCTGTCAGACCTGTGATGAAAATATAGTAGAAATAATAATACTTAAGAGGTTGGAGAAGGAAGCAGCAACAAAGCAGCATTATTTCGAAGGTTCCATGTTTATTGTCATCTTGAATGATCACAGCACAGGCCATCAGGCCTGCCAGCCTGACGGGACACACACACACACACACCTCGACTCTCTCAACTCAACTGGCAGTACATACAGTAAAAGACTTTATCGTTTCAAGTAACAGTTGTCATGCCCCAACCCCCCCCAAGATTAGAGGTGTCAAGAATCTCAAATTAGGCATTGCCCTGTAACTGAAGAAGCTATAGTACCATAATTTCTGGACTATAAGCCGCACCTGAATATAAGCCGCACCAGCTAAATTTGGGGCAAAATACAGATTTTTCCTTGTATAAGCCACACCTGGCTATAAGCCGCACCAGGCTTATAGTCGGGTGCTTCATGTTAGAGCAGTGGTTTTCAACTTTTTCACAATTTAACAACATCTTCTCCCCACAGACCCCAAAACTAGGTAGATGTTCTCACAAGACCTGACCATAGTTGCCTTATTTCTGTAGAATGACAGTTGCAGGACTCCTTACTGTCCTGAGATAAGGTGTGAAGGGAGACAGTAGATGATAATTATAGCAAATTCGCTATTGTACTGTTGCACTGTGCAATATTGTAATGTGCAGGGGTTGACACTAAGGTCTCCGAGGCACTTGCCCATCAGGCAAGTGCAAGTCAGGTTCTACTTGCCCTCAGGTCATGGTCACTTGCCCCCCAAAAATATATTGTACATTTTGCATTTAGGTTTAACCAGATGTAACTCTTGAGAACGTAAAAATGAAACCAAATGGACCCTTGCAGGTCCATTTGGTTTCATTTTTACACTCTCAAGAGTTAAAATTCATCATCTTAATTAGCGCAGGTCTACACAACTAGAGAATGTAGAAGATTAATGGTCATTTTGATGTGTATGTTAATTTGCCTGTTTTGTTTCCCAAATCCAGCCTGGAATTGTGGATATCTAGATAGAAAGCAGGGAAAGACACAGAGGCAGAGTGCAATGACTGCCTTCAAGACAAATTTATCTTGTGTTGTGTTATAGTGCACTAAGTTGCACACTTGCCCGATCGGGCAACCAGGTAGCAGTCTTCACTTGCCCCACCATTTTTTTTACTTGCCCCGGGCAAGTGGGCAAGTGTTAGTGTCAAGCCCTGAATGTGCAATGTGAAATGTGGTTCATAAATACACACCTGCACACGAAATATGAAGCCAGCGAACCTCACAGAGACGACTGCAGCACTGCACCATGGGCTCCTTCTTGTCTGGAAAAAAAAATACACACAAATGAGGAACATGTGGAGAGTGACAGATTGGTTGCAATTCGATGTTTTAGAAAGATATGACACAAAGACGTGACATAAAATTTAGTTGTTAACAATGTAGAACAGGGTTTTTTTTTCAACAGGTGGTCCGGGGACCACCAGTGGTCCTTGAGAGGGTTCCAGGTGGTCCCCAGGCTAAATGATGGAAAGCCTATGTACCATATGTAACTCTTGAGAATGTAAAAAAAAAATACACTCTCCAGAGTTAAAATATTCACCATCTGAATTAGCACCACTTAATTAAGAAGTCTACACTGTTTTGTTTGCAAAATCAAGCCAGGAATTGTGGACAAAACCAAAAGAATTCTTTAGTTGTAGGTCTTGGGGGTGAAAATGTAATCAAATGGTGGTCCGTGGCTCAAATGCTGAATAAATGGTGGTCCCTGGAGTCAAAAAGGTTGAAAACCTCTGATGTAGAACATATGAGTGTGTGGGAACGTCTCTGTGTGTGTGTGTATGTTATATACCCTTTTTGCAATGGCAGAAAAGGAAAAGGTCTTTCCCTGAGATGTCCAGGACTGGGATGGCTGCTGAGGCTGCAACCAGGTCTATTTGCTCTTGATCTTGGGGCACCCAGGCATACTCCACAATCCGGTTGGCTAGACTTTCAAGCCAGGCCAGTTTGTCGGCTTTCCGATTTGGCAGGCTTTCTGGAACGTCATCCACTGTTGCCATTCCACTAAATGTCGTTGCCAACAACGTGACGTATGCAGATGTGGCAAACTATAGACACGGAGTGAATAAAGCATTTTATTAAAGCCTAAGCGAATTTCATAGTCCTCAAACATTGAAGTGAGTATGTACTAGAATAGATACTGACCTCCATCATGTCCCAAACGCGCTGGGCATTTGCACTCACTTTCTTCTGAAGTGATCTGTGCGTGAAGTTGGCTTCTAACTGGGCAATGGTCCCTCTTGCACGCTCACTTCCGGTTGTGTAAAGTAGATCGATACTGTCCTGTTTTAGGATAAGAAAATCGAAGATTTAGAAAAGCCTTTTTAAGGTTCCAACACTGAACATGTGAATGTGAAGTTACCCCCTGCTAAAAGGAAAAAATCCAGGGTTACAATGCTGTGTCTTAAATACTGTGTAATAGAGACTCAAAATGAAAAGCATTATAACAGTGTTGCCAACTTGACACATTTGCACTATATTTAGCTCTTTTCCAGACCCCCCTAGCGTCAAAATTAGTGGAAAACTCCTGGCGGAAAATCTACTGCTTTTTGGCTGGTGAGTTAGGGGGAAATTGTCAGACAGGTGCCAGGGATAAAAAAATAATAATACTAATAATATTTTTTCACCATTTTTCCTCCTATGACAGAGGTTTTCAACTAGTGGTCCCCAGGCTAAATGATGGATAGCTGGTTAACCAGATGTAACCAGAGATTAAAGTAAAAAAAAAAACTTGACTGAAAATGATCTTTTGCAAATAAGCACTGAGCTAATTAAATGCCCCCTGTGAAATCCTCAGGACTGAAATCAGTACCCAGTACTGAGAACTTTAATCCCACTCTTTGAGAGTTAAAATATCCATCATGTGAATTAGCCCAAGTCTACACAACTAGAGAATGTAGAAGATTAATGGTCATTTAATGGTCATGTACCCTTCCAGACAAGCATCTAGCACATTATAGTGCATTTTGGAAGTGCCACTAGTGCATTTTGGATTTTGGCAGTTTGCAACACTGCATTATAGATTATTAACCAAAAGCTTTTCATTCAGATGCATGCAACTATGTCCTAAATGTATGTATTGTACCTGTAGAAGCAGCATCTCCCTATGGAATTCCTGTGGCGTAGGTATCAGGCCATCACAGCGCTCAAATGCCGTCTCATCTGTATTGATCATCTGTTTGCAGTTGATCATAGTCTCGACAGTCAGGCCATCGCCACAACAGAGGATCCGGATAGGTTCGCCGTCAACCACTGGGACATAGTCGTTCAGTTTCCTCATGATCTCAATCACTCCAGCGTTTGAGCTTGGATCCGCTGACACCAGACCTAGGTTGACCTTAGTAAATTGGAAATCAACATCGTTAATTCGATTGAAATAACTAACAATTCTCTCTCCGTCTTCTATATGTAGATACACTTTTCAATATATATGCTGTATATCAGGGGTGCCCACACTTTTTTGACTTGAGAGCCACTTTCAAAATGAGCGGCTCAACAAGATCTACACATCAACAATGTGATTGTTCCTTTACTGAAAATCCATTTCAAGGCTCCCTAGAATGTTTGAGCCTTGAAATAGTGGTGATGGTGTTACTTACTGTTCTAGTGTAATGCACTTAAAAGGAATAATAGAGGGAGAGAATTGGAAGGATTTCTTGTATATTCTACTACTGACGTTTGAAAACCGCATTTGGGGTTTAAGTTGACAGTTTGTGATGTTGAGTTTAGTCTCTTGCACCCCAAACTAACTAAGAACTTTCACGCTTTTGCCCACAGTTGGGAAAGAGAACTGGCAAAGACAATGGTCAAAATAACAATTATTCTCCATTTTCTAATTACACAGGGTCACTTGGTTTCGTTTTAGCACTCTCAAGAGTTACAAATCTATACGGGTCCATTTGGTTTCAGTTTACACTCTCAAGAGTTACAGATCTATGTTGACTGTCGTGATCTACCTGCATGGTCTGTGTGATCTACTGGTAGATCGCAATCTACCTTTTGGGCACCCCTGCTGTATACTGTATATACCCTATGTGTATATGTATATGTAGCATCAATCTAGAGCAGTGGTGTCAAAGTCATTTGGGGTGGGGGCCGCAATGGACTTCATGTGACTTCATGGGGGCCGGAGCTCCGCGGTGCAACCAGTCGCAGACCGCAAGCATGCACGACACACGCATGTTTACGTACACAACCGTTACTTCTACACTACAGTATATCACACAAGTCATATTTATTATTAAGAATAGATATTAATATATATTATTGGTTTCATACTTGTAGCCTAGATTAAGACATTTGCTATGAAAGATGCTATTTTTATTTACAGAGCATCAATAAACCATACGAAAATAGCATTTAAATTTCAAATACTAAATTTAAGTATGTAAAGTTAACTAAGTATAGTTCTCGGTTACACACCCTTGTACTGCTGAAGTATAGTTCTCGGTTATACACCCTTGTACTGCTGAAGTATAGTTCTCGGTTACACACCCTTGTACTGCTGAAGTATAGTTCTCTCGGTTACACACCCTTGTACTGCTGAAGTATCGTTCTCTCGGTTACACACCCTTGTACTGCTGAAATATAGTTTTCACTTTGCATTGCCAGCAGCCTAGCCTGGTAAAACGACTCCCCCTGGTGGACAACATGCATTACATGCCGTTCAGAAGAGAGCTCAAAAGCATTTCTTTAAACGACCATAACTTTTGATAGGAACGTGCTAGAGACTTACTTTTTTTTTTGTTAGACTCAGACATTTTTGCTCTACAAGCCTGGGGCCGGATTAAATCATCTCGCGGGCCGGATCCGGCCCGCGGGCCTTGACTTTGACATATGTGCACTAGAGGTTCGGCCAGCTCTGCCGGCCTCACTCTAGTGTCCATATATAGGCATGGCTGTAAGGCCGGTGGAACCAAATGGGATATATAAAATATTGTGGAGGGCCAAGACTAAAGGCTGAACTAAAGTCTGCGTAATATTAATTTAAATTCAAGATAAGTAAGAGCCATTTTGACCCACTATTAGGGCCCACTATTTATTCAGCATTTGAGTTACAGACCACGATTTGATGACATTTTAGCCCCACAGACCCCAAAACTAAAGATTTATTTTGGCTGGATTTTGGACCTTCTCTAGTTGCGTAGATTTTGGGCTAATTCACATGATGAATATTTTTAAATGAATTTTAAAATGAAACCAAATGGACCCACACGCAAGGGTCCATTTGGTTTCACTTTTACGCTCTCAAAGAGTTACATCTGCTTTCCATACTTGCCATATTTAACTGGAATTCTCTAAAGGACCACTGGTGGTCCCCGGGCCGGTCAGACTCAGCCAAAGGGCCGCAATTGGCCCCCGGGCCGCATAATGCCCAGGTATGATATATAGGCATAGCTGAGTGAGGCCGGCGGAACTCAGCTATGCCTATATATGGACTTCTACAGCGTTACAGCTTTATCCCAGAACTCAAATGTATAATAGGTAAATAGGATACTATTTCTTACAAGGTTGCTTTTGGTGTTCATTGCCTTCGTGTATTGGTGAGGAATATGTTGTTCTACGTTCTGATGGATGGTGGAGAGAGCAGACAGATTGTCCACCAAAATCCTCATGACGATGATCACCATCCGTTGTCGCCGTCTTTGAAAATCCTGAAAATACAGAAAATAATGCCGTCAAATACATTACAGACAGACAGACAGACAGACAGACAGACAGACAGACACACACACAGACAGACAGACAGACAGACAGACAGACAGACACACACACACACGTTTCACAAAATGTTTCATTTCACCTCTGTTGTAGGCAGTATTTTTTCCGGTGGGACTTCAGTGGCGTGGCATCCTGTGCCCCGAAGCTTACTGGAGTTGACCTTGTTTTGGTGTGCAAATGTCAAGGCTCCCTTACTGGCATGGCCATTACTCTGAGGTTTCCCGCGAACAGACATCTTGGAAACACAAGCACAGAATATAGTAAATTTATAGAGTAGGTTAACTTGGACCTCAACAATAACATAGTACTATATGGGTTTCCTGTTCTCAACTATAGACCTGCGCAGTGGCGTCACCACTAGTGGATTCCTCATTCATTTTCCTCATAGACTTTTCAGTGACGTCACCAGCCCTGTTCCACTAGTGGATTCCTCATTCATTTTCCTCATAGACTTTTCAGTGACGTCACCAGCCCTGTTCCACTAGTGGATTCCTCATTCATTTTCCTCATAGACTTTTCAGTGACGTCACCAGCCCTGTTCCACTAGTGGATTCCTCATTCATTTTCCTCATAGACTTTTCAGTGACGTCACCAGCCCTGTTCCACTAGTGGATTCCTCATTCATTTTCCTCATAGACTTTTCAGTGATGTCACCAGCCCTGTTCCACTAGTGGATTCCTCATTCATTTTCCTCATAGACTTTTCGAAAATGGTTAATAAAAACACGATTGCGCCGCGGCCAAAGCCAACTCGGGTTGTGACAAACCATGACAACAAACACAATATCGTCATATAATATATAATTAGCAAGAAGTATAAAACGGCATGATACAAGACTTTTTGTTTCGTTTTTCTTCTTAGAAATTATTTGATTGTCCCAAAAGTTTGTGTGTGTCATCATGATTCGTCACGACCCGAGTTGGCTTTGTCCACGGCGTAATCGTCTTTATACGAATTATTTTCGAAAAGTCTATGAGAAAAATGAATGGGGAATCCGTTTCTGGAACAGGGGCGGTGACGTCACTGCGCAGGTCTATTGGAATTGAGTAATTCTAACATTATTTTTTTATTCAATTGACTATTCTGTGTGCCATTTTAATATACCTGCACACTGTCCCATGTCACAGAGTAGGAAGCGCTGTCCTTGGATCCAGGCTGAGTTCTTTTCTGCTAAAAACACAGAGAGAGACATACCTATCAGACAATATCTATGGAAATGTTGAAGTTATTTTCTTGTCATATTGCAGGAGTTTTCTCAGTGGTCCTTGAGATGGTTCCAGGTGGTCCTCAGGGTAAATGATGGAAGGTTGGGTAACCAGATGTAACTTTTGAGAATGTAAAAATGAAACCAAATGGACCCTTACGGGTCCATTTGGTTTCATTTTTACACAGTCAAGAGTTAAAATATTCATCATCTGAATTAGCACCACTTAATTAAGAAGTCTACAGTGTTTTGTTTGCAAAATCCGGAATTGTGGACAAAACCAAAAGAATTCTTTAGTTTTAAGTTTTGGGGGTGAAATTGTCATCAAATGGTGGTCCGTGGCTCAAATGCTGAATAAATGGTGGTCCCTGGTGTCAGAAAGGTTGAAAACCACTGTCATATTGAAACTTCAAAATGTGAGTGAATCATTACCTCTGCTTTTTCTTTCCATTCCTTTATTTTCTCGTCATGGCCCAATCGCATCTTATCAACAGCAGATCTGGTGCTGTCGACTCCTAGTGACACTCCCATGGAATTCATGGTTTTGAAGACCTTTTGAGGGCAGCCATGCTTCCACAGCTCGATGCCCAAGCATTTTTGGACAAAATTCACCTTCTGACTAGAGGTGAACACGGATATGGCCAGTGCCATTCCAGTCCTCTGTTTGATCTTGGAGTTTCGAAGACCAGCTTCCCTAAGAGACCTGGAAATCAACAGTACACACCGCCATTACATTTAGAGTAAATCTGAATATTTGGTGCAATGACAAGAATTTTCATATTTTTTCCTTGTAAAGAACAAAGGGCTCCATTTTCGTTACCATCTGAACCCCTTATCCTAAATCCCTCTTTTTTTTTACTATTTTGAAGACTTTTTGGAATACCGGAAGTTCAATATGCCAATCTATTGACACATTGTGAGCTTGTAGACCGGCCATTTAAACTAATGAAAATGTTTAGTTTTTATAGTTTAAAAAGGCAAAGAAGTTAAGGGATAACAGGTTTAGCGGTGATGAAAATGGAGCCCAAAATGCGTTAAACAATCTGTGGAAGAAATCACTGATGTCCTCAATGACAAAGATGTAGGAATTGGCTGTAGAGCCATGTGAGAACCGGTCTAGCTCAGATCACTGTTCTGACATCACTCTGACACCATGTAGGGGTCCCCTCTGTGCTCATATATGGAGATCCTCAATGTCATCAGTGTCTGGAGCATGGGGCGGATGTAACATTTCCCAATTGGGGGGCAGGAGAAAATGGTATGGGGGCGATAAAGCCGCCCCCCCATACCATTTTTGGTTACAAGACTTTTATTAGGCAATTAAGATCAGTTGTTGTTGAAGTTCAACAGACACACAGCATGCATAAAGCTAAAGGTCTGACTCAGAGAGTTTTCTGTTTTCAATGATGAAATGCTGTTGGTTCAGTGGTGACACAGCTGTAGTTAGTTAGTAGCAGTAGTAGTGTTTCAAATCATTCTATATATATAAGCACTTTAATTTGAAATATCTTGTGTTGTTTTGCATGCCATCCATGTTTGGTCGGGCAGACTGGGCATTTAGGGGGCAACCCCCCCATGCCTATGCCTAGATCCGCCCCTGGTCTGGAGTCTGATAAAGACGTCTATGTGACCTTTAGGGCGAGGTTGTCTCGGACCCTTAGGGTGTTTTACTAGTCATTTTTTAACAATAATCTACAATCCCCAATAGCATTCAATGTTTATTTTTCATACATCATGACGTCCAATCTAGTGGAAAAAACTCCTGGCATATATATATATATATATATATATATATATATATTTTACATAACTTACTCTTGGAGCTTCAGCTCTCGGGTCCGTTCTGCTTTTGAGAGGAGGGGTCTCTTCCTGGAATGGCGCTTTGCGACAAATCCAACTCCGCGTCTGCCATGAAAAAAAAAAGAGAGAGACAAGGCACCAATACACGTTTACATTTTTAGTTTTTGGACATAACAATACAAATACATGTGGTAAATAAGTAGGACCGCCAACAAATTGTCTATCATACCCTGATTGCTTTCCGGATACATTTAATATATTTGGAAACATGCTCTTCAGACATGCCATCAGCAATGGTGCCTTGCCACTTGCCCAATCCAGCACACCATCCCATGAGAATGAGGCCATTTCCTTGAGGTCAAGTTCCTTCCTCAATGGACCATCCTCATCTTGAGCGAGGGCCCTTCTCTGCATAAAATAATATAAATGTTTTCTCCATAAAAGAATATTCAATGTTCTTTGCTAGAAAAAGAATATTCAATGTAAAATCAATTAAAAAAAAGAAAATAACACAGAATAACAAGACCATCTTGTACAGAGACCTTACTTACCTCTTTTTTTATGACGTCTGTGCAGGCTCTTATCAGATGTTGCTTGGCAGAAGACTTCAAAAACATCCTAAAAGCGTCAGAATACTGCGAGTTCTCCACATAATATTTGGCTTTAGACAATGGAGAATCTCCAAAGCTTCTCACGGGTTTCCTACCCCTTGAAATTGTGGGTGTAGTGCCGGGTGAAGTTGTGGTCTTCGACGGTGATTGTGATGGTGAAGTGGGGGACTGGGATGAAGTAGAGGAGGTGGGGGAGGGTGGAACACTCACAACAATCTGGCCAGGGGAATGAGTGAAGGTGTAGTCAACATCAACGGGGGCAAATTCAGAAAACATGGCTTGAGTCGAGGTAGATGCACCAGGAGTTTCTGAAGATTCCACAGACACAGCTTGCTTCTTTGCATCTGTATGGGCTGGTGATGGCGTGAGCATTTCCTTACGTTTTTTGGACTCAGGGGAGTTTGTAGGAGTAATAAGAGTTCTTTGATTTGTGTTTTTTACTTTGACTCTTGTTTTTTCATTTAAATATTTGAGACAATTATAACATATAAAATGATTCTTTTGGGGAGAGGTAAGTCCGGGAAACACAGCTTTGGCTGTGTCAGGGCTTACAATATTTAAAATTTTAATTCTGCGGTAGCCTTTGGGGCCCTTTACAAAGCCTATCTTGCAGCCTACACAGAGCTGAGACATTGTGTCTATGTGCTGTAAAAAAACAAAAAGTATAAAATTAACAACTGAAAACAAACTTTAAACTGACATGAATCAATTTAACACAGAATCAAAGCAGAAAATGTAGTAAAACTGCTAAAAAGATAAATTGAGTCTAAGAAATACTATGTTACAATAATGGTAATGATTTCAAAAATACAGGCAATCATATACAAATAAGTAAAGTAAGCAGCTTTGTTCCTGCGTCCGTGCATATATGTAGCGTTAATTTGACTGGGGCGATCCCCCCAGAATTAAATCCCAGCATATTGTTATAACTCCACTGGAGCCATCAAAGTAATCCAAGAATTTATATATTATGGCTAATCACACGCCACATCTTTAGAATTATTTAATTGTGAGTGCACACAGAGTAATGACCACTTGATGAGCGCAAATAGCCCTGTTCAGGACCCCACTGTTTTTTAACTGTTTTAAGTCTGGCTTGGGGGGTCCTTCTCCATTCCCATATCACAATGCTGATCCAAACAAACTTACCACTTTGATCCAAACACACGCGTCCCCCTTACCCCCGCGATGCAAAGTAATCCGCTCCACGTGACTGTACAAAATCATTTTCCCCGATTTTCTTTTCCTATATTCCCATGTTTTGTCCCATCCTCGAACTGGTTACACCGCTCTATTCCGACATCCCGCCACTCCTACATTGACGTCCAATTGTCGGAGTGGCAGTACATATATTATTTGAAAACATGTTGCCACTCCGACAGAAGAGGTAGCACCATTCCTACAAGCATTATGTGTCGGAATGGCAACCATTATCTTTGTCATTGAATGGAGACATGTCTGAATAGAGACATGTCGGAATAGGGACATGTAGGAATAGAGCCATGTCGGAATGGAGGCATGTCGGAATGCAGGCATGTAACCCCTCGAACTATCTCCGTGTCCCACCCCTCCATCGAGGACTGGTCAACGACTGGATATCAAGAAGGGGTTACATGCCTGCATTCCGACATGGCTCTATTCCTACATGTCCCTATTCCGACATGTCTCTATTCAGACATGTCTCCATTCAATGACAAAAAGATAATGGTTGCCATTCCGACACATAATGCTTGTAGGAATGGTGCTACCTCTTCTGTCGGAGTGGCGACATGTTTTCAAATAATATAAGTACTGCCACTCCGACAATTGGACGTCAATGTAGGAGTGGCGGGATGTCGGAATAGAGCGGTGTAACCCAGAAGCAGCAACGCCGACGTTGCTGCTCCTGATATCCAGTCACAGACAGAGGGGCGAGACATCCCATCTGTCGAGAAATATGCTGTTGCTTACAGACAGCATGAGAATCTAGGAAAAGAAAATCGGGGAAAATGATGGGAAAAATACTTAGCGGCATCGCAGCTCTTTGGGATTTTGTACAGTCACGTGGAACTATCTCAAGATCTTGTGGAGCGGATTACTTTGAATCGCTGGTGTAAGGGGGACGCGCGTGTTTGGATCAAAGTGGTAAGTTTGTTTGCATCAGCATTACGTGATGCGGGAATGGAGAAGGACCCCCCAAGCCAGACTTAAAAACACAGGGCTTGACACTAACACTTGCCCGCTTGCCCGGGGCAAGTAAAAAAATGGTGGGGCAAGTGAAGACTGCTACCTGGTTGCCCGAACGGGCAAGTGTGCAACTTAGTGTACTATAACACAACACAATATAAATTTGTCCTGAAGGCAGTCATTGCACTCTGCCTCTGTGTCTTTCATAGCCGCATTGCAACGTTAGATTCTTTTCTTTTGTATTTGGAATTTATGTGAATCTAACGTCGCATCAGGCTCCATTCACTCGACTGCTGTCTAAATGTCACCAGTGATCTGCTTGTATTCAACAAGTCAAACTCACCAACTTTGCAGCTGTAGAGAAAGCTTGCCACATCCTCTGTCGATCTGCAAGGGTTTTGTGCCATAAAAATCCACCGTAGACATATTATGAGCTACTTTCTGTCCTGGGTATTCCACAACAAACATCACAGCTGCCATTTTGCCAAACAAGAGCTGAGCGGGAGTGCTTGTTTTATACACTGACACACACAAACAGCAGGTGGCGATACTGCGTGTGCACCGACCAGGTGTGCACCTGGTGTGTGTCAGTGTATAAACCAAGCACTCCCGCTCAGCTCTTGTTTGGCAAAATGGCAGCTGTGATGTTTGTTGTGGAATACCCAGGACAGAAAGTAGCTCATAATATGTCTACGGTGGATTTTTATGGCACAAAACCCTTGCAGATCGACAGAGGATGTGGCAAGCTTTCTCTACAGCTGCAAAGTTGGTGAGTTTGACTTGTTGAATACAAGCAGATCACTGGTGACATTTAGACAGCAGTCGAGTGAATGGAGCCTGATGCGACGTTAGATTCACATAAATTCCAAATATAAAAGAAAAGAATCTAACGTCGCAATGCGGCTATGTCTTTCACTGCTTTCTAGATATCCACAATTCCAGGCTGGATTTGGGAAACAAAACAAGCAAATTAACATACACATCAAAATGACCATTAATCTTCTACATTCTCTAGTTGTGTAGACCTGGGCTAATTAAGATGATGAATTTTAACTCTTGAGAGTGTAAAAATGAAACCAAATGGACCCGTAAGGGTCCATTTGGTTTCATTTTGACGTTCTCAAGAGTTACATCTGGTTAACCAACTTAACTGGGGACCACCTGGAACCTGGGGGGCAAGTGACCATGACCCGAGGGCAAGTAGAACCTGACTTGCAGTTAAAAACACAGTGGAGGTCCTGAAAAGGGCTAGAGCGCACAGATGTCTACACACTCAGAAGTTTGATATGCACTTAAAGGGGTATTCCACTTTAAAAAAAAACTTTTGGTCATTTTATGGTCTACTCAGCCTCATGTGAACACACCAAACAGTTTATAAGTTACTTCTTTCAGTAATTAGATATTTGATGTTCATTTTAGTGCCTCCAGCTCCTTCCCTATAGAAACCCATTATAATTAAAACTTCATTTTAACCATGACAGATTATTCGAAAACAACCAATCTTTTTTTCTGGTGATTGATATTGTCCTCGGAATACGTGAGAGGACCGTGGAATTTCATTTACAGTTTATTTATTTTTAAAATATTGTTTTATTCATTTGGGTAGGCCTGCCCAAATATGGAGGCGGCTACATTTTCCAAAAGAATATTTTAAAAATATATAAAAACTGCAAATGAAATTCCACTGTCCTCTCACGTATTCCGGGGACAATATCAGTCACCAGAAAAAAGATTGGTTGTTTTCAAATAATCTGTCATGGTTAAAATGGAGTTTTAAGTTATAATGGGTTTCTATGGGAAGGAGCTGGAGGCGCTAAAATGAACATCAAATATCTAAATACTGAAAGGAGTAACATATAAACTGTCTGGTGTGTTCACATGAGACTGAGTAGACCATAAAATGACCAAAAGGTTTTTTGAAAGTGGAATACCCCTTTAATTTGGACGGAATACAGAGACATGCCAGGGCTAACAGTAGCAGCAGGCTAACACTAGCATGTCCTGCTGCTGCACAGCCCAGCCTGAACACAGAAGAAATGATGGCAGATCGACCGCCAGACAAAGGGATGAAACAGTTTGTGAATCAGTTGATCTTACCTGCTGTGTTTCACTGGTTGAGCTGCTAACAAACGTCCTCCTGCTGCTTAACGACCACACTGTTTTCAAACCACACCATTTTCCTTGTCTTCAACACGCCGCCATGTTGTTTTCACAACTGCATTGTGTAACCCAAGAGGCCAATGACCAAGAGGGTCGTACTTACGTTGCTTCCTGACTCTAGAAGAAGGGGCGGGTACAATATTAGGAGACGGGAAGTATGTTGGAGTCTATTCATTTCCAATGGTAGAATGAACGTGAACACAACTTATGATCCATTCCTTAACTCCATGGACACTGAACTAAATACTGGACCCCATCATCAAAAGGCATATGATATTTACAGCATATTCATAGTAAAATGGCTTCTATTAGCTAAACAGAACAGAAGAAATTTCACTTTGTTATAAATTATTCTTTATCCCACCGCCCAACTCTCGCGAGATTTGTTAGGAGTCAGGATGAGTCTCTTTGTAATCTGCAGTTTCACAAACGACAGATAGGGGGCTCTGAGAGAAACCATTACTACTTAGGAGACCATTTGTAGGCTTTGTAGTCCATGTCATTTATATATAGTGGCGCCAATGGGAGTATGGCCATCTTTATAAATAGAGTATCTTTGGTGTAACTGAGTTCTTCTGCTCAGTGTGTGTGTAGACGCCAGCAGAGCCTCAGAGTATAGACAGAGTTGTGACAACTCCGTTCACTTCCATGGGTCCGGTCTAATGGCGGCTTTTCTACGTTAGACTACTATTGGTTTGTCCCTATTTGAAGGCTTCAAATGGGGACAACCGGAAGTGACGGAACGCATTGGAGTCTATGGGCTATCATGAACCACGTGACCAGACTGTTTCCTGGCCCCTCAATGTCGCAACACTTTCTAGGAAGTTGGCCTGAACGACGCCTTCTCACGTTTTGCACGAGACACAGCTCAGTTGAATGAGCTAGGATAAGACCTTCAAAATAAAAGCTCAACCGCTCGTAATTATTATGGTCTTTTAAATGTCATAGTTATAGATGTATTTAAAAAATGCAATTGTGGGCCACACAAGTACACATAAACATATTGTGTATATTGTGTGTCGTATATTTTAGTTTTCATACTGTATAATTTATTGTTTTAATGTGCAAATTAGTATTTTATTTAATTTAGCGGATTATTTTATTTTGAAGGAAGGTGCCACAGTAAGTCTTATTCTAGCTCCCTTATCCTAGTTGTGAAAACAACATGGCGGCGTGTTGAAGACAAGTAAAATGGTGTGGTTTGAAAACAGTGTGGTCGTTAAGCAGCAGGAGGACGTTTGTTAGCAGCTCAACCAGTGAAACACAGCAGGTAAGATCAACTGATTCACAAACTGTTTCATCCCTTTGTCTCATCATTTCTTCTGTGTTCAGGCTGGGCTGTGCAGCAGCAGGACATGCTAGTAGAGAATACTGTGCACTATCCAGGCACACACACCGTCTAATGCAGGGCTTTTCAACCTTTTTCATACCAGGGACCACCATTTATTCAGCATTTGAGCCACGGACCACCATTTGATATTGACATTTTAGCCCCAAAGACCTAAAACTAAAGAATCGTTTTGGTTACAACACAATTCCTTTTGGTTTTTCACAATTCCAGGCTGGATTTTGCAAACAAAACATTGTAGACTTCTTAATCAAATAGTGCTAATTCAGGTGATGAATATTTTAACTCTTGAGTGTGAAAATGAAACCAAATGGACCCGCCAGGGTCCATTTGGTTTCATTTTTACGTTCTCAAGAGTTACATCCGGTTAACCAACGTAGCTGGGGACCACCTGGAACCCTCTCAAGGACCACTGCTGGTCCCTGGACCACCTGATGCCCAGGTATGGTCTAATGCCTTCACTAACTGGCCACGGGCGTCGGGCCGTTGGGAAATATACTTGACTAGGGTACAGGGGCGGATTGTTGGCACATATTTTCCCACCGGGACAATTTTGCCTTTACCAGGCCACCCTGGGGGGAAAATGAGAGCGTAACAATGATTTTTCATTTTTACACCCTCAAGAGTTAAAATATTCATCGTGTGAATTAGCTCAACTTAGTCTACACAACTAGAGAATGTAGAAGATTAATGGTCATTTTGATCTGTATGTTCCAGGCGAGCATCTAGCGCATTCTAGTGCATTTTGGAAGTGCCACTAGTCATAGGCGGATTATGAAATGAAGGGCCCCTGGGCCGCCACCAGCCAAAGGGCCCCCCTACACCGGAGGATTTTTTCTGCTTGGCGCGCGGCATGATGGTTTAGGACTTTTGGGGCTATTTTAGTGACAAAATTAGTAAACCCATTCTTTCTTAAGGACCGTGTGCAACATTATTATTCACTTTTAGCCATTTTTTGGGTGGGCCCTGAGCTTGAGCCTCTTAGCGATCACACGTACACTCAACCTCAGGGGCCCCCCCTAGCTCAGGGGCCCCTGGGCCTGGGCCCAACGTGCCCGTTGGATAATCCTTCCCTGCCACTAGTGCATTTTGGATCTTGTCCAGGCCACTAGGTGGCGCAGGCCACCGGGAAAACTCCCTGTACTCCAGATGGCCAATCCGCCCCTGCTACGTCAATAGGCCTACAGTATGCTCTTTGGCAGGTCAAACAAAAACAGCTAAAAACTAAAAAGATTTGGTAAACTTTACACACAGCTGTCACCCGCTTTGCAACATGTTTGTCTGTAACCGAGGTTGTTTTTGAACGTCATATCTCTGTTATGACGTAACTCGTGGGCTTAGGACATGTACAGTATATTGTGTTGTAATAGGTGGCTGGCTACAGCCTCTGTCGTGATGGCCTCCAAAGTCTAGTATCTTTTCTTTCCGATACGCGTTACTGTGCAATAAATGACGCGAAAAATCCCTTTCAAAATGAATGGGAGGACAAACAAAAAAAAAACAAACAAACCCAAAGCGACACGTTGTTTTGAAGCCACATTAATCTGGCATACTGTTTAGCAGAAACCCTTTAGTCACACATCTCTGAATATTGTGTGAAGAAATGTGTACAACTGCTGTTTGTGATTTGTTTTTGTTTTGTTTTTTTGGTTTTTGAGATCAATGAATTAATTACTCAAGGAGTTAAAACAACAACAACAATAATGATAATAATGGGGCTGGACATTCAGCATGGAACAGTAATTCTTTGCTGTGGTACAGCTTGGCCTTCTAGCAGCTTAGCCCTCTAGTAGCCTTGGGATTCCAGTATTCCACCGGTCTTGTTCTTTTCCATACTCTTTCTAACTCTCTGTTAGCTGTCCACTCCACTGACTGCCCGGCAGTCTGTTTTTTTCCCAGCTTTGAGCCAGGGAATGGAGGGTTCAGGAGCATTTTATTTTAAACAATGAAAAGGACAGATGACAGGGATCGTTTTAGCAGCAGTGCTGCTGCTGAAACTTGTTGAACGAACACTTGATCGGTACGGGCAGCAGGCGCTTCCACACGGGCGTGTAAGTTCCAGCCTCTATGCTAGTTCCCAAAGCCGTTCCCAAAGCTGTTGATGCAGAGGGTGCCCAGATCATGGATTTGATCAATAAACATTATTTTCTGTTGATGATTTCCACAGAGCTCCACACAGGAGCAGATCTCACAGCATCAGGAGAGAGATGTCCTCCAGAAGATCTTCATCACGGTCAGAGGAACAGTGGGAGATGGACCAGGGACATGGACTGTTTGATGCAGCGCTGCAACCCGTAGTAAAGTTGTACAGGATGGGTATGTACCGTTTTATTTACAGACGTGAGATAACATTCCTAGAATTGAAAAAACAAACAAGCAAAAAAAACACATTTGAGTTAACTGAAAATAATACAAACTAAAATCAATTGAAAACATGATAACTAAACTGAAACGGTATTGTGTGTTCACAAAACTAATTAAAACTACCTGAAATTATGGAAAAAATGCCATTAGTTTTAGTTATTTAAAAACATTTATATGCATACAAGGTCAATGATTAAAACACATTGGTAACACATTTGTATTACCAAAGTTGTGTTTATGTTTTAAATGGTGTTTTTTTTGTTGTTGTTGTTTTTCTAAAGAATGAGTTCTAATGATGCTTGAACAGCCCTAGATGACCTAAGAATTCTATTTCTACCTGGTTATATGGCTTTAGCTTCAGCTAGTCTGAGATTTATTTCAGACACACAGAGAGATTTATAAATCTAAACATAAAAAAAAGTATTTAAAAAAATATTAATGGAATGTACTACATTTCTCGTATGACAATTGCTATATGGATGGATGGATTTTAATTTGTCATTGAACACAAAGTACAAGCCACAAAAAATTGTCACACCTCGGGCCCCGTGCAAAGTGCGTGAATGTCCAACACGCGCCAGGTGTACTCATGGAAATTTGTCAAGTTTGGCAGCTACTGTATGTTAAAGGGGAAAAATATGTTTTTCACACTTTTACATCTGCTGTCATTATATGGCCATAACCAACAATGCATGCCAAAAAATGGGAAAATTATCACTTTTGCGTATTTTCATGTCAAATCCAACTCCATAAAAAAATATTTTTAATTACTTCCTGAAAACGAAAATGTGATGACATATCCACTATCACATCAATAAACGCCACTAGAAATTAAGCTGAATTTGATTCAGCCTTGATTAGAGTCAGAAATACTCTGGGATATTCTGGCATGTGCAATGTGTTACTGGGTTTAAACTCAATCATGTTAGAATTTTGTTCATAATTACGTTTATAATTTTATTTATATATATCGGGAGGGATCGATAATAAAAAACAAAAACAACACACAATTTCCGGCTCACCGCACTAAGCATTTTGCAAACATCATGTTGATTTTCTGTGCACTATTATTGTACAATGAGTTTGCATGCAACCCAGGAGAGTTTATATTGTGTTCCATATCCATATTTTTAGGTTCCTGTGAGGATTACCTTAGTTTCAAGCCGTGAGTCGTTCTTAGTAGTGAATAGCATGGAAGTACATGGAAGATGAAAGATAGATTAATATTTTAGGAACCTACTGTTGACTATCATGTTATTTCCCTGTTCTTAGACATCCTGCACCTGGTTGTGTGTAAAGAGGAGGATTCTACTGATCAGGAGAGGAGCTCCAGTCTGCTCCAGGAGGAACCAGAGCCTCCACACATTAAAGAGGAACAGGAGGAACCAGAGCCTCCACACATTAAAGAGGAACAGGAGGAACCAGAGCCTCCACACATTAAAGAGGAACAGGAGGAACCAGAGCCTCCACACATTAAAGAGGAACAGGAGGAACCAGAGCCTCCACACATTAAAGAGGAACAGGAGGAACCAGAGCCTCCACACATTAAAGAGGAACAGGAGGAACCAGAGCCTCCACACATTAAAGAGGAACAGGAGGAACCAGAGCCTCCACACATTAAAGAGGAACAGGAGGAACCAGAGCCTCCACACATTAAAGAGGAACAGGAGGAACCAGAGCCTCCACACATTAAAGAGGAACAGGAGGAACCAGAGCCTCCACACATCAAAGAGGAACAGGAGGAACCAGAGCCTCCACACATTAAAGAGGAACAGGAGGAACAACCTCAAAGAGCAGAGGAACATGCTGGCTCAACGTTGACATTACCTGCAGTGAAAAGTGAAGTCGATGTAGAGCTCTCCTCACACTGCTCTGAGGATGAACCTGATACTGACAGTGAAGTCACTGAAGACAGTGATGATTGGGAGGAGACAAGTGGAGGCGTTCACACTGCAAAGAAAACTTTTCAATGTGAACATTGTTACAAGAGCTTCAGTCATTCATCTTCTCTGAGTAGACATCGGAGTAGAGGTGTTCACACTGCAGAGAAACCTTTACCTCTTCAATGTGAACATTGTGACAAGACCTTCAGTCATTCATCTTCTCTGAGCAGACATCGGCATTGCCACACCAGAGAAAAAACATTCCATTGTCAACATTGTGACAAGAGTTTCATTGATGAAAGTGATCTGAAAAGACACGAAAGGGTCCACAGCGGAGAAAAACCTTTCCAGTGTACACATTGTGGCAAGAGCTTTGGTCATTCATCTTCTCTGAGTAGACATCGGAGTAGAGGTGTTCACACTGCAGAGAAACCTTTTCAATGTGAACATTGTGACAAGGGCTTCACGCAACGTGTTAAACTGAATCAACACCAGCAGGTCCACAGTGGAGAAAAACCCTTCCATTGTAATCTTTGTGGCAAGAGTTTCAGTACTATCGGTAGTCTGAGGAAACACGACCAGAGAGTCCACAGCAGGAAAAGACCATTCCACTGTCAACATTGTGACAAGCGATTCAGTCTGTTCAGTGATCTGATTTCACATCAGCGTCGCCAACACAGAAAAAACATTCCACTGTCAGCATTGTGACAAAAGCTTCAGTTATTCAGGTTCTCTGAATCGACATCAGAGCGTTCACACTGGAGAAAAAAAAGTCTAATGGTATTTTTTTTTTAGCCACTCATTAGTGGGACTGATATATAGATCAGAACTCCCAGTTCCAACTTGTACCGAATCAGCATGTCTGTTGGTCACTGTGACATACTCCTGGTTAGGTTTTTTTTTTCTGTTTTGTTTCAAATAAGTCCATCTTTGTATGTTTTGGTGACTGTTGCTGAGATTTTTATTTACTTATTAATTCGTACCACTAACTCAAATATTTCAATTGGAGTATAATTCTTGGTGGATTAATGTCTTGACTGGAATGATACATAGAGCAGATGACTCCCGTTCCTTCTCCCTGATTCTTGACCAGACGATGACCCCCTGGTCCATGCAGACAAGATGCTCAACAGGGGCGGATGTAACATGTCCCATTTTGTGGGGGGGGGCAAGAGAACATGTTGGAGGGGCAAGAGAAAATGGTATGGGGGCGGCTTCATCGCCACGGACGATGAAGCCGCACCCATACCATCTTCGGTTACAGGACTTTTATTAGTCAAGTAAAGCATCAATATTAAAATCAGTTGTTGTTGAAGTTTCAACAGACACGCAATATGCATAAAGCTAAAGGTCTGACTCAGAGAGTTTTCTGTTTTCAATGATGAGATTCTGTTGGTTTAGTGGTGACACAGCTGTAGTTAGTTAGTAGCAGTAGTAGTAGTGTTTCACATCATTTTAAATATAGGCACTTTAATTTGAAATATCTTGGGTTGTTTTGCATGGCATCGTGTTTGGGAGGGGGGGGGCAGACTGGGTATTTAGGGGGGCATTGCCCCCCCATGTACATGCCTAGATCCGCCCCTGATGCTCAATCAGTACAAAATAGAGATAAGGACAAGCTTCACAGTAAACCCCCTTCACAAACCCCTTTGACATGATAATCTGGCCAAACTGGCCACCCTACTGCGTGACTGAAATCTAACTTCGAAGGCACAACTTCCTGCACACTCCAAGCATAATTAATGGAAGTGATGTGAACAAAAATGTTCCCTTGAACCACAAATTATTCTAGTATTTAGTAGTTTCAGCTATATATGCACGTTGTGTTGAATGAATGTGATGTTTGATTAAATAATGATATCCTTTATATTTTGACGTTGTACTGTGTGGTATCATAACGTGAAATCCCATACTGATCCTAGATTAGCAGTCACATGATTACAATATCCTATACTTCAGACCTGGCTGTATATTGATCTTTTCCTCAGATACCATTTAAATGGATCTTTTTCAAATAAACATTTAAATTGTTGTGCATCATGTGAAACGTTACATCCCGTATTAGACCATATCCAATCCCAATTTATTTAAGAATAATGAAATCAATGCCAGATAAGTAACTAAACCTCAGAAATATAAGCCCAAACGATATAGCAATGTGCACCCATGAATATTAAAGGAATATTTACACGTCTTCATTTTATCATCAGCTCATGTGAACACTCCACACACTTTATTAGTTGCTTCATCCAGTATTTAGATTTGATGTTCATTTTAGCTTCCTGGGGATAATATGACCAAACCTTTTCTTGAAAGTGAAATGCATACTATTTATTTATCATTTCAGTTACCCCACATGCAAAAAGAGTCACTTAGAATATTAATCATGGAATGTCACACAAATAAAGTATCACAAAAAAACAGCCTACTCAACTCCTAAAGAGCACATCATCAGCAGTCCATGGAATATCATATGGCACTGTTTGGGTTCAATCAAATAAATAACTGTATTTCACAAGTGACAGTAGCAAGGCTAAGTACCTTTACATTATACATGTAACATATTGTAACATATTATGCAAGTCTTTAAACGTTGCATTTACAAATATGCTAAAACTCAATGGCAGCGCTATTAATCAGCGCTTGCACGCTCACACAGACACACACGCAGGCGCGCACACACTCGTGCAGAAGGAGAGACTAGACAGACAGAGAGACACAGACAGATGGGCGGACAGTCTATCAGTGCTGTGTAATGCGACAGTGACGGCTGACAACTAGTCTTAAGCAGGCTTGATTTTGATTATCTCCATGGGGGAAAACGTGGAGCCAAAAACGCTGTCATGTCCTGATGTTTGTATAGCCTACTTTTCCTCCATGAGTAAGTTGACGATTCATATCCTTTTGTTTGTTAGCGACACAACAGATCCGACATTAACCACTTGAAAACAAGCTGGATCATTTTAAAGCCGCCACCTGCCCCATAGCCATCTAGTCGCAAGAGTTGCGACATTGAGGGGGCAGAAAACACCCTGTCTAAGGCTTACGTTTTTATCCCCCCTCTCCTTTATTTCTGTTCTTTTTTTTTCATGGCACAGCCTAGTGATCTACTTGTGCACTGCAGTAATGAGAAGGCCTGGGCTATGGTTTCTGAATGCACACAGTTTGGGAGATTGGAGGGTGACCTTTTGGAATGTTTGGTCCACAGTTCCAGGCTGGATTTTTGCAAACGTACAGTGAAGCAAAATGACCATTCTACTACATACTCTAATTGTTAGACTTCTTAATGAAGTGGTGCTAATTCACATGATGAATATTATAACTCTTGAGAGTGTAAACATGAAACAAAATGGTCTTTCTCTAAATCATACCTGGGCGGCCCGGGGGCCAAATGCGGACCTTTGGCTGACTCTGACCGGCCTGTGAAAGGGTACTGTGGTTTTGCAACTAGTGGTCTGGGAACCACCAGTGGTTCTTGAGAGAGTTCCAGTTAAATATGGAAAACTGGTTAACCAGATGTAACTCTTTGAGAGCGTAAACATGAGGCACCAATCTGAGCAATCAAAAGCTAAAAACGAGGAGGGAGCATAAAAACGAGGTGCTTTATTGAAAAGTAAAATCAGCCAACGTGTTTCGACGCTCTGGGACTCTGAGTCTTCATCACACTAGCCCTGAACACTAGCCCTGATGGAGACTGCCAGAGGGTTGAAACATGTTGGCTGATTTTACTTTTCAATAAAGCACCTTGTTTTTAACTTTTGAGTGCTCGGATCGCTGCCCTAATTGCTTTTTTCACTGTTCCAGACCCTTTTGGATCTTCGTAGCACCAGCTGCATCTTTATCCTTTTTTAGCACCTGGCTTTCTCTCTTTTTGTAAACAAAAATAATTGACTGAGTTTGTCCGGTTGTTTAAGTTACAGAGAGTTTTCTTCGGCTGCTGTATGAGCCTGCGCGATGTGGCGCTTCAGGGTGTTGCCTTGAGTGAAGCTCCTCTCACAAAGTGTGCAACGATAGGGTTTCTCTCCCGTATGCGTCCTCATGTGCCTCGTCAGATTATTCACGTGATTAAGGCCTTTGCCACAAACCTCACAAATGTAAAGCTTTCCCCTTGTATGAATCGTCATGTGTAGTTTTAGATTGTCCGTTCGGCAAAAGCCTTTTCCGCAAACTGTGCAAATATAGGGCTTTTCTCCGGTATGGGTCATCATGTGTGTTTGCAGGTGACCCAGGCGTTTGGAGCGTCTGCCGCAGACGGTGCACACAAAGGGCTTTTCCCCTGTATGAATCATCATGTGTTTCTTCAGACCGCCGTTGAGGCTGAACCATTTGTCGCAGATCGTACACCTGAAGGGCTTCAACCCCGTGTGTATCTGTTTGTGTTTTGTCAGGTTTGATTTGAGATTAAACGTTTTGCCGCACTCTATACAAGCGGATACTCTCTTGGGCGCCGCGCGACTACTCACAGTCGGTTCCTCCCCTGCGTGAAGCGTCACGTGCCCCCTCGTGGAATTAGGAGTCTGTTCGGATGATTTCAGATCCTCCTGAGACAACTCAGCGCCCAACGCATATCTTTGTTGTGTCTCGTGTGATGTGGTCGGTGCGTTGTTGTTGTTCAAATACGATGGGCCTTCTTCTCCGGTCTGCTCATCTCACTCATCGCTGTCTTCGGTTTCGGATCCAGAGCGGCGGTGGTGTGAAGACAGGAGCTGGCCATCGCTGGTCGGCCGTGATGCTCTACGGTTCTCTACCTCGGCTTGGGTTTTCGTGTGTTTAGTTGAGGTGCCAGCTAGAGGCTCTGTCGCTCTGTTTGCATCATCTTCACTTTTCACTGGAAGTAACGCCAGCATTGACCCAGGAAGAATCGGAGGAACTGGTTCCTCCTGTTCTTCTTTAATGTGTGGAGGCTCTGGTTCCTCCTGTTCCTCTTTAATGTGTGGAGGCTCTGGTTCCTCCTGTTCCTCTTTAATGTGTGGAGGCTCTGGTTCCTCCTGTTCCTCTTTAATGTGTGGAGGCTCTGGTTCCTCCTGTTCCTCTTTAATGTGTGGAGGCTCTGGTTCCTCCTCTTCCTCTTTAATGTGTGGAGGCTCTGGTTCCTCCTGTTCCTCTTTAATGTGTGGAGGCTCTGGTTCCTCCTGTTCCTCTTTAATGTGTGGAGGCTCTGGTTCCTCCTGTTCCTCTTTAATGTGTGGAGGCTCTGGTTCCTCCTGTTCCTCTTTAATGTGTGGAGGCTCTGGTTCCTCCTGTTCCTCTTTAATGTGTGGAGGCTCTGGTTCCTCCTGGAGCAGACTGGAGCTCCTCTGCAGCTCTTCAGGGGGAAATTCTCCATACGCTGGGACTCCAGGGAGGTGCAGGGACTCTAGACAAAGGAGAAAAAGAAGATGGAGAAACGTCTACTGTAAATAAATGATTAAAGGTAACATAGGCAAATTTGGTGTGTACAAACTGTGTTTGTAAACAACGTTTAAAAACAAGTGTCAATCTGATACAGATTCTCAATCTGTATCACAACTAGATCTGTAACCAGTAGAACGGCAAATTGCCTCTTTGCACAGGCCATGGCCTACTTGTGCATGAGCAGAGCGGGCGACCAGAGAGCAAGTACCCAGACACCTTTGGGAGGTAATACATGTGAAAATACTACTATTCCACCCTTTTCAACATTTTACCATGTAAAATACCTTTATAGATGTTATGTGGGCATGATATAAAAAAAAAACCTGATGACACCATCAAGTTGTGTTTCACCATGTTAATTTTTGGCAAGGACGCCTTTTGGTGTTACGTTATATTATTAGCATTTTTAACAATACTTAGCATAAGTATTACTTAGTATTATTAACAGTCCTGACATTAGCATTACTTAGCATTATTAGCATTAGTTAGCATTACTTAGCATCATTGGCATTGCTTTAGTTATTGAAAAATATCAGACTTACAAGCTCATAGCGTGCCACGGAGTGGTGCACTATGAGACCCATGTTTTGTAGGACCTTTTTTTCTGAGCGTGTTCTTGTGTTAGCCAATACAGAACCAACACCAGATAATTATATTTATCATAATAAAAAAAGGTTCAGAGCGAGCTGGCAGAAGGCAAGCACTCCAACACCTCCTGGAGATAATACTCATGACCATACTTATAGTTACATCAACTACATCACCATTACATCATCAACTAAGCCAGTCCATCGGAAGTTTTTAAAAGCGGTCCACTGGCAGACCGAACGACCAAGTAACAAGAAAACGGCTTGCGTTGTGGGTAATCACTTATTTTATCTACTGTTGTGTTTGTAGCATCATGCACACTTGCATTTTGGACAACTCGAAAGCAAACTCCACACACCCCAACATTTTATGATCTGCTAGACTGGCATATTTGCCAATACCGATATGACCAAAAGGGGCCAATACCGATACCTGGGGCATCTCAACGATGCACCTTCTACAACTGTACTTCTTAACCTTTTCGCTGCCAGTTACAGCCAGCAGTGTAGCTAAGATTCAGCTAATCCATAGACTTTCGCTCGGAAGCATACTTATATGTTTGTTATATTAATCAACGCACCAACGCGTTGACCGTGTAACGTTCGCTTGGCCGCAGATCACCCTGCTGGTCTCCTGTGAAAGTTTGTTTTGTATTATTCCACTCCATTTGCTTCTGTTAAAAAAATAATTTCAGTGTGCTGCATCTCCTTTACATCGATTCTGAGGTGTAGAGACATGACAGGCATGCCTTATCTTCAGATGGCTAGCACATTATCATTGCTACAGACATGCAACTGATTCCACTGTCTGTGAGCTAATTGGTAATAGCAAAGGCTCAAACAGAATGTAGCACTATAATAACTTCTTGGGTCGGAGGGTGGAATTGGAGCCTCCTTAAAGTGACATTGAACGGCTGGCACTGCAGACGTAGCCTGGTTCAGATCCAGGTTGGGGGCTGGTCTAACTACCAATCTGAACGGACGCAGCTGATTGGCCAGCAGCCCTGTCACTCAACAGTGCAGCAGTTATGCTGCACCGTATATCAATGCTACTCCAGAGGAGTGTAGCAGAGAAACGTCATAAAGCACAAATAAGGTTACAGGACAAGGTGAGGAGTGATGGTACATCCAGTCTGTGCCAGCAGACTACAAGCTGCCTTCGGCACAGACCTTCATAAATATCACTCCACACCTCACGGTCCATGACAGAGTGACAAAACAGTGTTTTGGCAGCGAATTCTACCAAAATCAAGAGAGTATTCCCAGTATTCTGCGTATTAAGCCGAGTTCCTCCAACAGGCTATTGGTGTTGTTGTCTGCCAGCCGTCTGACTTGATAAGGGTCCTCAGCCCCGCCCCCCTGACTGCACCGCGAGCGCATCGCGATGCAGTCCGTTAACGCACATTTAGCTACTTTACTGCGGTCGTTTTGGTCGATATACTGGCCTCCTCTAACCCTAACCCTAAACATAACCTCCAGCACGTCACAACGCTGACACAGGGCTTAAAACAAGGCGGCCAACCAGACACACTGATCGAGGACTTCCAGGTTTTCGTCTATATCAATGCCAACCGTGTCAGTCTGCTCCCAGACAACACCTGGTCGAGGAACTTTGGCTCAATAAGCAGCATCCTGGGAATGAGCCCATCACTAAGTCCCTCCCCAAGTCGTCATTGTCCAATAGGCATGTTAGAGGAGGAAAGCTTGACCTGGATAGCAACAGGTATTGATTGGGATTGGACAGTGATTAAATCCCACGCCAACGGGTGGAGTTTTGAGAAGGGCTCATTACCGTTTGACAGCGGTGGAAGCGGTGCCATGTCATTATTCCGAACTCCCATTGTTGCGACCTCCCATTGTTCCGAATTTACGAGACGCAAAACCCTCTGAGACAGACCTCGCAGATGCTAGGTTGAGAGTTGGGGGTTTAGGCTTAGCATTACGGTTGGAGAAGTGTAGGGTTTTGCTACAAACATGCCTAAACCCTTCTCTAACCCTCATCCTCACCAAAACCACATCAAGCACGTCGCAGCTGATAGTGAATTTCATCCTCACCATAACCACATCAAGCAGGTCACAGCTGATAGTGGATTTCCAGCGCCATGTTCGGACTAATGGGAGTTGTGATCTGTGGGACTTCGTAACCTAGATCAGTCTCCGGTGGGGCGGTGGCGCTAGCTAGCGGTGTTGGTACTTCAAGCTCCTCTGGTTCTCCAGGATGTGCAGCAGCTGCTGCAGGGAGGGCAGGCGCCCCGACGCCAGCTTGGACCACACCGGCACGTCGTCCAGCGCCACCTCGAACGCCCCGGTGGACAGCAGCTGGCTCTCCAGCACGTTGCCGAAGAGGAAGACCATCACGCAGGCGTAGACCTTGTTCTCCTGGCCCCAGGCCCACCAGACCCCGCCGCCCGCTACCCCCGCCGGGCCCAGGAGAGCCGAGGGGTCCCTGCCGGCCGCGATCAGGCCGATCAGCAGCAGCTTGCAGGCGGACAGGACGGAGGCGGCGCTCTGGTAGACGGGCGACGGCAGGTAGTTGTCTCCCTCGATGCGGATGTCCGGGTACAACTGGGACAGGACCTGGTTGTACTCCTCGAACACCCGCCGGTACCCTCAGGAGACGCAGAACTGGAACTTTAGCAGCGGGGGGTCCGGAGGGGTGGTCCCCGGGATCTGCTGCATCTGCGTCTTCTTCAGGACGCCGTCTCCGGCAGCTGCAGCGACACGGTAGTACGGCGACAAAACGATGCCCAGAAGCAAGAGCAGCAAGAACTCTAAACGCCGCCTATTCGCCGCCATTAGACCTCTGATTGCTTCCCAAGGACCATGAGGGAATAAAGGTTCATATACTTGACCTTGAACTAACTGCAAAAAAGCAAACTCGGCTGATTGTGTACCTTCAGTATATCCTGAATAACAGATTAAAAGTTGCCCTGAATTGTCTGAAGTGGAAAGTGTTGAAAATGGCCTTACACTGCACTGCTCAGGACCATGTGGATGGTCTATAAGATCTCAAACCCTCATCCGCCGATTGGCTGAAACACACGGCCGTATATGGAGGTCTCTGGACTCTCCCAACCTTTTTGATACCCACCATTTATTCAGTATTTGAGCCACGGAGGACCACCGTTCGAGGACATTTGAGCCCCACAGACCCCCCAAAACTAAAGATTTATTTTGCTTTTGTCCACAATTCTAGGCTGGATTTGGGAAACAAAACCGTCAAACATACAGATCAAAAATGACCATTAACAGATTTCGTGCCGTTGAAATAGATCTACGTCTCCCGTTATCATTATGAAATATAGTTATGACCGATGCCGCTGCCGTTGAGCTACGCCTTTCTACGTTGCTTACCGGCGCCGGTTTGATACGATCCCCATGCTAACAGCAGCGTGCAGCGACCGCATATTCCATTGATAGACCATAATAAGGGACGGACCAAACCGGAAACCGGAAGTGTGTGTCGCCAACTAACTTGTCCGTGGGGAAACATGGACCAAAACATGAAATATGACTTTTAGATGAAAATCGCAGGCACTGACTGGAGTGTAAACATGAAACCAAATGAGGCCGCAAGGGTCTGTTTTTGTCCCAGGGAATGTTTTTTTTTTTGTTTTTTTGTGTAAAACAAATACTTGGAATGGACTCATAATCGCAGAAGCCCTCCAAGTTTCACACATTTTTCAAGACGTTTGCCTTTTATGAACCATTCAACCAAGCTGGTTCAAATTTAGGGTAAAAAATGATGGTATTTTGTAAAAACTTTGACCATATTCATGTTGTCCCAGATGTAGTAAAGGGACAGTCTATATTTTATCTTAATACTCGAGCATAACTTGAGCATGAGGTTGCAATAATGACTATGCTAATGCTGGCTGTGTTTCAAATCATTTGAAATAAAAAACTGTAAGCACTTTAATGTGAAATATCTTGAATTTGGGTTGTTTTGCATAGCATCATGTTTGGTGGTGGGGCAGTCAGGGAACTTATGGGGGCTTTGCCCCCCCCCCCCCCCCCACAGATCTGTGGGGGCCTGTGGGTTCACCCCACAGGTCTGTGGGCTGAACCCAGGCTAGGCCTACAGTACTAGGGTATTTACGTTTCTGTGTCTAGGCCTTGGACAGGACAAGAGCAGTAGGCGTGGTCCATCGCCGTTGCAACAGAAGCCCAACATAGTTCAGAAAGCAGGCGACGCCGACGGGATCCACCTCTTCCACTGGCGTCTCTGGTTTCCATGGTGACGCTCCTCTACAGCGTAGCTCTGGTTTCCGTGGTGACGCTCCTCTACAGCGTAGCTCTGGTTTCCATGGTGACGGCCCTCTACAGCGTAGCTCTGGTTTCCACGGTGACGCTCCTCTACAGCGTAGCTCTGGTTTCCATGGTGACGCTCCTCTACAGCGTAGCTCTGGTTTCCATGGTGACGCTCCTCTACAGCGTAGCTCTGGTTTCCATGGTGACAGCGTACAGCGTACGACGCCAAAAGCTGCGTTCTGCCGTCGTAGGAGAGGGTAGGACGGCCGCAAGGCTTATGTATCGAGCACAGAGCGATTCATTACTGGCGTCGTAGGTTGGAGTTCTATCAATCTTAAACAAGCTAATGACGCTAAAGGACTTTTTCTCGCTAAGTGATTCTGCTCTGTCAGCACTGAGTGGTATGGTGGAATGGCTGTGATAATGTGGGCGTTTTTTTTTTCCTCCCTAATGTTGAGCAATCATCATTATGATGAGGTTTTACCAGTGGGAATCCTCTAGTAAAGATTACAGTACAGTACAGAGTAATAACTGTAATAACTATATGATTATGGACCTCAAAGCAGCATGAAACGACAAGTAGACAGACCTGACACCAGTTTAACCTAAACCTGGGCTGGTTCTAAGGTGTGTGTGTGTGTGTGTGTGTGTGTGTGTGTGTGTGTGTGTGTGTGTGTGTGTGTGTGTGTGTGTGTGTGTGTGTGTGTGTGTGTGTGTGCGCGCGTGTGTGTGTGTGCGTGTGCGCGTGCGTGCGTGCGTTCATTGCAGTGAAGGAAGTTGGCACAGACAGATCACCTGTTACTGTCAGAGATGCAATAAACAGCATAGTTATAAAAAACAACACTGAACTTTAATCATTAAATATGCCAGTCCTTTGACTGCTGATATTCACAGTAATAAAGATAAACAGTTATTGATTACAGTATTCCATGAACAGCTTGTTAGAATGACCTTTATTAACCTCACTGAGGCACAGGACAGACTCACAATCCATATGCAGAATATTCTTTAATCTTTACTTTTCATTTCCATTCATGATTTCCTAATGTAATATCCTGAATTGTAAAACTCTTAATTTCCAATTCAACTGTTATCAACTGATACAGATATTTGCAGACTTTAGTGGTGGACAAAAATAAATAATTCAGTGATTTGGGTGATTAAAAACCCCAACAGACCAACAGCATGTGCACCAAGGCCTGACATCACTCCATCATAATTATACCAAGGTTTCCCATAACAGTATGGATATACAGTATATACAGTATATACAGTATGTATATACAGTATATACAGTATGTATATACAGTATGTATATACAGTATATACAGTATGTATATACAGTATATACAGTATGTATATACAGTATATACAGTATATACAGTATGTATATACAGTATATACAGTATGTATATACAGTATATACAGTATGTATATACAGTATATACAGTATATACAGTATGTGTGAGTGTGTGTCTCTATACATCTCTGTAAACTGTGTTTTAGAGATTTCTCAACAAAAAAAGACATAAAATAAAATAGTCATATTTTTATAATATTTTTCCTGATACCGATATTTTCTGATATTGATTTTTAAAGCCTTTAGCGGACGATAATATCTGTGTGGCTGATATATATCTATCTGTCCATCTCTAGCAGTAATCATTGCCACAGCAGGGGCGGATCTAGGCATGGGGGGGGCAATGCCCCCCTAAATACCCAGTCTGCCCCCCAAACACGATGCCATGCAAAACAACCCAAGATATTTCAAATTAAAGTGCTTATATTTAAAATGATTTGAAACTACTATTACTGCTACTAACTAACTACAGTGTCACCACTAAACCAACAGCATTTCATCACTGAAAACAGAAAACTCTCTGAGTCAGACCTTTAGCTTTATGCATGCTGCATGTCTGTTGCAACTTCAACAACAACTGATGTTATTGATGCTTACTTGCATAATAAAAGTCCTGTAACCGAAAATGGTATGGGGGCGGCTTCATCATCGCCCGTGACTCCCCCATACCATTTTCTCTTGCCCTCCAACACGCCCCCCCCCCCCCCCCAAATAGGACATGTTACATCCGCCCCTGTGCCACAGTGTATTCCATGTTTTTAGTCAGGCATAACATTGGTCAGATAATGACCAGATGACAGATAATGGTCATCTGTGCAGAGTCACAAGGCCATATGTTTTATTATATACTTAGTTTGTCTATTTCTCATTGGAAGGAAGCAGCTCACTATCAGTGGTTTTCAGCCTTTTTGACACCAGGGCTAACCCTAACCCTATATATATATATATATATATATATATATATATATATATATATATATATATATATATATATATATATATATATATATATATATATATATATATATATATATATATATATATACATACATACATACATACATACATACATACATACATACATACATACATACATACATACAAACATACATACATATATATATATATACACTCAACAAAAATATAAACGCAACACTTTTGTTTTTGCTCCCATTTTTCAGGGGGTGGACTTAAAGCCCTAAAATTCATTCCAGATATACAATATAACCATTTCTCTCAAACACTGTTCACAAATTTGCCTAAATGTGTGATATTGAGCACTTCTGCTTTGTTAAGATAATCCATCCCACCTCACAGGTGTGCCACATTAAGATGCAGGTGTGACATCATGATTAGTGCACAGGTGTACCTCAGACTCTCCACAACAAAAAGACACCCTGAAATGTGCAATTTTCTTTTGCCTTATTGGGTGTATGGGCCTCCGAACCAGACAGTATCTGGTGTGACCACCATTTGCCTCATGCAGTGCAACACATCTTCTTCGCATAGAGTTGATCAGATTGTCAATTGTGGCCTGTGGAATGTTGCTCCACTCCTCTTCAATGGCTATGTGAAGTTGCTGGATATTAGTGGGAACTGGTATGCACTGTCGAAATGGTAATAATGTGGTAATATTGTGTTATTACCATTTTTACAGTGTGTAACAGTTCCCACTAATATCCAGCAACTTCACATAGCCATTGAAGAGGAGTGGACCAACATTCCACAGGCGACAATTGACAATCTGATCAACTCTATGCGAAGAAGATGTGTTGCACTGCATGAGGCAAATGGTCGTCACATCAGATACTGACTGGTTCGGAGGCCCATACACCTAATAAGGCAAAAGAAAAATGCACATTTAAGGGTGTCTTTTTATTGTGGAGAGTCTGAGGTACACTAGTGCACTAATCATGATGTCAAATCTGCATCTTGATGTGGCACACCTGTGAGGTGGGATGGATTATCTTAACAAAGCAGAAGTGCTCAATATCACACATTTAGGCAGATTTGTGAACAGTATTTGAGAGAAATGGTTATATTGTATATCTGGAATGAATTTTAGGGCTTTAAGTCCATCCCCTGAAAAATGGGAGCAAAAACAAAAGTGTTGCGTTTATATTTTTGTTGAGTGTATGTATATATATATATATATATATATATATATATATATATATATATATATATATATATATATATATATATATATATATATATATATATATATATATATATATATATATATATATATATATATATATATATATATATATATTTATTCATCATCCACCCTGAACTACAATATATGCCACAACATGATGACTGTTTTGGGATAGTGGTGATTGTGAATGCGAGGGGAAATCGGTAAAGTGAATGTTATATTATTATTTTTATTTGTTTGTGACTAGTTTAGAAATTTAGGTCTAGTGCACATAATGCAGTCAGAGTGGTGCATGATGTGTCATAGAAATTACCCAGCCGCCACGCCTACCTCTTCTTTATAGACGTATAGATGTTTTATAGAGGTATAATAAGATAATCAGATTCCTCCTCCTCTTGCCATACAGTTTAACACAGTAATAAATACAATCAGATTCCTCCTCCTCTTATCATACAGTGTAACACAGTAATAAATCCATTCAGATTCCTGCTCCTCTTGTCATTGGGTGTTACACAGCACAGAGTTCCATTAGATCTGTGTCTCAGTGCAGATCATCATGTATCTCATCCTACTGATCACTACAGGCCTCATGCTGTTACCCAGCGGTAAGTCCAACATCATTCTGAGTGTACTGTATTGTCAAAAATAACTAATAATCACTTTACTTTGCCATGTAAACCCTAGAACATGACATACGTAGGTCAGCACAGCAGTGTCTATAACGTCTTAAGGAAACTGGTTTAAGTTAAACGTAGACAAGACTGATGAAACTGTATTGCAGTGCCTACATCAAGTGGTTTCAAGTTAACCTAGACCTTATGAACACTATTGTTTTCATGCCTATGCACTTCTATATGGCCAAAATGCACTTTACTGCATAGTACTGTAATGCTTTTACTGCATAGTACTGTAATGCTTTTACTGCATAGTACTGTAATGCTTTTCCACTTCATGCTCTTATTGTACTTTCTGCACTTCAAAACATTCTGAACAAAGCAATTCTTGTAATCTTAGATCTAGACTTAAAATATGATTGCTCTTGTTTTAAGAAGAATCGACTAACCAAGAGAAAATTGTGTGAGATTATCAACCTTGTTTTTAGAACATATTTCTAATTACAAGAATTCTTACCAAGTACAATTGACTTACCCCACGGACAGATTATTTTGCTTGTTTCTAGTACTTTTGCATTCATACTTTCTTTCTTAGATTTAGACTGCCTTTTTGCAGTGTGTGTACTGTATTATGTTTTTATTACATTGTTTGTACTGCAATCCAATTTGAACTCTGGGGACACTAAAGAAATGTTGACCTTCAGCCAGGGTCAGGACTTCTCCCAGTCGGCCGTGGGTCAAAATTAATTATGCTAATGACAAAACTAGTTATTAAAAATGAATCGTAGAGATTCTCTCATTCTCTCAAGTTTCTGTCTGTGCTGCTCAAATATTTTACGGTACCATTTCATTAAAGGAGCACCAAAATAATTGAATTTGAACCCCTTCTTTAAGGGAGCGGAGTCTCCCTTAAAATCCCTAAACTAAAGTTTTTTTTTCAAAGTTATTATTATATTATATTATATTATATTATATTATATTATATTATATTATATTATATTATATTATATTATATTATATTATATTATATTATATTATATTATAATGAGTTTAATCACGATTAATCACCATTCGAACTATGTCCATGTTTTCCTCTACAGGAGTTGATCTGTGGAAAAATATATTCATTATTATTTGTTTAACAGTTATCTAAATAGGTGATCTACAAGCCCCAATGCTTATAGATCTGGGAAGCAGCCACAGCAGCACGGCACACACACACACACACACACACACACACACACACACACACACACACACACACACACACACACACACACACACACACACACACACACACACACACACACACACACACACACACACACACATTTCAGTTAAGTTTTAGTTAGTTTTGACATTTTATTTTCTAATTAAGTTAGTTTTAGTGAGTTTTGGGGCAGGTTTGCTAGTTTTTATTTAATTTTTATTCTGGTGAAAAAGATTAGTTTTACTTAGTTTTAGTTTAGTTATAGTTTCAGTTTTAGTTATTTTATTTTTGTATGTGCTTGTCAGGTATAGGATTAAAAATGGGCCAAAGTAGGAAACGGTTGGTATTAAACCCTTGCTTTGAGTTTCTTAGTAGATTAGATGATTTCACTCTCCCACAAGGACACAATTTTTACCCCCAGTGTTTATGGAACTCAGTAGTGGATAGAAGATCTAGAAGCATCTCCTCCTCATGTTTATGGAACTCAGTAGTGGATAGAAGATCTAGAAGCATCTCCTCCTCATGATGGTCACCAACACATTTTGGATTTAAAAGCTTTATAAAAACTATTTTTTTTCCAGTTAACTCAAATGTTTTTTGAATTTTAGTTTTTATTTTTAGTTAACTATTATAACCCTGATCCCCAATATACCCGTCTATTCTGAACAAAGCAATTCTTGTAATCTTAGATCTAGACTTAAAATATGATTGCTCTTGTTTTAAGAAGAATCGTAACCAAGAGAAAATTGTGTGAGATTATCAACCTTGTTTTTAGAACATATTTCTAATTACAAGAATTCTTACCAAGTACAATTGACTTACCCCACGGACAGATTATTTTGCTTGTTTCTAGTACTTTTGCATTCATACTTTCTTTCTTAGATTTAGACTGCCTTTTTGCAGTGTGTGTACTGTATTATGTTTTTATTACATTGTTTGTACTAATCCAATTTGAACTCTGGGGACACTAAAGAAATGTTGACCTTCAGCCAGGGTCAGGACTTCTCCCAGTCGGCCGTGGGTCAAAATTAATTATGCTAATGACAAAACTAGTTATTAAAAATGAATCGTAGAGATTCTCTCATTCTCTCAAGTTTCTGTCTGTGCTGCTCAAATATTTTACGGTACCATTTCATTAAAGGAGCACCAAAATAATTGAATTTGAACCCCTTCTTTAAGGGAGCGGAGTCTCCCTTAAAATCCCTAAACTAAAGTTTTTTTTTTTTTTTTTCAAAGTATCAGATCATTTCAAATATTATATTATATTATATTATATTATATTATATTATATTATATTATATTATATTATATTATATTATATTATATTATATTATATTATATTATAATGAGTTTAATCACGATTAATCACCATTCGAACTATGTCCATGTTTTCCTCTACAGGAGTTGATCTGTGGAAAAATATATTCATTATTATTTGTTTAACAGTTATCTAAATAGGTGATCTACAAGCCCCAATGCTTATAGATCTGGGAAGCAGCCACAGCAGCACGGCACACACACACACACACACACACACACACACACACACACACACACACACACACACACACACACACACACACACACACACACACACACACACACACACACACACACACATTTCAGTTAAGTTTTAGTTAGTTTTGACATTTTATTTTCTAATTAAGTTAGTTTTTGTGAGTTTTGGGGCAGGTTTGCTAGTTTTTATTTAATTTTTATTCTGGTGAAAAAGATTAGTTTTACTTAGTTTTAGTTTAGTTATAGTTTCAGTTTTAGTTATTTTATTTTTGTATGTGCTTGTCAGGTATAGGATTAAAAAATGGGCCAAAGTAGGAAACGGTTGGTATTAACCTTGCTTTGAGTTTCTTAGTAGATTAGATGATTTCACTCTCCCACAAGGACACAATTTTTACCCCCAGTGTTTATGGAACTCAGTAGTGGATAGAAGATCTAGAAGCATCTCCTCCTCATGTTTATGGAACTCAGTAGTGGATAGAAGATCTAGAAGCATCTCCTCCTCATGTTTATGGAACTCAGTAGTGGATAGAAGATCTAGAAGCATCTCCTCCTCATGATGGTCACCAACACATTTTGGATTTAAAAGCTTTATAAAAACTATTTTTTTTCCAGTTAACTCAAATGTTTTTTGAATTTTAGTTTTTATTTTTAGTTAACTATTATAACCCTGATCCCCAATATACCCGTCTACGTCCTCGCAGGTCCGCACGCGCACACACACACACACACACACACACACACACACACACACACACACACACACACACACACACACGGCCAAACTACTGTAATAAAGTAATTGTTCATTTTATTAGCTGTGATCATCAGTGGTCAAAGGACAGCAGTGAAGAAAGACTTTTATTACAGTGATTGGAATGAAGTTCATCTGTTAGAGAACTGTTACTGTCAGACAGATCAATATATTACTGAATAAATAATATAAAAACATTATTATCAAAAGGACAAAGAACAACTTGAATCATCTGCAATGAAAGTCCTCTGAATGCTGATAATATCAGCATTTAATATATAATCAGCATATAATAACAGTTTGGACAGTCAATAGAAATGAATTGTTTTGGCCTTGCATGTTAGAATGAACTTTATTAACCTCACTGAGGGAATGGACAGACTCACTGTTCATAAACAGCATCGTCTTTACTTTATATTATTTTATCCTCCATGATTTTAGGGTTAATGCTAAATGTCTCTGTATTCCAATATTCTACTAATCATTGCCAGGGTGTGTTCATTTCACTAGCAGGGACCTCCCAGTGTCTCCTGCTTCTAGAGAGGACAGGGTGTGTTTATTTCACTAGCAGGGACCTCCCAGTGTCTCCTGCTTCTAGAGAGGACAGGGTGTGTTTATTTCACTAGCAGGGACCTCCCAGTGTCTCCACCAGGAGGCTGGTTATAGAGGACAGGGTGTGTTTATTTCACTAGCAGGGACCTCCCAGTGTCTCCACCAGGAGGCTGGTTATAGAGGACAGGGTGTGTTTATTTCACTAGCAGGGACCTCCCAGTGTCTCCACCAGGAGGCTGGTTATAGAGGACAGGGTGTGTTTATTTCACTAGCAGGGACCTCCCAGTGTCTCCACCAGGAGGCTGGTTATAGAGGACAGGGTGTGTTTATTTCACTAGCAGGGACCTCCCAGTGTCTCCACCAGGAGGCTGGTTATAGAGGACAGGGTGTGTTTATTTCACTAGCAGGGACCTCCCAGTGTCTCCACCAGGAGGCTGGTTATAGAGGACAGGGTGTGTTTATTTCACTAGCAGGGACCTCCCACTCTCACCACCAGGGGGCTGGTTATAGAGTGACTAGAAGAAACTGTAAAATCTCAAACAGATTACGCTGCATGTGTAGATTATGGGCAATAGTTTCAAGTTTCAAGTTTCAAGTTTCTTTATTTGTCACTCCAGTGTTGTCAGGACATAAACAGGGATGAAATAACGTTTCCATTGTTCCCCAGTGCAATAAGACAATAGACAATAGACAGTGCAATAAGAAAAAAAGACGACTGCAAACAATACAAGAACAGTAAGTGACGTAGTGCAACAGACTAGTGTATTAAGGTGCAACTGTAGCAGTATAAAGTGAGGTGAAGGTGCTAAGCTACAAACAGGTATAAATATAATAATAAAGTGGCAAGTAGTGAGAGTTGAAAACTAAGACTAAAACTATACATCTAACATACTAAAACATACTAAGACATACTGCTAAACACTAAACATACTACAACTAAGCACTACTATACTAACGGCTAAGTTATGACAACTATGACAGTAGGGGTATTACTGTAGGGGTAGCCTGGTCTAGCCCTCAATGATTTTGGCCTTGGGGGGCGGGGGTGTCGTGGGATCCACACGGCGGAAGTGCTGCGCTCTGATTTGATCTCACTAACGTGTCGTCATCTCCGGCCCCTCCCCCTCCCATCCACTGCTGTTCTACGTCACATCATTTAGAGCCACGCCCACCCCGGAAGGTTCACTACCCCCTCAAGGCCACTTTCCAACGTGCGTTAGTCCAGGCTTTCCGTTTTTGCGCAACGCGAATGAAAATGAAAGCCTGGGTGTCGAGGCTACTGTAGGGGTATTGCTGTACATGTGCAGGGGGATAGCAGCAGATTCGGTACAATAGAAGAAGTTTCACAAACCAGCGATTTTCATTGGCTGGTAAAAACATTTTTTTCACTTAAAGAATATTCACACTCATTTTCATATTCGCATGGCTCCAAAGTTCATGTGTAGGTTATTTTAATGCATTTTGGAGGAGAAGATGCATTTCAACTATTTTTCATATGATTCAAGATGGCGGGTCATCTAAAGGTCAGAGATCAAAATTCAGAATATGAAAGTTGTTTGGCATAAAGAGACGCATAAGTGAATATAAGTTACTTCGCCATCGGTCAAACGGTTCGTGAGTTACGGCTGTTCAAAGTTGACCATTGGTCACGGGCTTCGCATCATCACCGTTTGGCATCGTCCTCTACCAGATTACCAATTTTCGCCAAAACCGACTGCACGGTTCAGCCAGAACAGCTATTAATGGTGGGAGGAGAAGGAAGACAAGGAGAACAAAAAACTGACAAAACAAGAACAGCCGGGGGGAAAAAATCCAACGGTGGTCCTGTGGCTGAAATACCAAATAAATAACAGCCCTTGAAGTGTTGAAAACCAGTCCTATAGCTTACAGTATAAACTCTGTGTACACTACTGTCATCATAATCCATGTGAAAACCAGTCCTATAGCTTACAGTATAAACTCTGTGTACACTACTGTCATCATAATCCATGTGAAAACCAGTCCTATAGCCTACAGTATAAACTCTGTGTACACTACTGTCATCATAATCCATGTGAAAACCAGTCCTATAGCTTACAGTATAAACTCTGTGTACACTACTGTCATCATAATCCATGTGAAAACCAGTCCTATAGCTTACAGTATAAACTCTGTGTACACTACTGTCATCATAATCCATGTGAAAACCAGTCCTATAGCTTACAGTATAAACTCTGTGTACACTACTGTCATCATAATCCATGTGAAAACCAGTCCTATAGCCTACAGTATAAACTCTGCATGTACAGCACTGTCATCATAATCCATGTGAAAACCAGTCCTATAGCCTACAGTATAAACTCTCCATGTGCTGTACTGTAATCATATGGTAATGGAATACTGTAAGGTTTATTTTGGTGTATATATTGTGATATTTTCTTTTTTGTCTTACAGCTGATGGTCTGACATGTTACGACAGTGTCTGTCAAACACCTCCATGCCATTCCACCAACTGCTCAGCATCTGAACTATGTGCTGCTGGACTACAAAGGATGTATTACCGTACGTAAGACTGCCTGCACCTTTTCTCTAAACCTTTTATTTTAAAATGTCCTGGCTTGGACTCACCTTATAGTACGATACAAAAGACATTAAAGAGATATTTAATTTCATTATATTATCCATTCTAGCTCATGTGAACACCACATGAGCTACATTATTTGATAGACAAACAAGGATAGATTCATCAAAAACACAATATTTTTTTTTTATTTAATAGCAGATTGATAGCATCCTCCTAATATGTAAGGGGGCATTGCTTTCTCATTTACTATTTCATTTATTTTTTTAAATATTGTTTTATTTATTTGCCACCACTAGTATGTGACTGGTATTGCTACATTTTCCAAAACAAATAAAAACTAAAATTAAACTGTAAATGAAATTCCATGCTACATATTAGGAAGACAATATAAGTACACCTGATTTGTTTTCTATTATCTATTGTGGTTACTATCAATTATGGTTAAAATTGAGTTTTACGTTGTAATGGGTTTGTATAGTAAGGGGGTGCGGCAGCTAAAATGAATCTCAAATATCTAATTACTAAATCAAGTAATGTAAAAACTGTCTGTAGTGTTCATTTGAGACGGAGTAGACGATGAAATTACAAAAGGTTTATTTGAAAGTGAAATATCCCTTTAAGTTAATGCCTGTGTTTGTTTTCAGCGCATAATACATTTGAGATTGAAACGCAGTCTTGCGCGGCAGAGGAGCATTGCATCAGTCTCTCAAATAACTATGGATGGGGCAGGAATCTTTACACCGTCAAGTGCTGCTCCACTGACCTCTGTAACAAGGAAATTCCCACACGTAAGAATGGAGCCTTCATAATTAATTAATTCTATATCATTTTATTTGTTTTATATATTATTTTCCCTGTTAATTGTAACAAATCTGCCGCTGCCTGCAGCTATCGCTGCATGTGAATTAACACTTTGCATAACAGTAGCCTATAGGGATGCCGCGATTCGATATGCTTATCGCATATCGACGCGATATCAGCCAAAAAACGTTATCGAGATCGCACTATGGCGAAAAATGGCGATAAATTCTGCGATTGATTCGCTCCATTAATTCACTCCATTCCAGTAATCCACTCCCGCTTTTCGTTGTTTCTAACCAGCATGCATTGCGGCGCAAGGCAGGGCCATCTATTTTAGAAAATGAGAAAGCACGGACAGCGAAATGTATCACTTGCAAAGTGGACGTTGCACGCGGTGGTCATGCGTCTAATCGCCATAATACGACCAACCTCATAAACCACTCGAGGTGTCGGGACACGGGAGGGGGGTGGGGGGAAGAGAAGTTTGGAATAGTGGTGGTGATAGTTCTACCGTTCCATGCACCGTTTTGTGGTGGTGGTTGTGGAATAACGCGCCGGCATTGTGTGTGTGTGTGTGTGTGTGTGTGTGTGTGTGTGTGTGTGTGTGTGTGTGTGTGTGTGTGTGTGTGTCTCGCTTTGTATGCTTGCCTGTCTACCTGCCTGTATGTGTGTGTCTGTCTCTCTCTGCCTGCCTGCGTGTGTGTCTGTCTGTCTCTCTCTGCCTGCCTGCGTGTGTGTCTGTCTCTCTCTGCCTGTCTGCGTGTGTGTCTGTCTCTCTCTGCCTGCCTGCGTGTGTGTCTGTCTCTCTCTGCCTGCCTGCGTGTGTGTCTGTCTCTCTCTGCCTGCCTGCCTGCCTGTCTGCTATTAGGCTATGCTACCAACGGTAGCATTGTATTCTCCAGGCAGAAGGAGTGAAATTTAACCCTGGACTCTTAGCTTTGGACAGTATTGCAACTTGCAGTTTTGCTGTGTGTGTGTGTGTGTGTGTGTGTGTGTGTGTGTGTGTGTGTGTGTGTGTGTGTGTGTATGTGGGGGGGGGGGTTCTTAGTGCAGTGAACAGACACTACCAGAAAAAAGAAAAATGTTAAAGGGGAATTCCACCATTCCACCATCCACCATTCCTCCATTTTCTAAATTTTCCTGAGAAGATACAAATGTGAACCAAATGGACTCTAGCGGGTCCATTTGGTTCCATTTGTACCATCTTGGGGCTGAAAGAAAAAGATATGCCAGATATACAACATCATACAGAATTAAATATGTGCTGGATCGATATCGAATCGAAATCGAAATTAAATCGAAATCGAAATTTATCGAGAATCGAATCGCTTTTGGCACTGATTTATCGAAATTGAATCGCATTGGAAAAAGTGTCATCGAGGCATCCCTAGTAGCCTACCTCTATCAGTAGTCAGTGAAGCTACCTACCATAGAAACAGTAGCCTACCTCTATCAGTAGTCAGTGATGAGCTGCCTAGCATAGAAAAAGTAGCCTACCTCTATTAGTAGTCAGTGCTGAGCTGCCTAGCATAGAAAAAGTAGCCTACCTCTATTAGTAGTCAGTGCTGAGCTGCCTAGCTGTTCGGATCTTTTGGGTGTAGCCATCCGAAGGGGCTAATGACAGGCAGCACACATGTTATGACTCGTGTTTGTCATATTTATTGACTGACCACAGGGGTCTGACACAGTGGTCTGACACAGTGGTCTGACACAGGTCATAAACCTGAAAGACAAATAAAAAGGGGTATCACAAAATATTCTTTTGAATATAAAATGAACAAAATAAACATTACTATGCTATTGCAATATACTGTACTTTACATTATAATATATACTTCCAGCATATACACTTTATACACAAGCATACATACTCATATATACACATTACACAGTATATTTAAATAATAAAACCAAACAGAAAGAAACGACTCATTTTTACTGTCATTCCAGCAAAGCTAGACATACATGGTATGAACTGCATTTCCCAGAATGCATTTCGCCGTGCGCACATGCGCAGTGCGCACGCAGCATCTACTCGCGCTGTTTAACAGTACTTTGAGACGACAGATATTACACGGAGCCTGTGGCTTCGCCTAACGTGACTCTTCAATTAACTACTGTATAAACTTAACTCAACCTCATATGACAGTAAAGGCTATAAGAACACCTCCACCACCTACAACGCTGCTGTACTCTACGTTAGGAAGGCGAGGGGAGGGGGGGGGGTTTATCCTCCGTTGGTTAAGGCTGAGGACGCTAGCCAGAATGGCATTCAGGAATTAGCCGCAGCCTGGTTGTTATCACTGCGCACCATGCGCTGCTTACTTTTATAATTATAATAACCCGACCATCGTAAGCACAGCAAACATTTACACTCTTGCAACAATGTCAGCACTTAGATGACCCATAAACGATGTACATTTAGAACAGTAGAACAACAAACTGGACATGAATCGCTACGTACCGATGGGACGTGTGCTCCTGGCAAAAGTTGTAGTAGTAATGAACTTGACCGTCATTGCGTTTCTATGAAAGCTACCGCAGTACCTGCAATTGCGCATGCTCAGTAGAGCTTAGAGCAGCACTACTATTACCGTGAGTGAGGTATTAAATGAGCAAGTGTAAATGTAGAACAATACAGTACAGAAACAATGTAAATGAAATCAGACGATTCAGAACAATGTTGAACCATATTTTAAATAAACACTTTTTTAACCCCTATTTTAATTATTTATAGTAGGAACTTTTATGATCATAGCTTTTATATTCCCTTATTTCAGTTACTTATAGAAGAATATTTTTACACCCATGTATTATATAATAATTGTTAACCATAGGCCAAATCGAGCCGAACACCTCCCACTTGGCCGACTGATCTCGATCCAAGGAGGCCACCAACACAGTCTCGAGTCTCTTTCTCTTCTCACAGTAGGGAATGTAAACTTAAAGTCAACCTTTTAGGCGTATGTAAAAAATCAGAACTGAAAATGTCTTTCAAAAGTTATCATTAGCTCAAGGCTAACTAAGGAGGTAGGCACCACCACCTTGCCTCCTAACTGAGTGCCAGTCTGCCCAACATCTCAGCCGCCTCCCCAGGGTTACCCACTAACTGAAACAAATAAAGTTCTCAACGTCTTTTGGGTACCCATGGTGAGGTCTTTTGTACCTTCTGTAGATCTTCCGGTGGAAGTAACGACCAATCTCTGCTGCGGAGGACGATGGTCGAAAGCAGGGTAGAGTCTTTAGAGTCTTTCCCCCCGGCTCTGGATACAAGAGGGGCAGGAAGGCCCAGGCAGGTGCCGTACCCCCCAGGTCTTGGCTGGATACACAACGGCGATTCTGCAGGGCTGGAACGGTCCTCTCACGATGTCCTGGTCTGCCCGGCGCAACTGGTACCTCGGTGTCGATGCGTCGCACGTCGGTCTCGTTGGCAGTCGTCGATCCGTTGAGGCGTTGAAGAACTCCTTTGATGAGTGTGGCAGGAGGATGGCAGTCCCACTGCCACTTGCGGTGTTGGACGCCGTCGGTTTCTGAGCTCTTTTCTGCTGAAAACTCAGAGCCTCTCGCCTCCCACTTTGCTGGATCAGAGGCTTGATGTTTGAACTGCTTAGGCTGGACTAGATGCATGTTCTCAAGTTTCCTCTTTGGTCTTAGTGCCACTTGAGTTGCACTATGGTCTTTTGGCAGTGGCTGCAGTTCAGAGTTTATGTTTGCATAGAAGTCAGTATTGCTGGGGCTTGAGGCTTTGCATGACTGAGCCCTGGTGACTACAGCTGAGACTTCTCTCTTCAGCCGTTTTACGTCATCAGCGACTTCGGTCACAATTTCGCTTGTCCTCTTCGCAGGCCACTCAGCTTTGCTTTCGTTGTTTTGTGCCTGACTTGTTTGAGTCTTTGTTACAGGCGGGATCTTTGTGGCGCTACTGGAGTCATTTGCAGTTTCTAACCTCCCACTTTGGTCTGTCAAGACAAGCGGTTCTCCTGACCTCCCACTTTGGTGTGTCAAGACGATTTCTGGTTTGAGGGAGAAGCTCTCTTCGACTCCTTTAGCGTTCTCAGTTTCGAAGTTGTCTTGGAGTTCCCCGACCGTAGCTTTGCTAGGTCCAGTCGGGCCCACAAGGACTTCTTTGTACACGCATGACGTTCTTAGTGACCTTGCGAAGTGAGTTTCAGACCTGTGCACTGCTAGATCTATCTCCTCGAAGAGATCGGGATGAGTCCCACCGACCGTTTTTCCGAGAGGTCCGTCCCAAAGGACGAGGTCCCCCTCTACTTTGATTGGTTGTGGAACCAGGCGACCTTCTCTGTGGCTTATCAACAGGTCAATCTTCTTGGGACGAGCCAAGTCACTAGTCGAGTTGTCTGGAAAGAATTTCAACAGTTGCTGTGGTGTTACTGCCTGGTTCACCTTTGCAATGTGTTCCAAACCGTAACAGAGAAGCTTGTGCTCCGCCACTGTACCTTCGGGAGTTTTTACTCTTAGCCGTAGGGTGTACCTTTTGGTGGCAACTGTCTTCTCCATCCCTCCGACTCCTTGGACAATCAACTTGATGTTCTCGCCCTTTAGCTTGAGCCGTTCAGCGGCGTTGTTGGAGATGTAATTGGTATCTGAAGCGAGGTCAATGAGTGTGCCGACTTGCTGACCTGAGTTTGTCGTCACATCTAGAAGCATCATTATGACTGGATACTCTTTTGGCTCACTGCCGGTGCTACTGCATACTGTAGTTGAGATCTTGTTTGAGAAAGCTTCCTTGAACTCTGCTTTTAGTTCTGGTGGGAGTTTGGCAAGAAGCTCCTCTTGTTTGTTTGTCAGTCCAAGTCCCTTCCTTTCCACGTTTCCATTGCTTTGCTCTTTTTGTTCTTCACCTTTGTCTTTGTTTTTGGTGTGTGGTATCGGACAGAGCAAGTAGTTGTGGTCTGAGGACTCTCCATTCTGACATTCTTCTTTCGAGCAGAGAAACTTGTGGGTGCAACTGCCGTCTTCGTTGTGGAGGAGTAAGCACTTGAAACATGCTCCAGCCTTCTTCAGCAGAGCTTTCTTGCTTGACAGGTTGAGCTTTCTGAACGCCTTGCAGGAGAACAGTCTGCCTGCATGCTTTTCGTCTCCACATGCGATGCATGAGCTTTGTTGGAAACCCTCTTGGTTGTCTCTTGTTGTGGCTTTAGTGAATGCCTGCTTTTCTTTACTTTTGTCGAATGACTTCTCTGTATAACCCACTGGGCTGGACTGCAGTTGGTCCAACTCCTCGAGAATGTCTTCCTGCTTTTTCAGATACTGGAGTAGACAATCAAAGTGGTTACGTGGTGAGAAGCCACTTGTAGGGTCGTTCTTGTGAGCAATCCATTTTTCTTTCATGGAGTCGGGCAGTTTACTTTCAATGGACTGTGCCACTACCCGATTCTTCACAGCATCTTCTTCCCCCAGGACTTGGAGATCATGAAGAGCTCTCTCCACGGACTGAATCAGTTCAATCGTCTTTCTCGGTTGGTTTCCCTTGACGGGAGGAAGCCCATGTACTTCCTTGCAGATCAGCAGCACTATTTTTGGCTTGTTACCAAACTTGTTGTCTAGTAGCCTGAACACGTCGTCTGCAGAACCACAGCTGGACAGCACAAGGTCTCTTTTGACTTTGTCATCGAGGCTGCCTAGAAGGTGGAACTTCTTCACATTATCCAGCCCATGAGGGTTTCCCAGTTGCTGAAGGTCTTCCCATTCGGCTTTCCAGCGGTAGTAGTCTCTCATGTTACCGGAAAATGTGGGCAGGCGTGCTCTTTCTAGAGTAATTTGGGGCTTGAAGCTGACTGGACCTGGATACATGCTGGAAGGACCTTGGACTTGCAGCGGTGTGCTTGCAGCGTTTGGAAGTACACCATAGCTGAGATTGTGAGGCATGGTGGGTGGGCTTGACAGGACTGCACCTACAGGGGTTTGACCGTCTACAGGCTCGAACAGGTTAAGGTCAGGTTGAGCGGCTGCAGTGGTTTGGCCACGGTTCTTGTCTCGCTCGTCGTCCTGGTTTTCCTTCACCACAGCAGTTGGCTTTGCCTGTTCTTTTTGCTCCTCGTCGTCGTCGTCAGACCATGCGTTGCGCCGCCACGACCACTTATCCCACAGTCGCTGTTGTCGCTTTACTAGCTTCCTGGTGCGGTCTCTTGACTCAGTCAGCTTTGTTGGAGGGATCAGTTTAGCCCACTCAGTCACTAGATTGGTGAGCTCGTAGATTTCTCGCTCAAGGTCTTTATTCTTTAGTTCGCGCTCCATCCTAGACACCTTTTGGTAGTCGATTGCTTCTGCCTGGTCTAAGGATGAGTCGACTTCTTTTGCGAGGGTGGAGATGTAACCCTCAGCGAACCTGGTCCAGAAGTTGTTAAAGACGAGAAGTTGGACTTCGTCGAACTTGCGGTCACATTCTGATGCTTTCTCGTCGACTTGGTCCGCCTTTTTTATTGCCTCTTCATCACTTGTTTCTCGAAGGGCTGTAGCGTACTCAAATCCCGCATCTGTGACTTTTGTATGTTCTATTTTGAAGTTATTCCACTCGCTTCTTAGATCACTCTCTCCTAGCGCATTCACCCTGGAGGTGAGGTGGTTGGCTCTCTTGGTGAACGCGGTCTGGGCAGCTGTGCGCTTCTGTTTTAGTTTCTCCAATTGTTCTTCTGCCATCCTGCTGTCCTGTGCACTTTTTCGTCGGCGGCAGGCGAAGAGTTAACTGGAGGCACTCAGGGGGTTAACTTGTTTGGAGGAATCCGGTCCACTTTCTTCACTGTAGCCGGGCCCCGGTTTAGGATGACTGGCAGGCCTTTGGTTGAGCCGCCAGACCCCGGTTTATGACTGGCAGGTCTTTGGTTGAGCCGCCAGATCCCGGTTTATGACTGTTCGGATCTTTTGGGTGTAGCCATCCGAAGGGGCTAATGACAGGCAGCACACATGTTACGACTCGTGTTTGTCATATTTATTGACTGACCACAGGGGTCTGACACAGTGGTCTGACACAGTGGTCTGACACAGGTCATAAACCTGAAAGACAAATAAAAAGGGGGTATCACAAAATATTCTTTTGAATATAAAATGAACAACAATAAACATTACAATGCTATTGCAATATACTGTACTTTACATAATAATATATACTTCCAGCATATACACTTTAAAGCATACATACTCATATATACACATTACACAGTATATTTAAATAATATAACCAAACAGAAAGAAACGACTCATTTTTACTGTCATTCCAGCAAAGCTAGACATACGTGGTATGAACTGCATTTCCCAGAATGCATTTAGCCGTGCGCACATGCGCAGTGCGCACGCAGCATCTACTCGCGCTGTTTAACAGTACTTTGAGACGACAGATATTACACGGAGCCTGTGGCTTCGCCTAACGTGACTCTTCAATTAACTACTGTATAAACTTAACTCAACCTCATATGACAGTAAAGGCTATAAGAACACCTCCACCACCTACAACGCTGCTGTACTCTACGTTAGGAAGGCGAGGGGAGGGGGGGGGTTTATCCTCCGTTGGTCAAGGCTAAGGACGCTAACCAGAATAGTACTCAGGAAATAGCCGCAGCCTGGTTGATATCACTGCGCACCATGCGCTGCTTACTTTTATAATTATAATAACCCGACCATCGTAAGCACAGCAAACATTTACACTCTTGCAACAATGTCAGCACTTAGAATGACCCATAAACGATGTACATTTAGAACAGTAGAACAACAAACTGGACATGAATCGCTACGTACCGATGGGACGTGTGCTCCTGGCAAAAGTTGTAGTAGTAATGAACTTGACCGTCATTGCGTTTCTATGAAAACTACCGCAGTACCTGCAATTGCGCATGCTCAGTAGAGCTTAGAGCAGCACTACTATTACCGTGAGTGAGGTATTAAATGAGCAAGTGTAAATGTAGAACAATACAGTACAGAAACAATGTAAATGAAATCAGACGATTCAGAACAATGTTGAACCATATTTTAAATAAACACTTTTTTAACCCCTATTTTAATTATTTATAGTAGGAACTTTTATGATCATAGCTTTTATATTCCCTTATTTCAGTTACTTATAGAAGAATATTTTTACACCCATGTATTATATAATAATTGTTAACCATAGGTCAAATCGAGCCGAACACTAGCATAGAAAAAGTAGCCTACCTCTATTAGTAGTCAGTGCTGAGCTGCCTAGCATAGAAACAGTAGCCTACCTCTATCAGTAGTCAGTGATGAGCTGCCTAGCATAGAAACAGTAGCCTACCTCTATCAGTAGTCAGTGAAGCTACCTAGCATAGAAACAGTAGCCTACCTCTATCAGTAGTCAGTGAAGCTACCTAGCATAGAAACAGTAGCCTACCTCTATCAGTAGTCAGTGAAGCTACCTAGCATAGAAACAGTAGCCTACCTCTATTAGTAGTCAGTGAAGCTACCTAGCATAGAAACAGTAGCCTACCTCTCTGCGTGTAGCACAGTCAGTGATGAGCTCCCTTTACTTAACCAAATAGAGCACTCGGAGTTTATTTGGTTAACACTCACAGTGACAAGCTACTTAACCAAATGGACCCCCAGTGGTTGTTATGTTAACACTTAGTGTTAACACTATATTGAGCTAAAATAAATGTAAAACATCAAATATAATATTTGATTATTAAACATATTAAATTAATTTAGAATGTGATTTTAGATGTAAAAGGAATTAATGCCATTAACTTGTTATTTTCAACAGCCTCAATGTCAATGCTTAATGAATAAACCCACTAGAATGATTGAACAACATAATAATGAAAACAATGTTAAATCCTGACTCTTCCAGTTCCCACCAGCTTTCCTCTGAATGGGTTGAGATGCTACAGCTGCATTGGTAAAGACTTCTGCTCCAACATCGCACAATGCTCTGGGGATGAGGACCGCTGCTACACAGGTACTGTACATTATATTAAATTATTCTATATATTGTGCACCCAAATATAATGTTTAAAGGGATAGCTCTATAGCATGAATTTACAGTTCACTCATAGGGTGGGTGAAGTAATCAATCAATCACTGTTTTTTTATGCAGGAGATTTACAATACATTTTACGGACAACCACAACAGAGCTGATAAGAATACATTTGTTTACCATCATGTCCATCTTGTACATTTCATCAAACAATCCCTTGAAGGAGTCAAGGGATTTGCATGTCTTCCACCCAATTCTCTCACATCTAAAATATTTTGGGGGCAAAAATAGTTTTTTTTTCCTTTTATGGGTACAATTAAGCATCCATGAAAGTAAGAAGTGGGACACTGCCGTTTAGAAGTGGGAGACTGCAAATATCCAAAGTAACAATATCCCAAAAATGAACGCTAACCTCAGTCTTAACCAGCCACGTTCGTTGGACTGACTGACAGGACTGATAGACGTCCCAAACATTTACATTGTTTTTGCTCTTTTCCACTCCATGGAGTATTGATTGCTGCAGATTGCTGCAGCTTTCATCAAATGAAAGGTTCAGAGATGAAACGTCAAAACAAAACAATTTAGATGGATTCTAAACTATGGGCTCCATTTTCGTTACTGCTGAACTCCTTATCCCTTAACTTCTTTGCCTTTTTAAACTATTATTATTATTATTATTTTTTTCGGTAGTTCAAACGGCCAGTCTACAAGCTCCCAACGTGTTAATAGATTGACATGTTGAAATACTCCAAAACGTTTTTCAAAATAGTAAGAACAAAATAAGGGATTTGGGAAAAGGGGTTTAGCATGTAACGAAAATGGAGCCCTAAATCTTTAATATTTACATCCTTTTATTATTCCATGCAAATGTTTAATGTGTCAGTTCAAAATATATTATTTATTTACTCACTTACTTTCATTATTATTATTGTTATTATTTTTCCACAGTGAGGGACAGCAGGTCAACTGAAATGGGCTGTGCCTCTCAGAGCGTGTGCAATTTGCGTTCCACCAAATTGTTCCACTTGAACCAGACAAGACTCGGGACACGCCCTACTGAAGTTCGCTGCTGTGAAGGTGACCTCTGCAACGGTGCCAGCAACAGTGACAGCAACGGTGCCAACGGTGACAGCAACCGTGCCAACGGTGACAGCAACCATGCCAGCGGTGTCAGCAACCGTGCCAACGGTGCCAGCAACGGTTCCAGCAACGGTGCCGGCAACGGTGCCAACGGTGATTGTTGATCAATAAGAGTGATCGGTTGAACAGCTGAACAGCTGAATTAAGCCTAATATTGCTCCCTTAAATATTTGAATTAAATCTCTTACTACACCTGTAATTTCATCCAATTATAACAAAATAAACCTTAGTTTTGGGCCTGCCGGGGCGAAAAAATCAAATGGTGATCCTGTGGCTGAAATACCAAATGAATAACGACCCTTGATATAAAAAGTATAAAAACCAGTCCTATAGCTTACAGTATAAACTCTCCATGTACAGTACTGTAATCATAATCATAATGTGAAAATCATGCTCCTAATGGAATGGTTTATTTTAGTTTATATATTGTAATATTTTCTACCTTTTGTCTTGTCTTACAGCTGAGGGTCTGACATGTCTCCAGAGTCAATGTGGAACACCTTCATGCCCTCCCACCAACTGCTCAGCATCTGAACAATGTGCTGCTATAACATCAGTGGTACATCAGGGTACGTGAGACTGTCTGCACCTTTCCTTTAAATCTTTTACTTTAAAATGTCGTGGCTTGGTTTGACCTTATAGTACGATAGACATTAAAATCTTAAAAAAGAAAAAAAAAAACTTCTGGTCATTATATCCTCCATTGTAGCTCATGTGAACACCACATTAACTACATTATTTGATTCAGTATCAGTATACAAACCCAGATAGATTCATCAAAACACAATCTTTTTTTTTTTCTGATGATTGATAGCATCCTCCTAATATGTAAGGGGGCAGTGCTATCTCATTTACTGTTCCATTTATTTATATATATATATATATATATATATATATATATATATATATATATATATATATATATATATATATATATATATATATATATATATATATATATATAATTATATATATAATTATTTATTTATTTATTTATTCATTCATTTATTTGCCCCCACTAGTATGGAGCGGAGATTGCTACATTTTCCAAAACAAACACAAAAAAAACAACAACAACAATATAAGTACACCTGATTTGTTTTCTAGTATCTATTATGGTTACTATCAATTATGGTTAAAATTGAATTTTAAGTTATAGTGGGTTTGTATAGGAAGGGGGCAGGCCAGCTAAAATGAATCTCAAATATTTAATTACTGAATCAAGAAATGTAAAAACTGTCTGTAGTGTTCACTTGAGACTGAGTAGACGATAAAATCACAACAGGTTTATTTGAAAGTGAAATATCCCTTTAAGTTAATGTCTGTTTGTTTTCAGGTTATGGGGCAACACAGTTTGCTCAATGGCAGTCTTGCATGGCAAAGGAGCAGTGCATCGTTCACTCACAGAATGTTGGATGGATGAGGGCTCGTATCATCAACAGCTGCTGCTCCACTGACCTCTGTAATGATGAATATCCCACACGTAAGTCCCCCCCCCAAAAAAAAATAAAAAAAAAATGAATAAATGACGCACAACGTCGCTTTTCAAGTAACTGATAATCGATTGATGGCTAGGGTTATCAGAGCAAATTTCATTTAATGAAAGAATTTCGAATATTAAGAAAAATAATAGGATTCACAAGATTAAATTGCCAGTCAAATCTAGCCTTTATAATTAATTAATTCTATGTCATATTTTATTTGTTTTTATGTGTTATTTCCCCTGTTAAAGATGGAGTGCCATGCATTTTTCTACCCTAAAACATGATCATCAGGTATTAATGTTATATAAAAAGTGTACAGTGTTTGTTAAACTGTCATTGTTATGATTCCACCCTGTTCATAAAGTATGCCTGGTTTGCCTGGTGGGTGGTGATGGGTGGAGATCCAACTGAACTGAAGCCACACCCACAGCTTTAGTTGCATGATAAAGGGGGAGGAGTTAGGGGAGGGGCTGAGCATGTGATGTCACTATATTGATTTTTTTTTTCACTGGCACGTTTGACTGGAAAGGTTCAGCCCCCAGGAAGAAACCCTAAATACAAAGGGAAGACATCATTGCACATAAAAACACACACCAACGGGTCTATTTACATACTGGCACCTCTTAAACAAGTACAAAATTGGAAAAAATACAAAAATCACAGCACCCCCTCTTTAAATGAAACAAATCTGCCGCTGCCTGCAGCTATTGCTGCATGTGAATGAATGTATGTGTGGTTAGTTACGTGAGACTAGCAAGACACTTAGCATAACAACAGTAGCCTATCTCTATCAGTAGTCAGTGGAGCTGCCTAGCATAACAACAGTAGCCTACCTCTATTAGTAGTCAGTGTTGAGCTGCCTAGCATAGAAACAGTAGCCTACCTCTATCAGTAGTCAGTGATGAGCTGCCTAGCATAGAAACAGTAGCCTACCTGTATCAGTAGTCAGTGATAAGCTGCCTAGCATAGAAACAGTAGCCTACCTCTATCAGTAGTCAGTGAAGCTGCCTAGCATAGAAACAGTAGCCTACCTCTATCAGTAGTCAGTGAAGAGCTGCCTAGCATAGAAACAGTAGCCTACCTCTATCAGTAGTCAGTGAAGCTGCCTAGCATAGAAACAGTAGCCTACCTCTATCAGTAGTCAGTGAAGCTGCCTAGCATAACAACAGTAGCCATCTAATTAGGGCTTAATCTGTTACACTTGTGTTCAGTACATCAGTACCGTTACTATTGTCCATTAGTTTAAACAAGGAGTCAATGGGCAGCACTCTCTTTGAACGAAGGCCTCTCACGCCCATAGTAAAACTCGTAAGCGATTACTTTCTTCGATGTGGGCGTTACGACGTCACTTCGCAAGCTATGTTGTGTGTGATCGTGGTATTGGAACAATAAAATACGTGGTCATGAGAGCAATTTAAGAATTTGTGTTTGAAAAGAAACGTCAAACACCAAAACAAATGAACAACATAATAATGAAAACATTGTTAAATTCTGACTGTTCCAGTTCGCAACACTACTCTGAATGGTTTGAGATGCTACAGCTGCATTGATAAAGACTTCTGCTCCAACATCGCACAATGCTCTGGGGACGAGGACCGCTGTGTCACAGGTACTGTACATTAATATACTAAATTAGTCTATATATATATATATATATATATATATATATATATATATATATATATATATATATATATATATATATATATATATATATATATATATATATATATATATATATATATATATTTTTTTTTTTTATCTCTCGAGAGTGTAAACATGAAACCAAATGGAGCCACAAGGGTCCATTTGGTTCCATGGAGTTTCAGCTGAGACTTAAATAATCATCAAATGAGAGGTTTAGAAATGAAACAACGTCAAGACAAAACAATGTACATGGATTCTAAACAATCCCTTTAATATTTACATTCCATGCTAATGTTTAATGTGTCAGTTTTCAAAATATATTATTTGTTAACTTTTATTATTATTATCATGTATTTTTTTCACAGCGAGGAGCGAAACGATGACTCAAATGGGCTGTATCTCTCAGAGCGTGTGCAATCTTTATCCTACCAAATTGTTCCACTTGAACCAGAGAGGAGCCGAGACGCACTTTACAGATGTTCGCTGCTGTGAAGGTGACCTCTGCAACGGCGGTGATAACGCGACATCTACGACGACAACCGCAGCTTCTACGATGACAACCGCAGCTGCTACGGCTACACCGACAACCGCAGCTGCTACGGCTACACCGACAGCAACGGCCACAGCATTCCTCATGGTACTGCTGTTAGCATGGTGGACCTCATGCTACTGCTGTTAGCATGGTGGACCTCATGCTACTGCTGTTAGCATGGTGGAACTCATGCTACTGCTGTTAGCATGGTGGAAGTCATGCTACTGCTGTTAGCATGGTGGAACTCATGCTACTGCTGTTAGCATGGTGGAACTCATGCTACTGCTGTTAGCATGGTGGAACTCATGCTACTGCTGTTAGCATGGTGGAACTCATGCTACTGCTGTTAGCATGGTGGAACTCATGCTACTGCTGTTAGCATGGTGGAACTCATGCTACTGCTGTTAGCATGGTGGAACTCATGCTACTGCTGTTAGCATGGTGGATGATGGTACATGGCCCAGAGAGTTTCTAAATTGCTAGATATTTGATTTTTGCTACGCTTTACCTTGCTGCCTTGCCTCATTCCTATATGTAGCACCCAGCCATGGCCCACCATGGCTGGGTGCTACAGCCACAACAGCCCCGCTAATCAGCCCCAGCCACTGCTCATGTGTTGGACTGGCTAGTGGGAGTCCCGGGTTCAATCCCCGCTTCCATGCAATGCTACATATACAAACCCTACATATAAGTTTGATATTTTAGTTTTTGACAATCAAAACCTTTTGAGGTCTCATTTATTTTATGTAGTTTAAACTGTTTAAAACTGTCAGTTTATATACAGTAACTGATGGTATAAATATGAATAAATAGTATAAATAAATAATAATATAAATCTGCTGCGGTAATTAGGCCTAACCCTAAGCCCTATACCCAAAACATAACCTCAGTAAAAATCAATGGCTAAACCTAACCTTACTCCTGGCCGTTATAACTGCCACGGCAGTTGGTAAAACTGCCGTGACTGTTATGAAGAAATCAGTAATAAAAAAAACAAATGTATACCTGCCGGGGTGTTGGATTTTTTGAATATTATATGTAAATGTGCTCATGTTTAATTTTGCTTTTTCCCCCATGCATTTGATTTCACCTTCTCAGTGATAACTGGACTACTGTACTGTACCATGCTACTGCCATGAACAATCATCATATTATACTACATTGTTTGAAATGATTAATAAAGAATGAGAAATAATCTGTATTTTGAGGTGAAGTATGATTCCCTTTCTAGTGGAGTAAGAGACCCTTAAAAAAGCCTTAGTTTTGGTGTTACCCCATACCCGAGGTAGAACAAAACGGGACAATGTTTATTTCATGTCTTTAGGATGTCACCTTCATGAAATGGATTGTCCCGAGATTTACTTTTACTGCAAAGGTCATGAAATTGATCCTCTGTCGTTTTATACCTGATGATTGTTTTCCATTATACTTAAACAGATTGTCTATAGGTAGTGCTCCTACATCCCAGAACAGCCAGTATGCCAATATTTGGTTCTATTGTGGATCAGCAACCTTTTTCATAAGGTATTAAATAGGCAGGAATAGCGAAAAGTTTATTTTCTTGGCAACATTCACTTGTCCTACTCTTTGTTAGTGGTAGAACTAAATGGGACATTGTTTATTCACAACTTTAGGATGTCCCCTTCATGAAATGGATTGTCCCAAGATTTACTTTTCCTGAAAAGGTCATGAAATTGATCCATGAAGTGACTCACCAGTCATCACATAAAAAATAAACGCCTATTTTACAAGGGAATGCCAAGTAAATCCTCTGTCAGTTTCTGTGGATTGTTTTACATCATGCTTGTACAGATGGTCTACAGGTAGTGTCCCTACATCACAGAACAGCCAGTATGCCAATATTTGGTTCTATTGTGGATCAGCAACCTTTTTCATAAGGTATTAAATAGGCAGAAATCAGACACAGGGGTAAGGGGTTGACACTATGGTGAATATACCAGTCTAACCAGTGATCAGACACAGGGGTAAGGGGTTGACACTATGGTGAATATACCAGTCTAACCAGTGATCAGACACAGGGGTAAGGGGTTGACACTATGGTGAATATACCAGTCTAACCAGTGATCAGACACAGGGGTAAGGGGTTGACACTATGGTGAATATACCAGTCTAACCAGCGATCAGACACAGGGGTAAGGGGTTGACACTATGGTGAATATATCTGTCTAACCAGTGATCAGACACAGGGGTAAGGGGTTGACACTATGATGAATATACCAGTCTAACCAGCGATCAGACACAGGGGTAAGGGTTGACACTATGGTGAATATACCAGTCTAACCAGTGATCAGACACAGGGGTAAGGGGTTGACACTATGGTGAATATACCAGTCTAACCAGTGATCAGACACAGGGGTAAGGGGTTGACACTATGGTGAATATACCAGTCTAACCAGTGATCAGACACAGGGGTAAGGGGTTGACACTATGGTGAATATACCAGTCTAACCAGCGATCAGACACAGGGGTAAGGGGTTGACACTATGGTGAATATACCAGTCTAACCAGCGATCAGACCATAGAATAATATAATATAGAGTCGTACCCGGAGCGATAGCCCCGCCCCTTGCCGTTCATTTCAATACAAGGGGTGAGACCAGTTTAACCTGGGCTGGTTCTAAGGTGTGTGTGTGTGTGTGTGTGTGTGTGTGCGTGTGTGCGTGCGTGCGTGTGTGTGTGTGTGTGTGTGTGTGTGTGTGTGTGTGTGTGTGTGTGTGTGTGTGTTCATTGCAGTGAAGGAAGTTGGCACAGACAGATCACCTGTTACTGTCAGAGAGATTAATATGATCTCAGAACATTGAACTTTAATCATTAAATATGCCAGTCCTTTGACTGCTGATATTCACAGTAATAAAGATTAACAGTTATTGATTACAGTATTCCATAAACAGATTGTGTTGACCTTGTATGTTAGAATGACCTTTAGTAACCTCACTGAGGCACAGGACAGACTTAGCCTGGGTTCAGCCCACAGACCCCATCTACTCCGTTGGGCCCCGCCCACTCTGCTGGGTTCTGTGGTCTGGTGTTGTGATGAAGAGTTTTGATTTATCTCGTCCGGAAAAACGGCTCGGCCAATGAGCGAAGGAGTTGGAGGCGGGTCTAAAAAATAGCCAATCAACACCGAGGATCATCTAACTGCCACAACGGAACAGTTTCCCATAAAAACAGCACACATCCATTCAGTTTCATTGTAACTAAAGTTTCATTGTAACTAGAGTTTCATTGTAACTACAGCTTCATTGTAACTAGAGTTTCATTCTTTAATACTGCATTTAGTTATAAATAGTGCAAATGTCCGACGCCAACTGCACTGCTAGTCAGTTAACTGCTAGTTAACTGATAGTTAACTGTTGTTGTCGACTGCAAACAACATCTCCAGTGATTGGTCGAGGGAAAATCAAGGGCCCGCCTCCTTGTAAATCGGTTACAATGGGGCCAATGTCAGACTCTTGAGCCATGGCTCAGAGTCTGACAATCAGGCTAGGACAGACTCACAATCCATACACAGAATATTCTTTAATCTTTACTTTTCATCTCCATTCATGATTTCTTAATGTTAAATATTTCTATCTTGATATCCCAGTAATTTGGACTTTTTTTTAACCGATATCCGATACCCTGAATTGTACAACTCTTAATTTCCAATTCAACTGATATCAACTGATACAGATATATGCAGACTTTAGTGGTGGACAAAAATAAATAGTTTAGTGATTTGGGTGATTAAAAACCCCAACAGACCAACAGCATGTGCACCAAGACCTGCCATCACTCCATCATGATTATACGAAGGTTTCCCATATACAGTATGGATATACAGTATGAAGGGTATATACAGTATGTACAGTATATACAGTATGTATATACAGTATATACAGTATACACCAGTACTGGTGCAACGCACAGGTCCTGTGCCTGGTGAGAGCAGGAGCAGACCTGGTGAGACGTAGGAGGGGTCTGGACAGGAGTCAACCCACAGAGCCTAGTCCTTCCATGTGCCAGAGTATGGTGTCTCCCAGTACCGGCAGAGTAGTTCTGGAGCAGTGGATTGTGTGGCCTTGGGTCTTTCCCTAGTGGACTGACCGAGAGTAGCTACTGGGACGTAAGTCGGGACTTGATCAACCCCGGCTGGGTCGCCTGAGTGAGGGGTATGATGTTGCGAGACCCGGGGCCCCGATGACCTTGGATACATCACTGAGGATACGTCCCAGTTGCATCCATGCGATGTATCTTTAAGCCTGTATATACAGTATATACAGTATATACAGTATGTGTATACAGTATATACAGTATATACAGTATGTGTATACAGTATATACAGTATATACAGTATGTGTATACAGTATATACAGTATATACAGTATGTGTATACAGTATATACAGTATATACAGTATGTGTATACAGTATATACAGTATGTCTGAGTGTGTGGCTTTATACATCTCTGTAAACTGTGTTTTAGAGATTTCTCAACAAAAAAAATACATAAAATAAAATAGTCATATTTTTATAATATTTTTCCTGATACCGATATTTTCTGATATTGATTTTTAAAGCCTTTCTTGGCCGATAATATCTGTATGGCCGATATATATCTATCTGTCCATCTCTAGCAGTAATCATTGCCACAGCAGGGGCGGATCTAGGCATGGCATGGGTGGGGGGGGCAATGCCCCCCTAAATACCCAGTCTGCCCCCCCCCCCCCCCCCCCCCCCCAAACACGATGCCATGCAAAACAACCCACGATATTTCAAATTAAAGTGCTTATATTTAAAATGATTTGAAACTACTACTGCTACTAACTAACTACAGCTGTGGCACCACTAAACCAACAGCATTTCATCATTGAAAACAGAAAACTCTCTGAGTCAGACCTTTAGCTTTATGCATGCTGTGTGTCTGTTGCAACTTCAACAACAACTGATGTTATTATTGATGCTTACTTGCCTAATAAAAGTCCTGTAACCGAAAATGGTATGGGGGCGGCTTCATCATCATTATATACTTAATTTGTCTATTTCTCATTGGAAGGAAGCAGCTCACTATCAGTGGTTTTCAGCCTTTTTGGCACCAGGGCTCACTAGTTATTCAGAACTGAACTGACTTTCCACTTCATTGTATATACTGTATATATATGAATATGTTGGTAGGGAGCGCGCTTCAGAGACACGAGCCGTCTCGTTAGCCGCTCCTTTCCACTCCAGCAAAACACTAGCCTGATTGTCAGACTCTGAGCCATGGCTCAAGAGTCTGACATTGGCCCCATTTTAACCGATTTACGAGGAGGCGGGCCCTTGATTTTCCCTCAACCAATCACTGGAGATCAGCGAATCTGTCTTCCTGTGACGTTCTTTGCAGTCGACAACAATAGTTAACACTTAGTCTGCACAGTGACTATTTTTTTAGACCCGCCTCCAACTCCTTCGCTCATTGGACGAGCCGTTTTTCCGGACGAGATAAATTGAAACTCTTCATCACAACACCAGACCACAGAACCCAGCAGAGTGGGCGGGGCCCAACGGAGTAGATGGGTCTGTGGGCTGAACCCAGCAGAGTGGGCGGGGCCCAACGGAGTAGATGGGGTCTGTGGGCTGAACCCAGCAGAGTGGGCGGGGCCCAACGGAGTAGATGGGGTCTGTGGGCTGAACCCAGCAGAGTGGGCGGGGCCCAACGGAGTAGATGGGTCTGTGGGCTGAACCCAGCAGAGTGGGCGGGGCCCAACGGAGTAGATGGGTCTGTGGGCTGAACCCAGCAGAGTGGGCGGGGCCCAACGGAGTAGATGGGGTCTGTGGGCTGAACCCAGCAGAGTGGGCGGGGCCCAACGGAGTAGATGGGTCTGTGGGCTGAACCCAGCAGAGTGGGCGGGGCCCAACGGAGTAGATGGGTCTGTGGGCTGAACCCAGCAGAGTGGGCGGGGCCCAACGGAGTAGATGGGTCTGTGGGCTGAACCCAGCAGAGTGGGCGGGGCCCAACGGAGTAGATGGGTCTGTGGGCTGAACCCAGCAGAGTGGGCGGAGCCCAACGGAGTAGATGGGGTCTGTGGGCTGAACCCAGCAGAGTGGGCGGGGCCCAACGGAGTAGATGGGGTCTGTGGGCTGAACCCAGCAGAGTGGGCGGGGCCAACGGAGTAGATGGGGTCTGTGGGCTGAACCCAGCAGAGTGGGCGGAGCCCAACGGAGTAGATGGGTCTGTGGGCTGAACTCAGGCTAGCGAAACACCAGTCCAGTTACACAGATCGTTCAGTTCTGTCAGTCAGAGTTTGCTCCAAAGCCGGTTGCGTTGGTATCCAGTTTACCAGTCGCTTTCTTTTTTAAATCCAAGGAAGCTGCGAGGGTCACATGTTTTGGGGACTCTGCGTTGCTCCAGATCGAGGATAAGCGAGGACCTGGCGAGCTCTCTGACTGGCTGATCGTCACTGTTCAGCATGTTTAATAGATGAGAAAGGCATGTGGATATACAGTATATGTCCATTCAATGTCCAGTATTCCAAGCCCTCCATCCCGCCTACTGAGGAATATAAAGTCACGAGGTTTATCGCAGTTATCACGCTGTCATCAGCAGGACTTTTTCGTCTCAGAATGGCCATGCTATGCAGTCTGAGACGCAAAACCCCCTAGCCCCCTCCAACCGTAACCCTAATCCTAAATGCCCGACCCTCAACCTAACCTGACGGTCTGTGAGGTTAGGTTGAGGGTCGGGGATTTAGGCTTAGGGTTACGGTTGGAGGGGTCTAGGGTTTTGCTACAAACATTAATACACCCTTCTCTAAACCTACTCCTAAACCTTACCGCAAGCAGGTTTGACTGTTATCAGTGGATAAGATCGCAGTTGTCATCTTATCAGTGAGTAGGCTCCAGAGAACATGCTGTCATCGATAAAATGGTGCTCATAAGCAGCCTGCTGGGAATTATCGCTTGATAACGGTAGAACCGGGTGTTCATAACCAGGGGGAGAGGAGAGAGGAGTGTATCAGATCTATCCTGGCCATGTAATCTGCAGCAATCTCGTCACACTCCCCGGCAACTTTAAACTTATGGCTGAGGTAGATGTACGTTTTGTGGCGTGCAGAGACTCTGATCTACCGGTATATTGTTTATTGTGGATGTTGAATTTGGTCTGATTTGGCATGGGCATTTGGATTGTTTCATCTGTAGTCCAGACCACTCTAAAAAGGCATCTGTCCTAGAAAGCGTATCTTTTATTACTCCCTCTTGTCGAGAACATACGACCACGTCATCTGTGTATCCCTGAACAGGGTTAGGGGAGAACACGTTAGGTGCACACTGGCACATCCACTGTAGCCACTGTAGTGAACGCACACACACACACACACACACACACACACACACACACACACACACACACACACACACACACACACACACACACACACACACATCTTTTGATTTTCAGAAAGCCTCATCCACCCAGAACTACAATATATGCCAACAACATGATGACTGTTTTGGGATAGTGGTGATTGTGAATGCGAGGGGAAATCTGTAATAAGTGAATGTTATATTATTATTTTTATTTGTTTGTGACTAGTTTAGACCTTTAGGTTTAGTGCACATAATGCAGTCAGAGTGGTGCATGATGTGTCATAGGAATCACCCAGCCGCCACGCCTAGCTCTTCTTTATAGACGTTTTATAGAGGTATAATAAATACAATCAGATTCCTCCTCCTCTTGTCATTCGGTGTTACACAGCACAGAGTTCCATTAGATCTGTGTCTCAGTGCAGATCATCATGTATCTCATCCTACTGATCACTACAGGCCTCATGCTGTTACCCAGCGGTAAGTCTAACATCATTCTGAGTGTACAGTATGTCAAAATTAACTAATAATCACTTTACTTTGCCATGTAAACCCTAGAACATGACATACGTAGGTCAGCACAGCAGTGTCTATAATGTCTTAAGGAAACTGGTTTAAGTTAAACGTAGACAAGACTGGTGAAACTGTATTGCAGTGCCTACATCAAGTGGTTTCAAGTTAACCTAGACCTTATGAACACTATTGTTTTCATGCCTATGCACGTCTATATGGCTAAAATGCACTTTACTGCATAGTACTGTAATGCTTTTACTGCATAGTACTGTAATGCTTTTCCACTTCATGCTCTTATTGTACTTTCTGCACTTCAAAACATTCTGAACTAAGCAAGTCTTGTAATCTTAGATCTAGACGTAAAATATGATTGCTCTTGTTTTAAGAAGGATTTACTAACCAAGGGAAAAATCGTATCAACCTTGTTTTTAGAACATATTTCTAATTACAAGAATTCTCACCAAGTACAATTCACTTACCCCACGGACAGATTATTTTGCTTGTTTCTAGTACTTTTACATTCAAACTTTCTTTCTTAGATTTAGACTGCCTTTTTGCAGTGTGTGTACTGTATTATGTTTTTATTACATTGTTTGTACTGCAATCCAATTTGAACTCTGGGGACACTAAAGAAATGTTGACCTTTAGCCAGGGTCAGGACTTCTCCCAGTCGGCCGTGGGTCAAAATTAATTATACTAATAACAAAACTAGTTATTAAAAATGAATCGTAGAGATTCTCTCATTTTGATCCTATTTCAATGGCCTTCTGAAAAATGTCTAGTTCCAAAGACATTCCGGGTCTTGGAGTCTCCCTTAAAATCCCTAAACTAAAGGTTTTTTTTTTTTTTTTTTTTCCCAAAATATCAGATCATTTCAAATATTATATTATATTATATTATATTATATTATATTATATTATATTATATTATATTATATTATATTATATTATATTATATTATATTATATTATATTATATTATATTATATTGAGTTTAATCACGATTAATCACCATTCGAACTATGTCCAAAATATGCCATTTTTTCCTCTACAGGAGTTGATCTGTGGAAAAATATATTCATTATTATTTGTTTAACAGTTATCTAAATAGGTGATCTACAAGCCCCAATGCTTATAGATCTGGGAAGCAGCCACAGCAGCACGGCACACACACACACACACACACACACACACACACACACACACACACACACACACACACACACACACACACACACACACACACACACACACACACACACACACACACACACACACACGGCCAAACTACTGTAATAAAGTAATTGTTAACTTTATTAGCTGTGATCATCAGTGGTCAAAGGACAGCAGTGAAGCAAGACTTTTATTACAGTGATTGGAATGAAGTTCATCTGTTAGAGAACTGTTACTGTCAGACAGATCAATATATTACTGAATAAATAATATAAAAAAACATTATTATCAAAAGGACAAAGAACAACTTGAATCATCTGCAATAAAAGTCCTCTGAATGCTGATATTATATGCTGATTATATATTAAATGCTGATATTCACAGTTTGGACAGTCAATAAAAATGAATTGTTTTGTCCTTGCATGTTAGAATGAACTTTATTAACCTCACTGAGGGAATGGACAGACTCACTGTTCATAAACAGCATCGTCTTTACTTTATATTATTTTATCCTCCATGATTTTAGGGTTAATGCTAAATGTCTCTGTATTCCAATATTCTACTAATCATTGCCAGGGTGTGTTTATTTCACTAGCAGGGACCTCCCAGTGTCTCCTGCTTCTAGAGAGGACAGGGTGTGTTTATTTCACTAGCAGGGACCTCCCAGTGTCTCCTGCTTCTAGAGAGGACAGGGTGTGTTTATTTCACTAGCAGGGACCTCCCAGTGTCTCCTGCTTCTAGAGAGGACAGGGTGTGTTTATTTCACTAGCAGGGACCTCCCAGTGTCTCCACTAGGACAGGGTGTGTTTATTTCACTAGCAGGGACCTCCCAGTGTCTCCACCAGGAGGCTGGTTATAGAGGACAGGGTGTGTTTATTTCACTAGCAGGGACCTCCCAGTGTCTCCACCAGGAGGCTGGTTATAGAGGACAGGGTGTGTTTATTTCACTAGCAGGGACCTCCCAGTGTCTCCACCAGGAGGCTGGTTATAGAGGACAGGGTGTGTTTATTTCACTAGCAGGGACCTCCCAGTGTCTCCACCAGGAGGCTGGTTATAGAGGACAGGGTGTGTTTATTTCACTAGCAGGGACCTCCCAGTGTCTCCACCAGGAGGCTGGTTATAGAGGACAGGGTGTGTTTATTTCACTAGCAGGGACCTCCCAGTGTCTCCACCAGGAGGCTGGTTATAGAGGACAGGGTGTGTTTATTTCACTAGCAGGGACCTCCCAGTGTCTCCACCAGGAGGCTGGTTATAGAGGACAGGGTGTGTTTATTTCACTAGCAGGGACCTCCCAGTGTCTCCACCAGGAGGCTGGTTATAGAGGACAGGGTGTGTTTATTTCACTAGCAGGGACCTCCCAGTGTCTCCACCAGGAGGCTGGTTATAGAGGACAGGGTGTGTTTATTTCACTAGCAGGGACCTCCCAGTGTCTCCACCAGGAGGCTGGTTATAGAGGACAGGGTGTGTTTATTTCACTAGCAGGGACCTCCCAGTGTCTCCACCAGGAGGCTGGTTATAGAGGACAGGGTGTGTTTATTTCACTAGCAGGGACCTCCCAGTGTCTCCACCAGGAGGCTGGTTATAGAGGACAGGGTGTGTTTATTTCACTAGCAGGGACCTCCCAGTGTCTCCACCAGGAGGCTGGTTATAGAGGACAGGGTGTGTTTATTTCACTAGCAGGGACCTCCCAGTGTCTCCACCAGGAGGCTGGTTATAGAGGACAGGGTGTGTTTATTTCACTAGCAGGGACCTCCCAGTGTCTCCACCAGGAGGCTGGTTATAGAGGACAGGGTGTGTTTATTTCACTAGCAGGGACCTCCCAGTGTCTCCTGCTTCTAGAGAGGACAGGGTGTGTTTATTTCACTAGCAGGGACCTCCCAGTGTCTCCTGCTTCTAGAGAGGACAGGGTGTGTTTATTTTAGGGCTGTTGAATGATTAAAAATTTTAATCAAATTAATCACATTTTCAAAATTAATTTAATCATGATTAATCACCATTCGAACTATGTCCAAAATATGCATGTTTTTTTTTTTTTTAATAATAAAATAAAAAATAACCATTTATCTTAAAATATGTATCAAAATCTACAAGCCCTCAATGCTTGTAGATGCTCCAGCTATACTATGGCTCTGGTTACAGGGAGACACACAGATATGTCTCCGTAAAACCATGCTCTACCCACTTCTTTCAATGAGAAAATGCTCAGTGGGTTGAGTCAGTGGCACATGAGTTAATTGCGTTAAAATTTTTAATCAGATTAATCAACAGAATTAATTTAATCCCATTAATTAACTATTTTCAACAGCCTTAGTTTATTTCACTAGCAGGGACCTCCCAGTGTCTCCACCAGGAGGCTGGTTATAGAGGACAGGGTGTGTTTATTTCACTAGCAAGGACCTCCCAGTGTCTCCACCAGGAGGCTGGTTATAGAGGACAGGGTGTGTTTATTTCACTAGCAGGGACCTCCCAGTGTCTCCACCAGGAGGCTGGTTATAGAGGACAGGGTGTGTTTATTTCACTAGCAGGGACCTCCCAGTGTCTCCACCAGGAGGCTGGTTATAGAGGACAGGGTGTGTTTATTTCACTAGCAGGGACCTCCCAGTGTCTCCACCAGGAGGCTGGTTATAGAGGACAGGGTGTGTTTATTTCACTAGCAGGGACCTCCCAGTGTCTCCACCAGGAGGCTGGTTATAGAGGACAGGGTGTGTTTATTTCACTAGCAGGGACCTCCCAGTGTCTCCACCAGGAGGCTGGTTATAGAGGACAGGGTGTGTTTATTTCACTAGCAGGGACCTCCCAGTGTCTCCACCAGGAGGCTGGTTATAGAGGACAGGGTGTGTTTATTTCACTAGCAGGGACCTCCCAGTGTCTCCACCAGGAGGCTGGTTATAGAGGACAGGGTGTGTTTATTTCACTAGCAGGGACCTCCCAGTGTCTCCACCAGGAGGCTGGTTATAGAGGACAGGGTGTGTTTATTTCACTAGCAGGGACCTCCCAGTGTCTCCACCAGGGGCTGGTTATAGAGGACAGGGTGTGTTTATTTCACTAGCAGGGACCTCCCAGTGTCTCCACCAGGAGGCTGGTTATAGAGGACAGGGTGTGTTTATTTCACTAGCAGGGACCTCCCAGTGTCTCCACCAGGAGGCTGGTTATAGAGGACAGGGTGTGTTTATTTCACTAGCAGGGACCTCCCAGTGTCTCCACCAGGAGGCTGGTTATAGAGGACAGGGTGTGTTTATTTCACTAGCAGGGACCTCCCAGTGTCTCCACCAGGAGGCTGGTTATAGAGGACAGGGTGTGTTTATTTCACTAGCAGGGACCTCCCAGTGTCTCCACCAGGAGAGGGTGTGTTTATTTCACTGGTCCTGTGGCTGAAATACCAAATAAATAACAGCCCTTGACATAAAAAGTGTTGAAAACCAGTCCTATAGCTTACAGTATGAACTCTCCATGTACAGTACTGTAATCATAATCCATGTGAAAATCATGCTCCCAATTAAATAAAGGAATGGTTTAGTTTATTTTAGTTTATATATTGTGATATTTTCTACCCTTTGTCTTACAGCTGATGGCCTGATATGTCACCAGAGTCCATGTGCAAAACCTCCATGCCCTCCCACCAACTGCTCTGCATCTGAAGTATGTGCTGCTGGACTACAAAGGATATATTACTGTACGTAAGACGGCCTGCACCTTTTCTCTAAATGTTTTACTTTAAAGAGGAGGTGCCGTGATTTTTGTATTTTTTCCAATTTTGTGCATGTTTAAGAGGTGACAGTATGTAAATAGACCCCTTGTTGTGTTTTTTATGTGCAATGATGTCTTCCCTTTGTATATAGGGTTTTTTCCTGGGGGCTGAACCTTTCCAGTCAAACATGCCAATGAAAAAAACTATAATATAGTGACATCACGTGTTCAGCCCCTCCCCTAACTCCTCCCCCTTTATCATACAACTAAAGCTGTGGGTGTGGCTTCAGTTCAGGTGGATCTCCACCCATCACCACCCACCATGCAAACCAGGCATACTTAATGAACTGGCTGGGTGGAATCATAAAAATGGCAGTTTAACAAACACTGTACACTTTTTGGGAAAAAATCGTACTTTTCATATAATAGTAATACCCGATTATCATGTTTTAGGGTAGAAGAAATTCTTGGCACTCCATCTTTAAAATGTCCTGGCTTGGACTCATCTTAAGAGATATTTGATTTCATTATATGATCCATTCTAGCTCATGTGAACACCACATGAGCTACATTATTTGATAGACAAACCCAGATAGATTCATCAAAAACACAATCTTTTTTTTTTCTGATGATTGATAGCACCCTCCTAATATGTAAGGGGGCAGTGCTTTCTCATTTACTATTTCATTTATTTTTAAAATATTGTTTTATTTATTTGCCACCACTAGTATGGAACTGAAATTGCTACATTTTCCAAAACAAATAAAAACTAAAATTAAATTGTAAATGAAATTCCATGCTACATATTAGGTAGACAATATAAGTACACGTGAATTGTTTTCTATTATCTATTGTGGTTACTATCAATTATGGTTAATTGAGTTTTACGTTGTAATGGGTTTGTATAGTAAGGGGGCGGGGCAGCAAAAATGAATCAAGTAATGTAAAAACTGTCTGTAGTGTTCATTTGAGACTGAGGAGACGATAAAATCACAAAAGGTTTATTTGAAAGTGAAATATCCCTTTAAGTTAATGCCCGTGTTTGTTTTCAGCGGATGAGACACATGAGTCTCAAGGGCAGTTTTGCATACCAGAGGAGGGGTGCATCAGTTACTCAGAGAACTATGGATGGGCCAGGAGTCTTTACACCGTCAAGTGCTGCTCCACTGACCTCTGTAATGATGAATATCCCACACGTAAGTTCATACTGGGAATGTTGATGACTAATCGCTTTCTGATTAATTGTTGAATTTGCTCAATTGATTCTAAAATTATTATACATATTATTAATAATAATATGTATAATAATAATTTATTATACATACAATATAACAAATATAATATAATATAATAAATAAAACACCTCATAGATGCACAAATCACCATCATTGAAAACCCTGGTAGAGCACAGTGGTAACAGAGCACAGTGTGAGAGGGGGTGTTCTTCCTCCCTGGAGTAGAATGCAAGGACTATACCTCAATATGTAAGATTAAAATGGTTAAATAGTTACATCTGATATTCATAAAATTACAAGGACTGCTTGGACTGTGAAGACGAATATATTGCTTGCTTGCTCTGGTCCATCTTTTTTTTTATTTTTTTTTTCAATTAGAAAATGCTCAGTGGGTTGAGTCAGTGTGCACATGAGTTAATTAAGATCAAAAATCAATCAATCAAAATTAATTAATGCCATTAGCTTGTTATTTTCAACAGCCTCAATTGTAATGCTTAATGAATTAACCCACTATAGAATGATTGAACATAATGAAAACAATGTTAAATCGTGACTCTTCCAGTTCCCACCAGATTTCCTCTGAATGGGTTGAGATGCTACAGCTGCATTGATAAAGACTTCTGCTCCAACATCGCACAATGCTCTGGGGACGAGGACCGCTGCTACACAGGTACTGTACATTATATTAAATTATTCTATATATATTGCACCCAAATATAATGTTTAAACTGATAGCTCTATAGCACGAATTTGCAGTTCACTCATAGGGTGGGTGAAGTAATAAATCAATCACTGTTTTTTTTTTTTTATGCAGAGATTTACAATACATTTCACGGACAACCACAACAGACTAGAGTTGATAAGAATACACTTGTTTACCATCTTGTACATTTCATCAAACAAGGGGGGGGCAAAAATAGTTTTTTTGACTTGTCATTTCCTTTGACAAGTCTTTGACATGGAGTATTGATTGCTGCAGATTGCTGCAGCTTTCATCAAATGAAAGGTTTAGAAATGAATTCTAAACTATGGGCTTCATTTCCGTTACCGCTAAACCCCTTATCCCTTAACTTCTTTGCCTTTTAAACTATAAAAAACATTTTTCAGTAGTTCAAATGGCCAGTCTACAAGCTCACAACATGTAATAGATTGACATGTTGAAATACTGAACGTTTTTCAAAATAGTAAGAACAAATTAAAGGGGTGCTACACTTTCAAAAAACTTTTGGTCATTTTATGGTCTACTCAGCCTCATGTAAACACACCAGACAGTTTATAAGTTACTCCTTTCAGTATTTAGATATTTGATGTTCATTAGTCTGCCGGAACGTCCTTCCCATAGAAACCCATTATAACTTAAAACTCCATTTTAACCATGACAGATTATTCAAAAACAACCCATCTTTTTTCTGGTGACTGATATTGTCCTCCTAATACATGAGAGGGCCGTGGAATTGCATCTACAGTTTTCATTTATTTTTAAAATATTGTTTTGGAAAATGTAGCCGCCTCCATATTTGGGTAGGCCTACCCAAATGAATAAAACAATATTTTAAAAATAAATAAAAACTGTAAATGGAATTCCACGGCCCTCTCACGTATTAGGAGGACAATATCAGTCACCAGAAAAAAGATTGGTTGTTTTTGAATAATCTGTCATGGTTAAAATGGAGTTTTAAGTTATAATGGGTTTCTATGGGAAGGACGTTCCGGCAGACTAATGAACATCAAATATCTAAATACTGAAAGGAGTAACTTATAAACTGTCTGGTGTGTTCACATGAGGCTGAGTAGACCATAAAATGACCAAAAGTTTTTTTGAAAGTGTAGCACCCCTTTAAGGGGAAAAGGGGTTTAGCATGTAACGAAAATGGAGCCCTAAATCTTTAATATTTATTACATTCCATGCAAATGTTTAATGTGTCAGTTCAAAATATATTATTTATTTACTCATTTACTTTCATTATTATTATTATTATTATTATTATTATTATTACCCTCATTTATTTATTCATTTATTTTCCACAGCAAGGGACAGCACATCAGCAACAATGGGCTGTGTCTCTCAGAGCGTGTGCAGTATGTATTCCACCAAATTGTTCCACTTGAACCAGACAGGACTCGGGACACGCCCTACTGAAGTTCACTGCTGTGAAGGTGACCTCTGTAACGGTGCCAACGGTGCCAACGGTGCCAGCAACAGTGCCAACGGTGACAGCAACGGTGCCAACGGTGACAGCAATGGTGCCAATGGTGACAGCAACGGTGACATCACCGGTGACAGCAACAGTGCCAACGGTGACAGCAATGGTGCCAACGGTGACAGCAACGGTGCCAACGGTGACAGCAATGGTGCCAATGGTGACAGCAACGGTGACATCACCGGTGACAGCAACAGTGCCAACGGTGACAGCAATGGTGCCAATGGTGACAGCAACGGTGACATCACCGGTGACAGCAACGGTGCCAACGGTGACAGCAACGGTGCCAACGGTGACAGCAACGGTGACAGCAACGGTGATTGTTGATCAATAAGAGTGATCGGTTGGCTGAATTAAGCCTAATATTGCTCCCTTAAATATTTGAATTAAATCTCTTACTACACCTGTAACTTCATCCAATTATAACAAAATAAACCTTAGTTTTGGGCCTGCTGGGGGAAAAAAAATCAAATGGTGATCCTGTGGCTGAAAAACCAAATAAATAACGGCTCTTGAAATAAAAAGTGTTGAAAACCAGTCCTATAGCTTACAGTATAAACTCTGCATGTACAGTACCGTAATCATAATCCATGTGAAAACCAGTCCTATAGCTTACAGTATAAACTCTGTGTACACTACTGTCATCATAATCCATGTGAAAACCAGTCCTATAGCCTACAGTATAAACTCTGTGTACACTACTGTCATCATAATCCATGTGAAAACCAGTCCTATAGCCTACAGTATAAACTCTGTGTACACTACTGTCATCATAATCCATGTGAAAACCAGTCCTATAGCTTACAGTATAAACTCTGTGTACACTACTGTCATCATAATCCATGTGAAAACCAGTCCTATAGCTTACAGTATAAACTCTGTGTACACTACTGTCATCATAATCCATGTGAAAACCAGTCCTATAGCTTACAGTATAAACTCTGTGTACACTACTGTCATCATAATCCATGTGAAAACCAGTCCTATAGCCTACAGTATAAACTCTGTGTACACTACTGTCATCATAATCCATGTGAAAACCAGTCCTATAGCCTACAGTATAAACTCTGTGTACACTACTGTCATCATAATCCATGTGAAAACCAGTCCTATAGCTTACAGTATAAACTCTGTGTACAGTACTGTAATCATAATCCATGTGAAAACCAGTCCTATAGCTTACAGTATAAACTCTGTGTACACTACTGTCATCATAATCCATGTGAAAACCAGTCCTATAGCTTACAGTATAAACTCTGTGTACACTACTGTCATCATAATCCATGTGAAAACCAGTCCTATAGCTTACAGTATAAACTCTGTGTACACTACTGTCATCATAATCCATGTGAAAACCAGTCCTATAGCCTACAGTATAAACTCTCCATGTACAGTACTGTCATCATAATCCATGTGAAAATCATTCACATGGAATGGTAATGGAATAATTGAATGGTTTATTTTAGTTTATATAATGTGATGTTTTCTACCTTTTGTCTTACAGCTGATGGCCTGAGATGTCACACAAATTACTGTGAAAGACCCCCTCCATGCCCTAATGGCACCTGCTGGGCATATGATAATCTATGTGCTGCTAAAGCACGAAGGGAATATCACCGTACGTGAGACTGCCTGCACCTTTTCTCTAGATATTTTACTTTAAAATGTCCTGGCTTGGACTCACCTTATAGTACGATAAGACATTAAAGAGATATTTAATTTCATTATATGATCCATTCTAGCTCATGTGAACACCACATGAGCATGAGCTACATTATTTGATACACAAACCCAGATAGATTCATCAAAAACACAATCTTTTTTTCTGATGATTGATAGCATCCTCCTAATATGTAAGGGGCAGTGCTTTCTCATTTACTATTTCATTTATTTTTAAAATATTGTTTTATTTATTTGCCACCACTAGTATGGAACTGAGATTGCTACATTTTCCAAAACAAATAAAAACTAAAATTAAATTGTAAATGAAATTCCATGCTACATATTAGGAAGACAATATAAGTACACCTGAATTGTTTTCTATTATCTATTGTGGTTACTATCAATTATGGTTAATTGAGTTTTAAGTTGTAATGGGTTTGTATAGGAAGGGGGTGGGGCAGCTAAAATGGATCAAGTAATGTAAAAACTGTCTGTAGTGTTCACTTGAGACTGAGTAGATGATAAAATCACAAAAGGTTTATTTGATAATGAAATATCCCTTTAAGTTAATGTCTGTTTGTTTTCAGCGCATGAGACACTGGAGATTCAAGTGAAGCGTTGCATGCCAAAGGAGGGGTGCGTCAGTTTCTCAGAGAACCTCGGACGGTCCAGGGCAATTTCCACCATCAAGTGCTGCTCCACTGACCTCTGTAATGATGAATATCCCACTGTTCCCACACGTAAGTTCATACTGGGGATGTTTATGATTAATCGATTTTTGATTAATTGTTGGTAAAATTGTGCTCTATTGATTCTAAAAATATTATACAAAGACAATTAATTGTTCATTGTATAATAAGTTAAAACACCTCATAGATGCACTAATCACCATCATTGAAAGCCCTGGTAGAGCACAGTGGGGGGGGGGGGGGTTCTTCCTCTCTGGAGTAGAATGCAAGGACTATACCTCAATATGTAAGATTAAAATGGTTAAATAGTTATATCTGATATTCATAAATTTACCTGGGGACCCCCACAAGGACTGTTAGGACTTTGACAACCAACATACAGTATCTGTTAGCTCTGGTCCATAGCTCCCCTGCTGAGGGTCCATTTGGTTAACACTCAGTAACAAGCTACTTAACATAACAAGCACTGGGGGTCCATTTGGTTAACACCCAGTCAGTAACAAGCTACTTAACATAACAAGAACTGAGGGTCCATTTAATCAGTGACGGTGAATGAACAGTTAAACACAATGACAGCAACTCAAATGACAACAGAAAACCACTATATATGCTGTTGTGCCATTGCATTTGAATGGGGGGAATCTAGTGGACAGAACAATGAGAACATGCATAGTCAAGTAAGTCAACCGATGGTTGTATTATATGGCCTGAAATTTGCTAAAATAAATGTAACAATAAAAATATTAACAAATTAATTTCGAATGGGATTTTAGAGGTAAAATGTGAACCCTATTGATGACCAATTAATCCATACATCAATCCATAACTGAATTGATAATTTACACTCCCAGTTGATACACCATCTGATCAGCGTAATCAACACAGACTACTTAATACTGAGGCTTGACTTGAAACTTGAAGACTTATAAGTTAATTGTTAAGTTACAGACCTCTTCAAAAGCTGTTTACACGTTTTTCTCCCTGGTTACAGGGACACACGGCTATATGTCTCCATAAAACTGTGCTCTACCATTTTTATTATTTATTATTTTTTTCAATGAGAAAATGCTCAGTGGGTTGAGTCAGTGTGCACATGAGTTAATTAAGATCAACAATCAACAAAATTAATTAATGCCATTAACTTGTTATTTTCAACAGCCTCAATTTTAATGCTTAATGAATAAAGTCACTGACTAGATTGAATAACATAATAATGAACACATTGTTAAATCCTGACTGTTCCAGTTCCCAACACTACTCTGAATGGGTTGAGATGCTACAGCTGCATTGATAAAGACTTCTGCTCCAACATCGCACAATGCTCTGGGGACGAGGACCGCTGCTACACATGTACTGTACATTATATTAAATTATTCTATACATCGTAGTGCACCCAAATATAAGGCTTAAAGGCATGTTTCTATAGCATGAATTTTCAGTGCACTCATAGTGTGGGTAACAATCCCTTGAAGGAGTCAAAGGATTTGCATGTCTTGATGACTTAGAAATGAAACATCAAAACAAAACAATGTACATGGATTTTAAACTATCCCTAGTTTGCATTCCATGCAAATGTTTACGTTGCTTATGTTATGTGTTTTATTTTTTTCCACAGTTAAGGCCAACGGCATGGCTACACTGGGCTGTGTCTCTAGGAGTTTCTGCAGTGTTTTTTCCCCCACATTGACACCCGCTATAGAACGTCACTGCTGTGAAGGTGACCTCTGCAACGGTGCCATTCATACTACCGTCAGCATGCTGATCCTGGTGGTAACACCACTGATCACTGCTCTGTAACGGTGCCATTCATACTACCGTCAGCATGCTGATCCTGGTGGTAACACCACTGATCACTGCTCTGTAACGGTGCCATTCATACTACCGTCAGCATGGTGATCCTGGTGGTAACACCACTGATCACTGCTCTGTTCACCTGAAGGAATTCAGTCTCACATCACACATGATACAGGGGATGATTCACTTTAAATAATAATAATAATATAATATTAATAATCAAACCTTTCTGAACACCCCAGACAGTTCCACCCATTTTCATTTTTTTCTGAGAGCGTGCAAATGCAACCAAATGAACCCTAACAGGTTCATTTGGTTCCATTTGTATGCTCTCAGAAAAAAAGAAGCGTCTGAAGAAATCCATTAGCATGGTGAAAATACATGTTGGTGATGTCATCAAGATGTTTCACCATGTTAGAGGCTTTCTTCAGACCTCCATTTCTTGGGAACACAGAATGGGGGAACTTTTTAATCATGTTTACCCAACACCTTGAAGGTACATCAATGACATAGTAAAATATTGAAAATGGGTGGAATTCCCCTTTAAGTTGCTAGATATCTGATCATTTTTATTTTAGGTGTCTGACTCTCCCCCTTCCTGCACAAACCCAATGTAACTTCACTCTATATTTTAACTATGACTTATAGTTAGAGGTTATAATTGCTATCTGTATCTTTTATGGAGCCTTGTTCTTTCACTGTTGCTTTTCATTCAAAATGATTATTAGACAAGTGTTGAGATGACCGACTAAGACTTCTGTATGATGCTTAGACATCTCTATGATGTAATACATCTGTAGCATTACCATATAGCATGGGTTTTCAACAGGTGGTCCGGGTACCACCAGTGGTCCCTGAGAGGGTTCCAGGTGGTCCCCAGGCTAAATGATGGAAAGTTGGTTAACCAGATGTAACTGGGTCCATTTGGTTTCATTTTCACACTCAAGAGTTAAAATATTCATGTGAATTAGCACTATTTAATTAATAAGTCTAAAAAAAAAATCCAGCCTGGAATTGTGAACAAGGGCTAAAATGTCATCAAATGGTGGTCCGTGGCTCAAATGCCGAATAAATGGTGTAAACACTGTATTTTGGGCTGCAACACATCTATTCTACAATATTTCAATACATAGTCTGATGAATTGAAATGCATATAACCGCCATTTTAGATTTAAGATACACTTGATTTAAGGCCATCTGGTTTGTGCTTTTTTTTTTTTTTCAAATACACCTTAATTGTTGGACTTTTGGACTTAATTTCAGGTTGTTGATTTTTTTTTATTATTATTTCACTACACATTTGCATTATTATTTCATGTGTAATGTAATCATGTAATGTTTTCACTTTTTCAGTGCTGTCTGCATGTCTGTGCTACTGTACTGTACCATGATACTGTCATCAACAATCACAGCCCATATTATACTATGTTGTATGAAATGATTAATAAAGATTGAGCAATAATCTTTATGTTGAGGTGAAATATGCATTTCCTTTCACTATTGATAAGCGGTTCCCAGAGGAAAGCAGAACCAGTGAGACATACCAATATATATATATATATATATATATATATATATATATATATATATATATATATATATATATATATATATATATAGCAACCTTTGATTCTGTGGAATTGATAGAAATATATATTTTTGTATAAGCCTACATAGCACATATATATAAGCCTATCTATGAAAAATAAACAAAATAAAGAATTGCCAATTTTTCAGTGGTTCCAGAAAACCTTTGGGTTCTTCCAACAATAATCCATATGTTTAGACTCTACCACTGGGATGGAAAAATGGGGGAGATGTTGAATTTTATTTAAAACATTGTTTGACACCACGTGAGGTTAATAAATTACCACATTACTTATGCACATTTTAAAAGACCACTCTAACATAAATAAGAAATAAGATACGATCCCTTTTAATACAGTGGTCTTCAACCAGTGGTCCGGGGACCACCAGTGGTCCTTAATTGAGAGAGTCTACAGAAAGTCTACACAACTATAGAGATTGTAGAAGATTAATGGTCATTTTGATCTGTATGTTGGATATGTTGGACTGTTTGGTTTCCCAAATCCAGCCTGAAATTGTGGACAAAAGCAAAATAAATCTTTAGTTTTGGGGGTAAAATGTCATCATTTGATGACATTTTAGCCCCATGGTGGTCCGTGGCTCAAATACTGAATAAATAGTGGGCCCTGGTATAAAAAAGGTTGAAAACCACTGAATTAATACAAATGGAAGGCAGACTATAAACCCCATAGCCCGTGAGGACCATGCTGCCGGCGCGACGCTGTGGTTGGTCCGTTCGGTCGCCCTGGACAACGAACCGGCCAATCAACGGCCAGCCAGAGCGTACCTCTGCCTCCGGGCTATGGGATGTCAGATCTACAAGCTCCCAGCGCGCATTGACAAGCCAGCGAGTGGCAGCGCAGCCGAGTGCTGGACTTGTAGATCTGCTGTTCCTTACGGCAGAGCGCAGGAAGGAAAGTAGGTCAAAGGTTCGTTCAAGTTTTTCTGTTGACCTCACCAAGATGGCGGCGTCCCTGCTCCCAAGGACGGTCTGTTCTGCGGCGGTCTGTTCTGCTGCTAAACATCAACTCCTGTCACCTCTGGCTGCTCTGCATGTGCATATAAGGGTAAGAGACGGTTAAAATAACAGCTTTATAGGACTCTGTGTGTGTGTGTATGTTTGCAGTGCAGTATAACTGTGTGTACTAAACGCTGTACACTCCCTCCAACTGTTGTGTACTAACTTCACTGGTTCCCCCAGGCAGGGGCGGATCTAGGCATGGGCATGGGGGGGGGGTACCCAGTCTGCTCTGCCCCCCCCCCCCACACGATGCCATGCAAAACAACCCAAGATATTTCAAATTAAAGTGCTTATATTTAAAATGATGTGAAACACTACTACTGCTACTAACTAACTACAGCTGTGTCACCACTAAACCAACAGCATTTCATCATTGAAAACAGAAAACTCTCTGAGTCAGACCTTTAGCTTTATGCATGCTGCGTGTCTGTTGCAACCTCAACAACAACTGATGTTATTATTGATGCTTTACTTGACCACCTGTTGAAAACCTCTGTCATAAGAGGTAAAGAAAAAATGCACAGGGAAAGGTTGCATCCCTTTGCCAGGCTGAAAGGTGGATTTCTGGGCCTGTTTTAAACGAATACTGGAAAAGTCAGCCCAAATAAAAGTCGGACCATCTGAAATGTTGCGACATTGAGGAGTTAGAAAACTGAACGCTCGGGAGGGCTGTTTCAGCCTGAAAGAGGGACAAACTGGAGTTTGAAATACATTGTTTTCAACGATGGCGGTGCAAATAAGAGCTATGTAAACATCTGTTATAAAGCATTGCACAGTGACAACTAAAGTCTCTGTAATGTCTAGGCTGTAGGCCTACTAGTAGTAGTATAAAACATTCTAAAAGAAAACAATGTACGTATAATCATCAACGCTGGGTTGATAATATGTATGCTGTAGTAAATGACGTAAATAAAGGGATTTATAAACATCAGGCTGTTTCCTGATGTTTTTGCTATATCCTATAGTATTACAAAACAATCTAAAATAAAGATAATGAAGTCTATGTAGGAGAGCCGCCATCGGAATGATCCCATTTAGTGATCAGGGTTTGCGACAGCGTAACTCGAGTTTTCCAGTCTCCTCGCTGGACCTCTAGTCTAAGTGCTGTTCGTTCAACCTTTCCCTTACTGTGCAGGGCTTGACACTAACACTTGCCCGCTTGCCCGGGGCAAGTAAAAAAAAAAGAAATGGTGGGGCAAGTGAAGACTGCTACCTGGTTGCCCGATCGGGCAAGTATGCTGCAACTTATTGCACTTTTGTCCACAATTCCAGGCTGGACTTGGGACACAAAACAGGCAAATTAACATACAGATAAAAAAATGACCTTTAATCTTCTACATTCTCTAGTTGTGTAGACCTGGGCTAATTAAGATGATGAATTTTAACTCTTGAGAGTGTAAAAATGAAACCAAATGGACCCGCAAGGGTCCATTTGGTTTCATTTTTACGTTCTCAAGAGTTACATCTGGTTAACCAACTTAGCTGGGGACCACCTGGAACCCTCTCAGGGACCACGTGTTGAAAACCCCTGGTTTAAAGCACCCAAGTAGGAAGTAAACTTAAATGCAAAATTTACAATATATTTTTGGGGGGCAAGTGACCATGACCTGAGGGCAAGTAGAACCTGACTTGCACTCGGAGACCTTCGTGTCAACCACTGACTGTGTTGCGTTGCTGCTCCGTGGCAGGCTGCATGGAGACCATGGAAGGATTACACTGGCCTGTACTAGACAGAGACTACTGTAGGAGACAGAGTGTGGCGTGTCACCTGACAAGATATCATGTCACTCGCAGAGTACAACTTTCAGTCATTCAGTCAACATTCATTCAGAATAATTAGCCCCACAGACCCCAAAATAAAACATTTTGTCCACTTTTGTCCACAATTCTAGGCTGTATTTGGGAAACAAAATATACAGATCAAAATGACCATTAATCTGCTACACTCTCTAGTTGTGTAGACTTGGGGCTAATTCACGTGATGAATATTTTAACTCTTGAGAGTGTAAATCACGAAACCAAATGGACCCACAAGGGTCCATTTGGTTGACTGACGCCATCTACAAATCTTCAGCTGTAACTAATGTTGTTGATGACTGCGGTGGTTTTATACTGAACGCAGAGACACACACACACACCACAACCATTGCACACCTGGGTACTTTATTAAACTTATATTTTCACATTCTCTCGTGTGTGTGTGTGCGTGCGTGCGTGTGTGCGTGCGTGCGTGCGTGTGTCCGTGTGTGTGCAGACAGTCAGTAATGGCTCCAGCCCCCTGCGTCAGAAGGAGACTCCTCCTCTCCCTCAGGCTCGGTTCTTCCCTCCAGCAGAGGGCGCCATGCTGCTTCCAGGAACCTTCAACAACAAGGTGGCCTTCATCACCGGAGGAGGAACCGGTCTGGGCAAGGGTATGACCCGTACCCTGTCTGCCCTGGGAGCTCAGTGTGTCATCGCTAGCAGGTGAGTGGTAGGGTATGACCCGTACCCTGTCTGCCCTGGGGGCACAGTGCTAGGGTATGACCCGTACCCTGTCTGCCCTGGGAGCACAGTGCGTCATCGCTAGCAGGTGAGTGGTAGGGTATGACCCGTACCCTGTCTGCCCTGGGGGCACAGTGTGTCATCGCTAGTAGGTGAGTGGTAGGGTATGACCCGTACCCTGTCTGCCCTGGGGGCACAGTGCGTCATCGCTAGTAGGTGAGTGGTAGGGTATGACCCGTACCCTGTCTGCCCTGGGGGCACAGTGCGTCATCGCTAGTAGGTGAGTGGTAGGGTATGACCCGTACCCTGTCTGCTCTGGGGGCTCAGTGTGTCATCGCTAGCAGGTGAGTGGTAGGGTATGACCCGTATATACCCTGTCTGCCCTGGGGGCTCAGTGTGTCATCGCTAGTAGGTGAGTGGTAGGGTATGACCCGTATATACCCTGTCTGCCCTGGGGGCACAGTGTGTCATCGCTAGTAGGTGAGTGGTAGGGTATGACCCGTACCCTGTCTGCCCTGGGGGCACAGTGCGTCATCGCTAGCAGGTGAGTGGTAGGGTATGACCCGTACCCTGTCTGCCCTGGGGGCACAGTGCGTCATCGCTAGCAGGTGAGTGGTAGGGTATGACCCGTATATACCCTGGGAGCACAGTGTGTCATCGCTAGCAGGTGAGTGGTAGTGTATGACCCGTACCCTGTCTGCCCTGGGAGCTCAGTGCGTCATCGCTAGCAGGTGAGTGGTAGGGTATGACCCGTATATACCCTGTCTGCCCTGGGGGCTCAGTGTGTCATCGCTAGCAGGTGAGTGGTAGGGTATGACCCGTACCCTGTCTGCCCTGGGGGCTCAGTGTGTCATCGCTAGCAGGTGAGTGGTAGGGTATGACCCGTACCCTGTCTGCCCTGGGGGCACAGTGTGTCATCGCTAGCAGGTGAGTGGTAGGGTATGACCCGTACCCTGTCTGCCCTGCTAACACAGTGTGTCATCGCTAGCAGGTGAGTGCTAGGGTATGACCCGTACCCTGTCTGCCCTGGGGGCTCAGTGTGTCATCGCTAGCAGGTGAGTGGTAGGGTATGACCCGTACCCTGTCTGCCCTGGGAGCACAGTGCGTCATCGCTAGCAGGTGAGTGGTAGGGTATGACCCGTACCCTGTCTGCCCTGGGGGCACAGTGTGTCATCGCTAGCAGGTGAGTGGTAGGGTATGACCCGTACCCTGTCTGCCCTGGGGGCACAGTGGTAGGGTATGACCCGTACCCTGTCTGCCCTGGGGGCACAGTGCGTCATCGCTAGCAGGTGAGTGGTAGGGTATGACCCGTACCCTGTCTGCCCTGGGGGCACAGTGTGTCATCGCTAGCAGGTGAGTGGTAGGGTATGACCCGTACCCTGTCTGCCCTGCTAACACAGTGCGTCATCGCTAGCAGGTGAGTGGTAGGGTATGACCCGTACCCTGTCTGCCCTGGGGGCTCAGTGTGTCATCGCTAGCAGGTGAGTGGTAGGGTATGACCCGTACCCTGTCTGCCCTGGGAGCACAGTGCGTCATCGCTAGCAGGTGAGTGGTAGGGTATGACCCGTACCCTGTCTGCCCTGGGGGCTCAGTGTGTCATCGCTAGCAGGTGAGTGGTAGGGTATGACCCGTACCCTGTCTGCCCTGGGGGCTCAGTGTGTCATCACTAGCAGGTGAGTGGTAGCGTATGACCCAGGGGCGGATTGGCCATCTGGGCTACAGGGAGTTTTCCCGGTGGCCTGCGCCACCTAGTGGCCTGGACAAGTCCAGGGCAGGCCAGGGCGCCAGAACCAGGCCAGGCAAACTAGTGTTTCTATCCTTCAAAAAAGAAAAGGTGTCCTACACCAGAGCCTTCAAGTAGGAGAGTTGCCATATTCCCGTTCACTCCTGTGTGCCAGGGCACTGCCTGGCAGACAATTGCACAAGTCCCTCCGAGCCGAGTCTCAAGCAAGCACAAGTCATTTGGTCCCAAGTCTCAAGCAAGTCATGTTTTTTTAGGTTGGGGGCGAGTCGAGTCGAGTCCACACAGTTGGGCGAGTCAAGTCGAGTCAAGTCGCATGGTTGTTTCGAGTCGCGTCGAGTCACAATGTTTTCAAGTCAAGTCACTGGTTTTCAAGTCAAGTCACAGGTTACAACTTCCTACGGTCAAATGTAAAAAAATATATATATATCAGTTTTTATCAGTTATCAGTTTTGTTGCAGTGTAACTTGAATTATATGAATGAAAGAAAAAATGTATTAATAGAGATGAGAGTTACAGTACAATTGTGCTTGTGTAGCATTTTGTAGAGCAGGCATACCTGCACGCACACGGATCATTAATTTAACATAGTGTTCATTTTTCATCAGGCACTAAGTTAGCTACCTACTCGTGTACTACACTCAGTTGCCAACTGCCAAAATCCAAAATGCACTAGTGGCACTTCCAAAACGCACTACAAGGAGCTAGAGCAGTGTTTTTCAACCCAGCTCACTATAAAAGCACTAGTAGTGAATATCACCTTGAGTTTTTCAATCATTTTGGCGCTAGGGTGGTCTGGAAAAAAAGCTAAATATAGTGTCAAATGCGTGAAGTTGGCAACACTGAGTCTATGACTACACGTGCATTTGTTTTGGTGGGATGGAAGGACCCGGAGAGCAGAGCTGGCGAAATAATAACTGGACTAAATAAAACTATTTAGCGAGAAGAACGTACCGGTGGAAAGGGAAGGAATGAATAACTATTTTAGGTGGAGGTTGCGTGGAGTGAGGTTTTAACCCCAACAACTGGATACATGTTATGAGAAGTGAGAATTTTGGAAGATGGATTACTGCCTTTCTAGTTTCTATATGGATGGATGATGGATTATTTATGCAGCCAGTCACATACGGACATACAGGAGCCCAAATCAGCGTTCGTGACAGTGGTGAGTGATATTGTTTTCTGTTGTTTGGCCATCCTCCGTTTCCCATCAGAATGGAGGTTTTTAAAAGCAAATTTGACAACCTTTGGTGATTGTTGTGCAGACGAGGAGGACGAGGTTGTCGAAGAACGCTCAGGAGTAGCAGACGCAGTCGCCATTGTTTGTTTCTGTGTGTGGTGTAGTGTGGCTGCTGTGGCGTATGGCCTGATCAGAGTCTTTTGTGCTTGCTCGCTCTACATGCCTGTCTCCAATCACTCAATCAATCTATCAATCAATAAACCTATAGCCTATAGCGTGGCGTTCATTAGAATTACTGAAATAGACAGTTGGAGAGTTGTGGAAACTGGGAAGTACTGCAAACTCCGTTCACTGTTTTCTGACCCCTCAATGTCGCAAGTCTTCTACTAGATCTAGATGGCAATGGCGTTCACCCCCGCTCCGCTCCCGTCAGTGGTTCAGACCGTGGGTCGGGACCCCCGCAAATAGGTGATCGTGTTAGCTCCCTGACTGGTTCATTTGGTTTCATTTGCACACCGTTGCCTCCCGGCAATGGTGACTCGGACGATGACTCGGACGAGTCGCCGAGTCAGGTTGTCTCAAGTCAAGTCCGAGTCTCAAGTATTTTACCTACGTCCCAAGCGAGTCAAGTCGAGTCAAAAATGCGACTTGGCGACTTGACTTGTCGAGTCAATAGGACTCGAGTCCAATTGTCTGCTGCCTGGCGCTGCTGGAGGCAGTGTCGCCAACTGCCAAGATCCAAAATGCACTAGTGGCACTTCCAAAATGCACTAGAATGCGCTAGATGCTCACCTGGAACATACAGATCAAAATGACCATTAATCTTCTACATTCTCTAGTTGTGTAGACTTGGGCTAATTCACATGATGAGTAATTTAAAGGTAGGGGAAGTGATTTCACTTTTGTCAGATATCACCCAAAAAATATTTTTTTTCTGTTAAAATGCTCTATTATAAGGTGTGGAAACCACATATGGAGTTTCCCCCTCCCCCACGTTAGCAGAGGAGCTAATAAAAGTTCCCCAGGTCACCACAATTCTCCTCCAATCAGGAGCGAGCAGCAGGTTCACATAGTGTAGCTACTGTTGGGGGCCCCTAGTGCACCAGGCTGGTACTACACCATGAATTTCAAATCACTTCCCCTACCTTTAACTCTTGAGAGTGTAAGACATGAGACCAGAAATGGCTGATCTACAAAGATGTTGTGAGATTTATAATTTCTCAATGACCTCTATCTCCTCCTGTGACCTCTGACCTTTAATGACCTGTATCTCCTCCTGTGACCTCTGACCTTTAATGACCTGTATCTCCTCCTGTGACCTCTGACCTTTAATGACCTGTATCTCCTCCTGTGACCTCTGACCTTTAATGACCTGTATCTCCTCCTGTGACCTCTGACCTTTAATGACCTGTATCTCCTCCTGTGACCTCTGACCTTTAATGACCTGTATCTCCTCCTGTGACCTCTGACCTTTAATGACCTCTATCTCCTCCTGTGACCTCTGACCTTTAATGACCTCTATCTCCTCCCGTGACCTTTAGGAAACTAGATGTTCTACAGAAGACAGCAGAGGAGATCAGCAGCCAGACTGGGAACAAGGTACAATATCTGACATTATATCCAACACTATGTCCTTTCTACTGTGTGTGTGTGTGTGTGTGTGTGTGTGTGTGTGTGTGTGTGTGTGTGTGTGTGTGTGTGTGTGTGTGTGTGTGTGTCTCTCTCTCTCACAGGTCCATGCTATCCAGTGTGACATTAGTGTGTGTGT
>CM076967.1:59051082-59058582 GCA_039105355.1 Benthosema pterotum
TGTGTGTATATGTTGTGTAGGAGCAGTGTTCCTGATGTGTATGTATGTTGTGTGTTTATGTTATATATAGGAGCAGCCTTCCTAGCCATCACCACCATCTATGCAGAGTCAGGTTCAGGCTTTGTGGTTCCTAGTGCTGCAGCCAAGGCTGGGGTGGAGACACTGTGCACGTATGTATACACGTACACACACACACACACACACACACACACACACAAATGGACCCTTGCGGGTCCATTTGGTTTCATTTTCACACCCTCAAGTTAAAATATTCATCATGTGAATTAGCCCAACCTAGTCTACACAACTAGAGAATGTAGAAGATTAATGGTCATTTTGATCTGTATGTTTGACTGTTTTGTTTCCCTCAAATCCAGCCTGGAATTGTGGACAAAAGCAAAATAAATCTTTAGTTTTGGGGTCTGTGGGGTTAAAAATGTCATCAAATGGTGGTCTGCGGCTCAAATACTGAATAAATAGTGGGCCCTGGTGTCAAAAAGTTTGAAAACCACTGTTTTAAATAAAACTGTTGATTTTACATTTAGTCATGTTGTAGAATCAGATTGTGGTTCTATGAATCTCATAGAGCAGGGGTTTTCAACAGGTGGTCCGGGGACCACCAGTGGTCCCTGAGAGGGTTCCAGGTGGTCCCCAGCTAAGTTGGTTAACCAGATGTAACTCTTGAGAACGTAAAAATGAAACCAAATGGACCCTTGCGGGTCCATTTGGTTTCATTTTTACACTCTCAAGAGTTAAAATATTCATCATCTGAATTAGCCATTTTGGAATGTATGTTTTGCTTGTTCTGTTTCCCAAATCCAGCCTGGAATTGTGGACAAAAGCAAAATAAATCTTTAGATTTGGGGTCTGTGGGGCTAAAATAACCTCAAGTGGTGGTCCATGGCTCAAATCCTGAATAAATGGTGGTCCCTGGGATGAAAAAGGTTGAAAACCCCTGCCATAGAGGATCTCTAGTGTGATGTGTAGTCGGACATTCAGAACAAATCTCCTTCTGGGACTGTGTGTGAATGAATATTTAACCAGTGGTCATTAGCATAAGGCGGGAACGCCTGGAACCTGTAATTAACACCCTCATTGCCCCGGGGGTTTCTGGGAACCATTAAATCAGCGCACTCCGGTGATTTGCTGCTTCAGAGTCCATTTCAGCTATCCATTTTCACCGCACAGTTTACCTCTAACATGACTGGCGATGGGACCGCGATGGGCTGTCAAAAACACTAACATTTAAACTGTCTTGCTGCCGTTTGGCGACAGTGTTGCCAAACCAGATATTTAGATTTGGATTTCCACCACTCACCTGGTTCCACCTTTATCAAGCCATAATTCCCAGCATGCTGCTTATTAAAAACATCCCTGACTAATAAGAAACATCACTTAAAGCATTATAATTGTCTCCACCGAAGGTGGGGACTATAAAACGCCCTCCGTCCGTGCACGCAGCCCATCCGTCCCCCGAATCTGTCCGTCGCACGACTGTCTGTCCGTGCACGCAGCCTGTTCGTCATGACGTCATGACGACGTTATAGTTGATACACTAGTACCAGTGAACGTTCAAACCTGAGCACAGACGGTGGAGACCTGGGTACAGGTGTCTAGGAGGAACCCTGAGCTTGAGAAGCTTGAGATGACGTCATGATGAGGTCATAGGTATGAAGGTCATAGGTCATGGGTATAAAACGCCCTCTGTTCGTGCACGCAGCCCGTCTGTCCCCCGAATCTGTCTGTCCCACGACTGTCTGTCCGTGCACGCAGGCCGTCCGTCATGACGTCATGACGACGTTATAGTTGATACACTAGTACTAGTAGACGTTATCCAAACCTGACCCCAGATATTTTTTTCTTGAACTATTCCATAGAATTTGAATGTTTTTTTTTATTTCCAACTAAAATGAAATGGAAATTTCAAATTCAGAAAAGACATTAGTGTTTTATATATATTAGAATAATATCATCAATTGCTGAGCCCGGACGGTGGAGACCTGTGCCCCGTAGGGGCACAATCTTGTTTCCCTATATAACTAAAATAAAACAAATAAAAACACCAATGGCATCGCATCATAGCATCTCATTTCTTTCCTAAATAGAGGATATTTCACTCAAAAAGAACTGCTCCTGGCGCAGGATGATGATGTCACGTGTGATATAGCTCTATAGAATATATATGGGTGAACATGCTCATGTGACATCATCATCCTGCGACCGGAGCACCTCCTATTGAGTGAAAGATTCTCTATTTATGAAAGAAATAAAGTATTGAAGGTGTTTTTTATCTGTATGTTTTTTTTTGTCTGTATAAGGATTATTGGTGCTGCGTTTGATGAAAAAGAGAGAGAGAGGGTAGAGGGAGAGAAAGCGAGAGTAGCTGCACCTAACACGCACGTACAGCACACACACACACACACACACACACACACACACACACACACACACACACACACACACACACACACACACACACACACACACACACACACACACACAAAGCTGAAAAACACAATGCTGTGATCAGACAGGAGAAAATGGTAGGGGTGCGGCTTCATCGCCCGTGTCATCGCCACAGGCGATGAAGCCGCACCCATACCATTTTCAGTTACAGGACTTTTATTAGGCAAGTAAAGCATCAATAATAACATCAGTTGTTGTTGAAGTTGCAACAGACACGCAGCATGCATAAAGCTAAAGGTCTGACTCAGAGAGTTTTCTGTTTTCAATGATGAAATGCTGTTGGTTTGGTGGTGACACAGCTGTAGTTAGTTAGTAGTAGTGGTTCACATCATTTTAAATACAAGCACTTTAATTTGAAATATCTTGGGTTGTTTTGCATGCCGTCGTGTTCGGTGGGGCAGTTAGTGAGGTCAGTGGTGTAGTAGTGTTTCAAATCATTTTAATTATAAGCAGTTTCATTTGAAATATCTTGGGTTGCCATCATGTTTTGCATGCCATCATCCATGCCCATGTCTAGATCCGCCCCTGGGTAAACCTGTATGCCTCCCTGTGTGGTCCAGGTCTCTGACCAGGTCTCTGGTCGCTGAATGGGGACGCTACAGGTTAATAATGTCCTCTGTGTGTCCAGAATGGGGACGCTACAGGTTAATAATGTCCTCTGTGTGTCCAGAATGGGGACGCTACAGGTTAATAATGTCCTCTGTGTGGTCCAGGTCTCTGGCGGCTGAATGGGGACGCTACGGCCTCAGGTTCAACATCATCCAGCCTGGGCCAATCAGGACCAAGGTAAGACGGCCAATCAGAATGAAGCTGGCAGTTTTTTGGCGAAGCGGTTTGGTGTCAATAAAAAAAAAAAAAAAAAAAAAAAAAAAACGTTCGGTGCAAGTCAGGGTCAGGGGTTGACACTAAGGTCTCTTGAGAGTGTAAAAATGAAACCAAATGGACCCTTGCGGGTCCATTTGGTTTCATTTTTACGCTCTCAAGAGTTAAAATTCATCATCTTAATTAGCCCAGGTCTACACAACTAGAGAATGTAGAAGATTAATGGTCATTTAGATCTGTATGTTAATTTGCCTGTTTTGTTTCCCAAATCCAGCCTGGAATTGTGGATATCTAGAAAGCAGGGAAAGACACAGAGGCAGAGTGCAATGACTGCCTTCAAGACAAATTTATCTTGTGTTGTGTTATAGTGCACCAAGTTGCACACTTACCCGATCGGGCAACCAGGTAGCAGTCTTCACTTGCCCAACCATTTTTTTTTACTTGCCCCGGGCAAGCAGGCAAGTGTTAGTGTCAAGCCCTGCAGGGTGCGACCCCTCCTATAGACAGCTATGTGTTGGCTGCATACCTTCACCACCAACTCTAACTGCTGTACTGTAGTGCAAACATCAATACTTGGTAAATATATAACTAAGGCTGTCAGCATTAACTAGTTAATCGCGAGTTAACTCAACTGTGAGTTAACTCGATTATTTTTTTTAGTGCGAGATTAACTCACAGTAAAACCAAAGGCCAAGTGGGTCCATTTGGTTCAATTTCACCAAATGCAGGTGAATAATTTTTAAATATCTGCATCAGTTAAGTTACTTTAAAATAAATCTACACAATAAGAGAATGTAGAGAACTTTCTACAAAATGTGCATGTTCGTTCCTAATGATATTGTTGACAAATTCTTTAATTCCGGTCTGGAAGTCTAAATAAATGTCATCAAATGGTGGTCTGTGGCTCAAATGCAGAATAAATAATTGACCTTGATATGAATATTCTTGAAAAACACTCATTTAAGGTATATTTAGAACTCATAAAAATATGCGATTAAATTGCGATTAATCAAAGATTAACTATGGGCAATCATGCGATTAATCGCGATTAAATTTTTTAATCGATTGACAGCTCTAATATTAACATTCTTGCTGCTGTGCTAAATTTACTTCGTATTTTGTTTGGGACAGAATTGTGCAAAACATTTCCGCACCCATTCCAAGCCATGCATTCAAATGGTATTATCTCATTCATTTGATCTTACAAGACTCAAGAGAGCTCATTTTTCAGCACCCCTGTGGACTATACAGAACTGGAGCAAATAGAGCAGGGGTCGGCAACCCAAGATGTTGAAAGAGCCGTTTTCGACCAAAAATTAAATTCGAAATCTGTCTGGAGCCGCAAAAAATGTAAGCCTAATAAGCCGTTAACGGGGAATTCCACCCATTTTCAATGTTTTTTTTTTCTTTCTGAGAGGGGACAAATGTGAACCATTTGGTTCCATTTGTACACTCTCAGAAAAAATGTCCCAAAAAAAAAAAAAAAATCATTAACATGGTGAAACACAGCTTGATGACATCATCAAGCTGTGTTTCACCATGGTTCAGATTAAAGCTCGATCTCTGATACGTGCTGGGCTTTTTGGCATGGCCAACAAGCGCTACGTTATCTGGCAATGTAACTGTCAGACAGCACGTCGCTTGTTGGGTGCTGTCAGTGGCTGAAATGTTTATATTATGTTGGCCGATCACCCCAGTAATGCTGTAGCAGTAATGCTACATCCAGGGAGCCACTAGGGCTGTGTTCTAGAGCCGCATGCGGCTCCTGAGCCGCAGGTTGCTGACCCCTGAAATAGAGGAACAAAGACGATGCTTTACAGCATATTAGGCTGCAATATTTCATATTGATATTATATACAATGGGGGAAATAAGTATTTGACACGCTGATGATTTTGTAAGTTTTCATGGTTAGAATGAAATGAGCACTCTGTCATTTTTATGGTACTTTTATTTGAACAAATAGAGGCAGAAAAGCAACAAAAATGTCCACAAGAAAACATTTTTTAAAGGTTATGAATTAATTTGCGTTAGATCTGGGGAAATAAGTATTTGATACCCAAGCACAGTCTGACTTCTACTTGGTGGAGAAACCTTTGTGGGCAAGCACAGAAGTCAGAAGTTTATTGTAGTTGGTCACCAAGTTTGCGCACATCTCAGGAGGGGTTTTGGTCCACTCCTCTTTAGAGATCCTCTCCAAATCCTCAAGTTTTCGAGGGTGTTGCTTTCCAACTCGAAGCTTCAGCACCCTCCATAGATTTTCCATAGGATTAAGGTCTGGAGACTGGTTAGACCACTCCATAACCTTAATATGCTTCTTCTTGAGTCACTCCTTTTGTTGCCTTGACCGTATGTTTTGGTTTGTTGTCATGCTGGAAGACCCAGCCACGACCCATCTTCAGTGGTCTGGCTGAGGGAAGGAGGTTCTTGTCCAAGATCCTGCGGTACATGGCCACATCCATCAGCCACACAATGCGGTGAAGTTGCCCTGTACCCTTAGCAGAGAAACAGCCCCAAAGAATAATGTTTCCACCTCCATGCTTGACGGTGGGGATGGTGGTGTTGGGTTTGTATTCAGCAGTTCTCTTCCTCCAAACACGATGAGTCAAATTGATGCGAAAGAGTTCAATTTTGGTCTTATTTGACCACATCACATGACCCCCAGCCTGCTTTGAATCATTTAGGTGTTCATTGGCAAACTTTAGACAGGCCTCTATGTGGGTTCTTGAGCAAGGGGACATTGCGGGCAGTGCAGGATTTCAATATGTAGTGTGTTGCCTTCAAATCATTAACACCATCATCCCCACTGTCAGGCATGGAGTTGGAAACATTGTGCTTTGAAGCTGTTTCTCTGCTAAGGGTACAGGGCAACTTTACCGCATTGTGAGGTCGATGGATGGGGGCAACATCTTGGACAAGAACCTCCTTTCCTCAGCCAGACCACTGAAGATGGGTCGCGGCTCGGTCTTTCAGCATGACAACGAACCAAAACATACAGTCAAGGCAACAAAGGAGTGACTCAAGAAGAAGCATATTAAGGTTATGGAGTGGTCTAAGCAGTCTCCAGACCTTAATCCTATGGAAAATCTATGGAGGGTGCAGAAGCTTCGAGTTGGAAAGCAACACCCTCGAAAACTTGAGGATTTGGAGAGGATCTCTAAAGAGGAGTGGACCAAAACCCCTCCTGAGATGTGCGCAAACTTGGTGACCAACTACAAGAAACTTCTGACTACTGTGCTTGCCCACAAAGGTTTCTCCACCAAGTACGAAGTCAGACTGTGCTTGGGTATCAAATACTTATTTCCCCAGATCTAACGCAAATTAATTCATAACCTTTAAAAAATGTTTTCTTGTAACCCTAACCCTAACCCTTTGTTCAAATAAAAGTATCATAAAAATGACAGAGTGCTCATTTCATTCTAACCATGAAAACTTACAAAATCATCAGCGTGTCAAATACTTATTTCCCCCATTGTATATTCGATATTTGAATAATACGATTGATTGATTAATACGATAATACGATTGAATAATCCGAATCCACATGGTGTTTTAAGACAAATATTCAAATGTAATTTTTGGCCAGCACTCACACACACGTGTGCGCGTGCATACACACACACACACACACACACGGTGTGTTCAGACGGTGTGTTCTTGTCCCTGCAGGGAGCCTTCAGTCGTCTGGACCCCACAGGGATGTTTGAGAAGGCCATGCTGGGGCGGATCCCCGTGGGCCGTCTGGGGACCCCCGGAGAGATCGCCAACCTGGCAGCCTTCCTCTGTAGCGACTACGCTAGCTGGGTGTCTGGAGCAGTGAGTACTACAACTGTACTCTAGCTGGGTGACTGGAGCAGTGAGTACTACAACACTATGCTAGCTGGGTGACTGGAGCAGTGAGTACTACAACACTACGCTAGCTGGGTGTCTGGAGCAGTGAGTACTACAACACTACGCTAGCTGGGTGACTGGAGCAGTGAGTACTACAACACTACGCTAGCTGGGTGACTGGAGCAGTGAGTACTACAACACTACGCTAGCTGGGTGACTGGAGCAGTGAGTACTACAACACTACGCTAGCTGGGTGACTGGAGCAGTGAGTACTACAACACTACGCTAGCTGGGTGACTGGAGCAGTGAGTACTACAACACTACGCTAGCTGGGTGACTGGAGCAGTGAGTACTACAACACTATGCTAGCTGGGTGACTGGAG
>CM076967.1:59063582-59076082 GCA_039105355.1 Benthosema pterotum
CCTTTCCTAACATAACCCTAACCTCAGCGGGAAGTTAGTTAGTTTCAACCAGAGCCACGTTGTTGTCTCTCTAATGACTCTCAGATTGTTAGCAAGGTGTAGTTTTAACCTCCTGTACAGTAGGAAGAAAATCTAGCAGAGCCGAACGCCAAGATGAAATGATTTACACACATTGGGCTCCATTTTCGTTACCTGCCCCTTCATGCCAAACACCTCATTTCTTTATTTTTTGTTTTACTTTTTTGAAAACCTTTTTGGAATAGTTCAACATGTCAATCTATTCACACGATGTGAGCTTGTAGGCTGGCCATTTGAACTACTGAAAAATGTTTTTTTTAAATAGTTTAAAAAGGCAAAGAAGTTTGGTTTAGCAGTGATGAAAATCTAGGCCATTGTGTTCACATTCTATAATATCTATTAGCTGAATCTATTTGTTAGTTGTCTGAACTGAACTGTAGCTGTAGTCTCTTCTCACCTCGACCAGCAGTGCCTTGTCTGCAGTCTAACTGTGTTGGTATTTAGACATGAATGTGGAATCACTCTCAGTGGCAGCCCTTTTTCATATTCTTTGAGGTAGCCAGTGCCAGCGATTTTCATCTAAAAGTCATATTTCATATTTCGGTCCATGTTTCCCGTTGGGCAAGTTAGTTGGCGACACACTTCCGGTTCCGGGTTGGTCCGTGTCTTATTTTGGTCCGTTCTGAATGGAATACAGTATGCGGTCGCTGCTCACTGCTGTTATCATTGGGATCGTATCAAACCAGCGACGGTAAGCGACGTAGAGAGACGTAGATCAACCTAAGCGGCATCGGTCATAACTATTATTTGATAATGATAAGCCTGACGTAGCTCTACTTCAACGGCACGAAAACTGTTAACTGATATCCATGCTGACGCCTGGATCAACATCAGATCTGTTCAAGTTGTGTGTGAAAACACCAGTGTGAATCAAACAGCTAAACAGAACCAGGTGTGGTGAATCACAGGCATGTGCATGAAACCAGAAACCAATTCACAGGACTGTGGTCATGGAAATGTACTTGCGTCATCACCAGGGGTGTAGCTAGCAATTCTGGGCCCCCTGCAAAGCTTTTCCACATGGGCCCCCCTTTCCCGGCGGCGTTAAAGGGGAATTTCACCCATTTTCACCATTTTTTCTGAGAGTGTACAAATGCAACATTCGTACACTCTCAGAAAAAAATGTACACTCTCAGGAAAAAATGAAGCATCTGAAGAAATCAATCAACACGGTAAAATACATCTTGATGATGTCATCAAGATGTTTCACCATGTTAGTGATTTTCTTCAGACCTCCATTTCTAGGAAACACAGAATGGGGGAAACGTTTTCATCATGTCCACCCAGCACCTCTAAGCTATACTAATGACATATTAGAATGTTGAAAATGGGTGGAATTCCCCTTTAAAATGCTTCAATCTGGTGCACTTTGAGATTTTTTTTAAATAATAATCAATAAAAGTAAAACCTTATTAATGCAAGCTTTCAGTGCCCCCCTGGCTTTGGGCCCCCCTAAAATTGTCTAACTTTTCCCCATGATTTATCCATCCACCTGTGTCTGTGCTGAAGAACACACACGTGTTTGTTTTGTTGTGAGTTTGTAAATCAGGTATTTCTGCAAATGTACTTAAACAGGCTTAGCTGTAACAAACGTATAGCTGGTCTGGTCTGGCTGGTTATGATGTCAGAGTGAATGCAGTTCTGTATGTGATTCTTTCTTTAAGTTGTACATAAATTAATAATTGGTATGCGTCATTTTTACGTTGAATGAAACGTTGCTTGTAAATCTGCATTATGGTGGACTGAGTGCCTGTTATTTTGATTCGTCTAAACGGATGGTACAATAAAATGGTGAAACAGTCATTAGTGACATTGTGTTTATACATTTCATACCAGTGATTTTATCATCCCACTGAAGTCCTGGTAAGAACTGGGTTCACTCTTGGGATTTCATAGACTTCATTTCATGAGCAGTTTAGATTTGCCAAAAAAAAAAAAAACAATTTCTGTCAGGGCCATGTTCATTCATTCACTTTATTCATCGTCTTTGTTCAAAAACCATCCCTATTCTCTGTTTGAGGGAGGAGAATCAAGTAATCAAATAACACATTTCAAAATAAATAATTGTATTTTATTGTAGTTTTTACCCCAAACAATCGAAATCGAAATTGAGGTTTCAGAGAAAAAAAAAAAGAGGTTTTATTTTTAGGCAGAACCATGAAGCCCTAATAGACGGATAGATGTAAAATAGTTCGATCATACCTGAGCATCATGCGGCCCGGGGGCCAGATGCAGCCCTTTGGCTGAATCTGAAAGGCCCATGAAAGGATACTGTAGTATTCAATCAGTGGTCCGGGGACCACCAGTGGTCCTTGAGAGAGTTCCAGTTAAATATGGAAAGTTGGTTAACCAGATGTAACTCTTTGAGAGCGTAAAAATGAAACCAAATGGACCCACAAGGGTCCATTTGGTTTCATTTTTACACCCTCAAGAGTTAAAATATTCATCATGTGAATTAGCCCAAGTCTACACAGCTATGTAGTAGATTAATGGTCATTTTGATCTGTATGTTTGACTGTTTGGTTTCCCAAATCCAGCCTGGAATTGTGGCCAAATATATGGATAGATCGATGGATCTTATGAAATGGAAACCTGTGGCTAAATCCACATTAGATGAACGCTGAATGTGTGTGAAGCTCTGCTATAGATGTTCACATGCACCCTCTAGTGGTGGGATAGTAATATCACATCTCCAGGTGTAACCAAATGGACTCCTATGTATGCATTGTGAAATGAAAACAAATGTTTGTTTTGTTTGTTTGCTTTTGTATTTTGTCTGTGTGCATGTTCTTTTACAGTTAGGTGTGTGTGCGTGTGCGTGCGTGCGTGCATGTAACAAATCACTCATAGAAGCGGGTTGCCAGTTTGACGGTGGAGTACACATTTTATTCAGTATTAATCTTACACAGTGATGGTGTTGGTCCCGCACTCGACCCAGTTAGTTCACATCACACTGCAGCCAAAATTTTTTAAATATATTAAAGTGGGGGTGCCGTGATTTTTGTATTTTTTCCAATTTTGTACATGTTTAAGAGGTGGCAGTATGTAAATAGACCCCTTGGTGTGTTTTTTATGTGCAATGATGTCTTCCCTTTGTATTTAGGGTTTCTTCCTGGAGGCTGAACCTTTCCAGTCAAACATGCCAATGAAAAAAACTTCACTATAGTGACATCACGTGTTTAGCCCCTCCCCTAACTCCTCCCCCTTTATCATGCAACTAAAGCTGTGGGTGTGGCTTCAGTTCAGGTGGATCTCCACCCATCACCACCCACCAGGCAAACCAGGCATACTTAATGAACTGGTAGGGTGCAATCATAAAAATGACAGTTTAACAAACACTGTACACTTTTTGGGAAAAAATCTTACTTTTCATATAACATTAATACCTGATGATCATGTTTTAGGGTAGAAAAAAATCATGGCACTCCATCTTTAATATTTTGACTTCACACGTGAGTGTGAGGTAAATATAAAATCATTGCCATGTGAATACGACCTGTCAGTTAATCATACAGTACACCTGGGGTTTTCAACAGGTGGTCTGGGGACCACCAGTGGTCCCTGAGAGGATTCCAGGTGGTCCCCAGGCTAAATGATGGAAAGTTGCTTTAATAAGAGCGTAAACATGAAACCAAATGGACCCTTGCGGGTCCATTTGGTTTCATGTTCACACTCTCAAAGAGTTAATATATTCACCATGTGAATAATCTGTTTATTTTTCTCTCTGAAATCCAGCCTAGTATTGTGGACAAACACAAAAGAAATCTTTAATTTTGGGGTCTGTGGGGCTAAAATGTCATCAAATGGTGGTCCTCCTGTGTGTCTCACATGCTGAATAAATAGTGGGCCCTGGTATGAAAAAGGTTGAAAACCACTGCATTAAAATCGGTAAAACGGTAAAATCCTATTTACTCTGAGAGTGCACAACACAGGTGTAACCAAACGGACCCTCACGGCTCTGTTTAGTTACATTAAACAAATTAATAAAGAAACAAATTAAATTAGAGCTCAAACATGATCAAATGTAAATGTAATATAGGACACTTTTTAGCCAAAAATCAAACTGGATATATTATACATTTATTTATGTTTTGCCTTTTCCTCTCTACGTTGCTTCTACTTTGATTCTGCAGCCGTTTCCCTGCAGACAGACATTTGCTTCGTCCCGCAGACAGTCCAGAACTTTGTTGTGGACAGAACTTTGCTCGTCGGACTCGGTAAAGGGGGTGAGTCAGCGTTTTATCCAATCGCAGCACAGCAGTCTCCAGCAGATTCATTAATTCAAAACGGATTAGTTTAATCCGTTTTTAGTTACAAATTCATAAACTAACTGTATGATTTCAGCCACGTGTTGGTCTTGGGCAATAGTGGCCAAATATAAATATAACATTCAAAACATTCTTTGACTCCAATATTGTGACAATGCTGATGATTATTAGGGATCACATTTATACTGAGATTTTTTTATGATAAATAATCACCAAAAAAAAAATAATAGAACGGTAATGCATTAGTTTAAAACTAGGACAAGACAACAACATCATGACCATAATATTATATCACCACCATAGTACCATAAATCCCAGACAAAATCGAATTCAACATCACAATATCGATACAATATTGATTCAATATTGAATATTGATAAATCATTGCCCATCCCAGGTGACATCATGTAGTTGTCTAACGATAGAGGATGTGTTGCATTACTTTAAATAGATCAGAGGTTTTCAACCAGTGGTCCGGGGACCACCAGTGGTCCTTGAGAGGGTTCCAGGTGGTCCCCAGCTAAGTTGGTTAACCAGATGGAAAGTTGGTTCACCAGACATAACTCTTTGAGAGCGTAAAAATGAAACCAAATGGACCCGTAAGGGTCCATTTGGTTTCATTTTTACGCTCTCAAGAGTTTGGTTGTTTGGTTTCCCCAAATCCAGCCTGGAATTGTGGACACAAGCAAAAGAAATCTTTAGTGTTGGGTCTCCAAAATGTCCTCAAATGGTGGTCTGTGGCTAAAATGCTGAATAAATAGTGGGTCCTGGTGTCAAAAAGGTTGAAAACCACTGAATTAGAGTTAAAATATTCATCATCTGAATTAGCACTATTTTATTAAAAGTCGAACTCCACCCATTTTCAATAGTTTAATATGTCATTAATATACCTTTAGAGATGTTGTGTGGACATGATAAAAAAAAGGTTCCCCCAATTCTGTATTTCCTAAAAATGGAGGTCTGAAAAAGTCATTAACATGGTGAAATACATCTGATGACATCATCAAGATGTATTTCACCATGTTAATGATTTTTCTGAGAGGGTACAAATGTGAACCAAATGGACCCACTTGGAAAATTTTGAAAATGGGTGGAATTCCCCTTTAACCCATACACACACACACACACACACACACACACACACACACACACACACAGTCGCACACCATGCACACACACACACACACACACACACGCACCCACACACATCGCTGCTGGCAAATCGATCAAAAAAAGTGAAAAAGAAATCAAAACTCAGACCAACCAAGGTTGGTGTTTTAGGTTGTCATTAGAGAGTAAAAAGATGGATGTTAACTATTAATTGTTGTTTTACATTCCTTGCTTTCTTTAGTTTTAGGGATTTTAGCTATGGGAGGGGGCATTCCAACATGGTGTAGTGTATTTTGCTTACAAAATTTTGTTTACAAAAAAGTGTTTTTTTAAGAGAGGGTGCCGTGATTTTTGTATTTTTTCCAATTTTGTACATGTTTAAGAGGTGACAGTATGTGCCAATGATGTCTTCCCTTTGTATTTAGGGTTTCTTCCTGGGGGCTGAACCTTTCCAGTCAAACGTGCCAATGAAAAAAACTTCAATATAGTGACATCATGTGCTCAGCCCCTCCCCTAACTCCTCCCCCTTTATCATACAACTAAAGCTGTGGGCATGTTCGAATGCCACTCCCATAGATAATACATCTTTTACTTTCTCTAGATCTTTTACAACCTAGATCAGGGGTTTTCAACAGGTGGTCCGGGGACCACCAGTGGTCCCTGAGAAGGTTCCAGGTGGTCCCCAGGCTAAATGATGCAAAGTTGGTTAACCCGATGTAACTCATGAGAGTGTGAAAATGAAACCAAATGGACCCTTGCGGGTCCGTTTGGTTTCATTTTCACACACTCGAGTTAAAATATTCATCATCTGAATCAGCACCACTTAATTAAGAAATTTACACTGTTTTGTTGACAAAATCCAGCCTGGAATTGTGGACAAAACCAAAAGAATTCTTTAATTTTAGGTCTTTGGTGTGAAAATGTGATCAATTGGTGCAGGTCCGTGGCTCAAATGCTGAACAAATGGTGGTCCCTGGAGTCAAAAAGGTTGAAAACCCCTGGCCTAAAACATGAACCTTGGTTGAAAAAAAAAAAAACAACTAAACTTTTAATAAATCCTCTAGGTTGGATTGGAGTTTATCTATGACTTTACACACGGTACAAGGGGTGGGGTGGCGATTTTTCAGTTGCCACTCGAAATAAAGCAGCGGGGTTGAGAAGGAGCGCTTGTTTTATCTGCCGGCTACTACTAGTAGGGCGGGGCGAAGGAAGTTTTACTGAGGTTATGGTTAGGGTTAGGTTAGGTTTAGGCATAAGTTTACTGAGGTTAAGTTTAGGGTTAGGATTAGGTTTAGGCATAGCCTAGTTTTACTGGGTTTTACTATGTTTAGGGTTAGATTTGTGGTATAAGTCTTCAGTGTTTTGTATCTTACAACATTATGTATGAGTACAATAGAGAATGTTTGCATTCGCCATCTTTGTTGAAGGAGAGTCTATCTATGTCTGAGATAAATAATCTTAATTATCTTTCATAGTGGTTTAAACCCTGTGGAAATGTTGTATTAAGTTTTAAAATCCATTGTTTTTCTGCAAACTTCCTCTCTCCCTCTGTCCATGTTTGATTTGATTCTAATCCGCACACTTCCATTGCCTCAATTCCATGTCCCATAAAATGTTCTACTATTAGCGACATCTCTTTGGCATTCTTTATGTTATATCTATGTTGGTTAAGTCTATCCGCTATTGTGTTTCTGGTTTCCCCTACATATTGTACATTACATTTGTTACATGTGATTAGATGGACACAGTTTTTTGTGGACGCTGTAATGTTTTGTTTTATCCCTATCATGATTTTAGTTGATCTATTTTTCACTGGTGGTTTGGGTTTAAAGTAATCTGGGCTTTTAGGGAGGGTTCTGTTTGTTCCTTTGAGTTTGCTGTGGACTAGGTAATCTTTTAAGTTTTTTTTTTCTGTAGGCGGGTATTATTTTGTATCCCTCTAGTGCACTGGTGTCAAACATACGGCCCGCGGGCCGGATGCGGCCCGCGCAATGATTTAATCCGGCCCCAGGCTTGTAGAGCAAAAATGTCTGAGTCTATAAAAAAAAAGTACGTCTCTAGCACGTTCCTATCAAAAGTTATGGTCGTTTAAAGAAATGCTTCTGAGTTCTCTTCTCTGAGCACTAGTCCGGTAGCTTCACAGCTGAGAGTACTTAATTGATTGGAATGTTGACTCGCAGAGAGTGTACGGGGGAGGGAAGGAGGGGGGGTGTACTGGCGCTGCAAAGTGAGAATTATACTTCAGCAGTAACCTGACTCCGCCAGATGGGGCAGCAGAGAGGAGTATTCCCTCCTCCTCTCTCTGCTGCCCCATCTGGCGGAGTCAGGTTACTTCACCAGTATAAGGGTCTATAACTGAAGGATCATTCAGATCACAGCTTGGCTATTTAAATATAAATACGGGTAATAGTAATAATCCAATTCAGGGTTTAAAAAATATACTGTATTTTAGAAGCATTAGTTATTCTTATTCATCATTATTTTTTAATGTTCAATGATCCATCACTTCAATAAAAAGCAGGTCTGCATAATTCCATGGGTTGTGTAGTCATTTCCAAATTTCAGCTAAGACACTATTTGAAATTGAATTTTTTGTATTTTTGAATGGTTAATTGGCGCACTGTAAATAAAAATAGCATCTCCCATAGCAAATGTCTCAATCTAGGCTACAAGTATAAAACCAATAATGAAAGTCATTAATAACTATTAATAGCTACTCTTAATAATAAACTTGATTGTGTGATATACTGTAGCGGAGAAATTACGGCCGTGTACGTAAACATGCATGTGCATGCTTGCAGTCTGTGACTGGCACCGCGGCGCGACTGGCACCGCGGCGCGACTGGCACCGCGGCGCGACTGGCACCGCGGTGCTCCGGCCCCCATGAAGTCACATTAAGTCCAATGCGGCCCCCACCCCAAAATGAGTTTGACACCCCTGCTCTAGTGGATCTTCTGCCCTTCTTGCAAAGTTTCTTTTGATCCTCAGGCTAGCTATTTTGCTTAACACTCTCCGTGCCAGCCCTTTTTCATATTTTTGGAGGTAGCCAGTGCCAGTTTTTTTCATCAAAAACTCATATTTCATATTTCGGTCCATGTTTCCCCACGGACAAGTTAGTTGGCGACACACACTTCCGGTTGCGGTTTGGTGGGTCTCTTGTTATTGTCTATCAATGGTGGATGCGGTCGCTGCTAGCTGCTGTTAGCATGGGGATCGAATTAAACCGGCGCCGGTAACTACGTCACGTACAGTAGCGTTAACGTCAGCGGCATCAGTTGTTACTGTAAATAATAATGATAACGGGAGCAGGGATCAAAGATTTCCGGCACGGTGCCGGAAATCAGGCTTGGGAAAAAAAAAAAAAAAAAAAAAACGAGACCAATGTTGCCAACTGCCAAAATCCAAAATGCAGTGGCACTTCGAAAATGCACTAGAAGGAGGAGCCTGAGCATTGGTTTAATGGTTTTCAACCCAACTCACCAGCAAAAAGCACTAGATTTTCTACCAGGAGTTTTTCAACGCTAGGGGGTCTGGAAAAAAAGCTAAACATAGTGACAAGTTCGCCAAGTTGGCAACACTGACAGAGACACGTGGAGATAGAGAGTGATCAGCGAACCGCGACATTTCAGCGTGTGAGGAGTCGGGACGCTGCAGTTCATGAAGCCAGGTGAAAATACCCTCACCATGATAGATAAAGGCATCAAAAATAAATGGCACTGGGCATGGCTAGATGAGACTGGGCGAGATGGGAAGGCATTTTGATTTTGCAGTTGGTGCAGGAAGCTAAGGGATCGAGTCAGGTGCTTGCTCTTCTGCACGCTGTGCTCACGAAGCTATTATATGGTCCTCAACTGGCGGTCCACGACCGGACCGCCGCACATCTCTGTCTGGACCCTTAAAAATGGTCGAAAGAGAAGGAAAGAAAAAAAGGCGCCGCGTAATTCCCGGAATAATTGCATAAATAAATGCAAATATGCATGCCTCGCTTGATTTCACAATCCCCACATATTTTCGCATAAGGTTTATAAAGTTACAACCTCACCCATTTGGTCACTTTCACCCAGAATCGCGGTGGGGGTAAGCGCGTCTAAAAAGTCTCTCTCTCTCTGTCTCTCTCTCTCTCTGTCTGTCTGTCTCTCTCTCTCTCTCTCTCTCTCTCTCTCTCTCTCTCTCTCTCTCTCTCTCCACCTAACAAAACGTCGTGCGCCGTGTGTGGGTGGGGGGGCGCGCCGCGCCAGCCGCTGCTGGTTAAAGTTGTTGCGTGGCGGTGCTGTACACACATCCAGCTTATATTACTGTCGGGACTCGGTCGGAAGGGGTACTCACCCCAGGTAATGGCAATACTAATCAGTGTTCTTAAACTCCGTCGAACGGACAGTTGTTGTAAAGTTGACAGGTCTTGCACATGTGTCCAGTGCGTAGTCACCTCTATGTCTGGTTGAACTGATTTAGAAGCGTGATACTGAAATGATTGATTATTTACTCTATTAGAGAAATCAGTCATTTTACATGTATCTCAATCGCAGTTTGTGCAGGACCGGATCTAGGCATGGGGGGGCAACGCCACCCTAAATGCCCAGACTGCTCCACCAAACATGATGGCATGCAAAACAACCCAAATTTCAACGATATATATATATATATATATATATATATATATATATATATATATATATATATATATATATATATATATATATATATATATATATATATATATATATATATATATATATATATATATATATATATATATATATATATATAATGTGTGGGTCATTTTACATGTATGTGGGTTTGGAAAGTTCAGGCTCAGGATTTTTTTTTTGCTTTAATCCCTGCGGGAGATGTAGATCTATTTCAATGGCATGAAAACTGTTAATGTTGAATATGTGGTTACTAGAGCAATTTGGGGCCTTTCATCCCTCTCTTTCACCTCTCGAAAGGTGTCAAAGGTTAGGGTTAGGGTTAGACGGTGCTTCATGCGGTAACTAACCCTAAACATAACCTCAGTAAAACTATGCTTCGCCCCGTCCTACTAGTAGTAGCCGGCAGATAAAACAAGCGCTCCTTCACAACACCGCTGCTTTATTTCAGGTGGCAACTGAAGAATCGCAGTGGGGTGGGGTGGGGTGTTGACACGTGGATCATGGCTAGGCTGAGGGTGGTCCCAGGTGGTCCCCAGGTGGTCCCCAGTGGTCCCAGGTGGTCCCTGCTCAGTCCTCAGCACACAGCACCAGAGCCAGCTCTGTTCTGTAGAGTTTCCCTCCGTCTGACAGAGCCATGATGGCTGTTTTATACTCCGGGATCTGAGACGCAACCAGCTCCTGTAATATAACACACTGTATGGATCTATAGATCTGATATAACACACTGTATGGATCTATAGGTCTGTTTTATACTCTGGGATCTATACATCTGTTTTATACTCTGTGATCTGAGACGCAACCAGCTCCTGTAATATAACACACTGTATGGATCTATAGATCTGATATAACACACTGTATGGATCTATAGGTCTGTTTTATACTCTGGGATCTGAGAGGCAACCAGCTCCTGTAACATAACACACTGTATGGATCTATAGATCTGTTTTATACTGTAATATAACACACTGTATGGATCTATACATCTGTTTTATACTGTAATATAACACACTGTATGGATCTATACATCTGTTTTATACTGTAATATAACACACTGTATGGATCTATACATCTGTTTTATACTGTAATATAACACACTGTATGGATCTATACATCTGTTTTATACTGTAATATAACACACTGTATGGATCTATACATCTGTTTTATACTGTAATATAACACACTGTATGGATCTATACATCTGTTTTATACTGTAATATAACACACTGTATGGATCTATACATCTGTTTTATACTGTAATATAACACACTGTATGGATCTATATATCTGTTTTATACTGTAATATAACACACTGTATGGATCTATACATCTGTTTTATACTGTAATATAACACACTGTATGGATCTATACATCTGTTTTATACTGTAATATAACACACTGTATGGATCTATACATCTGTTTTATACTGTAATATAACACACTGTATGGATCTATATATCTGTTTTATACTGTAATATAACACACTGTATGGATCTATACATCTGTTTTATACTCTGGGATCTGAGACGCAACCAGCTCCTGTAATATAACACACTGTATGGATCTATACATCTGATATAACACACTGTATGGATCTGTAGATCTGATATAACACACTGTATGGATCTATACATCTGTTTTATACTCTGTGATCTGAGACGCTTTCAGTTCCTGTAATATAACACACTGTATGGATCTATACATCTATTATAACACACTGTATGGATCTATACATCTGTTTTATACTCTGGGATCTGAGACGCAACCAGCTCCTGTAATATAACACACTGTATGGATCTATACATCTGTTTTATACTGTAATATAACACACTGTATGGATCTATACATCTGTTTTATACTGTAATATAACACACTGTATGGATCTATACATCTGTTTTATACTGTAATATAACACACTGTATGGATCTATACATCTGTTTTATACTGTAATATAACACACTGTATGGATCTATACATCTGTTTTATACTGTAATATAACACACTGTATGGATCTATACATCTGTTTTATACTGTAATATAACACACTGTATGGATCTATACATCTGTTTTATACTGTAATATAACACACTGTATGGATCTATACATCTGTTTTATACTGTAATATAACGCACTGTATGGATCTATATATCTGTTTTATACTGTAATATAACACACTGTATGGATCTATACATCTGTTTTATACTGTAATATAACACACTGTATGGATCTATACATCTGTTTTATACTGTAATATAACACACTGTATGGATCTATACATCTGTTTTATACTGTAATATAACACACTGTATGGATCTATATATCTGTTTTATACTGTAATATAACACACTGTATGGATCTATACATCTGTTTTATACTCTGTGATCTGAGACGCTTTCA
>CM076967.1:59081082-59128582 GCA_039105355.1 Benthosema pterotum
AAGTTGCGTCGGCACTGCCAGCGGCTGCGCGCCAGTCCCACCAGCGCCGCCGCCAGCGACTCCACGTTCTGCCGGTCCAGGTTGGCGGTGGGTTCGTCCAGCGCCAGCACGCCGCAGCGCAGGCAGAACGTCTCGGCCAGCGCCAGGCGGATGATGAGCGAGGCCAGGACCTTCTGCCCCGCGCTGCAGCGGCCCCGCATGTCCGAGGCCGCTCCGCTGCCCCCCGCTCTCACCATCACCACGCGGTAGTGGTACTCCCTGCGCCGCAGCTCCGCCGAGGCGCCCTCGTCCGCCTCGGAGCGGATCTCCACGTGCTCCACGTCCTCTCCACGGTAGACGGCGCGCCACAGCTCCCGCACCGTCTTGTTGATCTCCTCCATCTTGGCGGCGTGGAAGCGGGCGATGCCCTGGTCCAGGGCCTTGTAGAAGACGTCCAGGTCCCTGCCGGCCAGCTCCGTGGTCCTCGCCACGATGACCTTGTCCCGGTAGAGCTGGTCGGCCTGGGCGTACTGCTCCTCGCGCAGCTCCTGGTGCAGGCGCAGCGTCTCGGCCTCGGCGGCGTGCCGGCGGCCCAGAGAGACGCCGCGGAGCCTCTTCAGCTCCTCCAGCTGCCGCTCCAGCTCCTTCCGCTCCGTCTGGATCCGTTCCACAGCGTCCGTTGCGTCGTTGTGGGCGCCGCCGCCGCCGTCTTGGCTCTCCAGCGCCCGCCACGCCTCGTCCACCTGCCTCAGCTCCTCGGAACGCCTCCTCAGCGTGGCGTTGTCCCGCAGCCAGCGCTCGCGCGTCTCCTGCGCGTCCGCCGTCCGCCGCAGCTCCCCTGCCTCCCTGCCCAGCCGCTCCCTCTGCTCCTCGGCTGCACCGAGCTGCGCCGCCGCCTCCCGGAGCTCCCGCTCCCTCTGTTCCCGGAGCTCCTCCTTGCCTTCCTGGCCGTACTCGGCCACCTCCCGCTCCAGCGCTGCCACGCTGTTCAGCCGCTCCCTGACGCCGTCCGTCCTCTGGCGCGCCTCCTCTCCCGCGCGCCTCCCGCGCTCCGCCAGCTCCTGGCACTCGCGGCGCAGCCCTTCCAGAGCGGCGGCCGCCGCGGGCAGGCGCTCCTTTGCCTCGCGGATCTCCCTGGTGGCCGTCTGGATCTCGGCCGTCGTCTCGGCGGCCCGCTGCCGCAGCTGGCGCTCCTCCTCCTGCAGCGCCAGCCTCTCGGCGCGCGCCTCGTCGGCGCGCCTCCTCAGCGCCCGGACGCGCTCCCGCCGCTCCCGGAGCGCCGCCCGCTTCGCCTCCACGGCGTCCAGCCGCCGCTGGACCTCCTGCCTCTCCTGGCCGGCCTGTTGGACGCTCCGTCCGAGGTCTGCCGCTCCCCCGCCTCCCTGCTGCTGCTGCTGCTGCTGCAGCTCGCGCATCGTCCTCTCCACCTCCCTCAGCTCGGAGGCGCATCTGTCTGCCGCGCAGACGTCCTGCAGGCAGGCGCCGCCGCGCTCCTTCTGGGAGCGCAGAGCCGCCAGGGCGCTCTCCCGCGCCGCGCCGTCCTCCGCCAGCCTCTGGGCGTCCTGGCCGGCCTCCCGCAGCCGCCTCCTCAGCTCGGGCAGCTGGGCGTCGCGCAGGGCGGCGGCGCGCTGCGCCACGGGCCGCAGGGCCAGCAGCTCGTCCCTGCGCCGCTCCTTACGCCGCAGCTCCTGCTCGCAGCTCTGCAGGCGGCCGGGCGCCAGCCGCAGCCTCGCCCGCGCGTCGCTCACCACCTCCTGCAGCTCCGAGGCCGACTGGAAGGCGCGCTGGCACACGGGGCAGCAGCGCCCCTCCTTCTCGCTCTCGTCCGACGTCAGCTGGGCGATGAACTGACCGTAGACGGCGCTGGTGCCCGCCAGCGCCGCCCTCTGCTCGGACGCCTTCTCCAGCTCCTCCTGGAGCTTGCTCAGGTCCCGCTCCAGGTTTTCCCCGCCGTCCGAGAGCTTCTCCTGGTCGCCGGCCAGCTGCTGCTCCTTGCGGCGCAGCTCGGCCGCCAGGTGGCTCCTGCTCTGCTGCGCGGCGGCCAGCTCCCGCTGGATCCCCGCCAGCTCCTCCCTGAGGCCGTCCGTCTCCCTGCACCGGCCGTGGATCCAGTCCTCCAGCTCCCCGCGGCCGGGGAAGCGACCCCCCAGCTCCGGGAGGAGGGAGCCCAGCTCCTGGCCGTGCCGGGACCTGATCCGCCTCACCTGCTCCTCCTTCTCGCTGCGCAGCCTCTGCAGCAGCTCCATCTGGGCGCGGGTTGCGGCCTGCGCCCCCAGCGCCTCCACCTCCAGGTCCAGGCGCCGCCGGGCGCGCTCCAGCTCGGCCGCCTCGCCCCGCAGACTCTCTTCCTCCTCCACGGCGTCGCCAGAGCTCTGCAGCAGCTCCCGCTCGGCCTCGGCCAGCTCCTGGTCCAGCGCCCGCAGCCTGCTGGACCCGGCGGGCTCAGACCCGGTGGACTCGTCCTCCTGGGTCTCCAGTCTCTGCAGTTGGGCCTGCAGGTTCCTCAGGTCCTGTTGCTTCCTGGCCTGCAGCTCTCTCCTCAGCTCCAGCGTCCTCTCCAGGCCCGTCTTCTCGTCCCGGGCCTCGTCCGCCTGCCGCTGCCTCTGCTGCTCTTCCTCCCTTAGCTCCGCCGCCTGGCGCTCCGCCGCTTCCCGCTCCCGCTCCAACAGCTCCGACACGCGCCGACGGAAGCTCTGCAGCTGCTGCTCGGTGAGAGGCTGCGGCGTCTGCGTCTGCGTCTGCTCGTCGTCCTCGTCCTCCTCGTAACCCTCCAGTCCCAGAGAGGCCGCCAGCGAGCGCACCGCGGCGTCGCGGGCGGCCGCGTTCCGGCCGTGGCGCTCGGCCTCCAGCTGCAGCCGCCCCCGCTCCACCAGCAGCTCGGTCTGGACGGCCTGCAGCCGCCGGCACTCCCGCTTGGCTCCCTCCAGCTGCTCCTCCAGCTCCGCCAGGACCCGCTCCTTCTCCCCCGCCGTCCTCCGGTGGTCCCGCTGCAGCTCGGCCAGCTCCCGCTCCGATCCCCGGAAGGGCGGCTCCGTCATGCTGCGCTCCAGCTCGGCGTTGTCCTGCTCCAGCTGCCTCCGCCGGCCCTCCAGCGCCCTGCGGTCGCCGTCCAGCCGCAGGGCCGCCGCCAGCTCCCTCTCCGCGCCGTCCGCCCGCCTCTGCAGCGGCTCCACCTGCCCGTCCAGCTGGCGTACGCGCTCCGCCGCCGCCTCCAGCTCCGCCTCCTTGGAGGCCAGCGCGTCCCGCAGCTGCCGCGCCTTGTCCTTGTTCTGCTTCAGGAAGCGCAGCTCGATCTGGCACTCCTTGACCGCCTGCGTCTGTCGCAGGCGCAGGCGCCGCACGGCCTCCAGCGCCTTGGTGTACTTGGTGGCGTCGAACAGGGCGTCGAAGCGGCCCTTCAGGGCCTTGCTCTCGCCCAGCGGCCAGGTGGACTCCTCCTGGTGGCAGAAGACCACGTGGTCCAGGACGGCCCGGGACACGCCCAGCGCCCGCGGCAGCTCCAGCTCGGCGCTCTTGCCCGTCAGGCTCTCCTTCTCCTTCTTCTTGTCCCCGGTGACCCGGGTCAGGACGCACTCCTGGGCGTGGAACTGCACCGTCTTGACCTTCTGGGAGCAGGTCATGGAGCGCCGCACCACGGCCTTCTGGCCGCGCACGTCGGTGAAGGCCAGCGCGATCTGGGCGCGCACCTCGGCCTCGTGCACCTCCTTGGGGTCGTGGACGAAGGCTCCGCCCCTGGAGCCCGGCGGCAGGTCGCCGGTGGCGGCGTACTTCAGGCACTCCACCACGGTGGTCTTGCCGGCGCCGTTGGCGCCCACCAGCACCGTCAGCGGGCTGAAGAACTCCATCACCTGCTTGTCTTTGTCCTCCACGCCGAAGCTCCGCACCCCCACGATGCTCATCCTGTCTATGCTGGACATGGTGTCTTTGCCTTTATGAAGGAACGCTCTTGTTGGCCGCAGGACCGAGTGGGAGTTGGTTCAGTCTCTGGATGGTTCAGTACCGCCGGGTCAGTCCGTCTCTCCCACACAGTCTTAACAGGGTTGAGAATAAGACCTACTCGTCTCGTTTTTTCAGTTGATTTTCATTTTGATGACGTCATGCAGTTGTTGGGTGACCAGATGTCCCTCTTTGCGTGGGTTTACTCCCCTCATTTCCGAGACTTTTGGGACTGTCTGTCTGTCCCACATTGTGTCCCAGAGTTCAGAATTATTTCCCTTCCTATAGATGTCATAACTGTCAAAACAAAAATAGTTGATCTACAAGCTCAAAATGTGTCGCACTACAACGTGTTTTCATATATGAAAACAATACTATATATTTTTTTTATTTTAATTGAAATCATGAATTATTATCATTTATTTTAAAATATGACATTAAGACGTTAATAATTTGTTAACCTTGTTTCGCCTCCTGACGTTTAATTTGTCCCACACATTCAACACTTACTGTATGTCCCTCAAATGATCAGTTAACACTCACCAAGTCGTACTGCTCACAGATCACTGAGTGTGACTTTAACACTCACCATGTCTTACTGCTCACAGATCACTGAGTGTGACTTTAACACTCACAGATCACTGAGTGTGACTTTAACACTCACAGATCACTGAGTGTGACTTTAACACTCACAGATCACTGAGTGTGACTTTAACACTCACCATGTCATACTGCTCACAGATCACTGAGTGTGACTTTAACACTCACCATGTCATACTGCTCACAGATCACTGAGTGTGACTTTAACACTCACAGATCACTGAGTGTGACTTTAACACTCACAGATCACTGAGTGTGACTTTAACACTCACAGATCACTGAGTGTGACTTTAACACTCACCATGTGGTACTGCTCACAGATCACTGAGTGTGACTTTAACACTCACCATGTGGTACTGCTCACAGATCACTGAGTGTGGCTTTAACACTCACAGATCACTGAGTGTGACTTTAACACTCACAGATCACTGAGTGTGGCTTTAACACTCACAGATCACTGAGTGTGACTTTAACACTCACCATGTGGTACTGCTCACAGATCACTGAGTGTGGCTTTAACACTCACCATGTGGTACTGCTCACAGATCACTGAGTGTGGCTTTAACACTCACAGATCACTGAGTGTGACTTTAAGACTCACAGATCACTGAGTGTGACTTTAACACTCACCATGTCGTACTGCTCAAAGATCTTGTTGAACTCTACTCTGTTCATCTTCACTCCCTGTGAAAGACAAAAGACATGGAACAACAACTTGCGTAACCTTGTAGAAGGTCAAGACCAAGTACTAGGTATTTGCTCCACACGCCCCAAACTCATCTTTGTATAGAGTATAATTAGCCTATATCACATTATGTCAAACTGAAGGCCCAGGGGCCAAATCAGGCCTGTGAATGAATTATCTTCGGCCTGTGGGATGACATTTAGTCACTATTAGAACTGGTCCTCTGGTATATTACACACACCATGATGAGAAATGAATGAACTAATTTGTTTACTTTCTCAACTCATTTGGCTTACTTTCTCATTTTACTGTGACAGCAATACTTGGAACAGCTTTAATAATGCATTTTCTTCTTTTAATGCATGCAGGTTCATCTTTGCATCGGTCTTGGAAGGAAATTTACTTTTTCGCTGCTTGCCCGGGAAATCCTCCTAAACCAGTGTCCGTGTGTTGGACCACATTCCGGCTGGTCCGGCCCTCAAATTGTACCAATTCCTCTATTTTGTCCCACTGTGCATTTGAGTTTCACACCCCTGGTCTATATAGATTCTTTATGGTATAGTCTTATAGTATTGGTATAGCTTAGCTACTATGTATGTACATGATGATGTACATGATTTGTTGCCGTGTGTTTTCATTTGTCCATTGTCTAATGTAAAGTCTTTGGACTAAGAGTGCCTGCTAAGTCCTACATTTTAAACTCTACTGCAGCTGAGATGGAGTCTGAAGAGGTGTGTTTTCAGACTGGAGGAAGATAGAGACTGAATCTGCAGTTCTGACTGCAGTGAGAAGTTAATTCCAAAGTTTTGCGTTCAAAATTGAGAGGAGTTTGGGCGTGTGGACGGACGGACGGACAGACAGACAGACAGACAGACAGACAGACAGACAGACAGACAGACAGACAGACAGACAGACAGACAGACAGACCTGAAAGCGCAGTAGGAAGTTCTCCTCATCCGGTAGGAGTCTGAAGGGCAGAAATGGAACACAGCGAGTGTTTTAACAAAAAGAAGTATATTAATGACGGTAAAATGTTGACATGAGTGGATTTCCCATTTAAATGAACATGTAGTTGTAATAAGTGTTGTGTCGAGGTACTGAGACCCACCTGGTCATGTCAGACAGACACACAGTGATAGGTAAAGGTATTGGGACCAGGGGCGGATGTAGCATTTCCCATTTGGGGGGGAGGATAAAATGGTAGGATAAAATGGTAGGATAAAATGGCGGCTTCATCGCCCATGCGATGAAGTCGCACCCATACCATTTACGGTTGCAGGACTTTTATTAGGCAAGTAAAGCATCAATAATAACATCAGTTGTTGTTGAAGTTGCAACAGACACGCCGCAATCGCCGCATGCATAAAGCTAAAGGTCTGACTCTAGTTAGTAGCAGTAGTAGTGTTTCACATCATTTTAATTATAAGCACTTTAATCTGAAATATCTTGGGTTGTTTTGCATGGCATTGTGTTTGGTGGGGCAGACTGGGTATTTAGGGGAGCATTGCCCCCCTAAATGCCCATGCCTGGATCCGGCCCTGACTGAGACCCACCTGGCCATCTCAGACAGACACAGCTTCCCATCGTTGTTGGCGTCAAAGATTTTGAGCTGAAAGAAAGTGCAGCATTAATTCCTGTAGTATTTACAGAAGTATGGATTGTACTACAGTATATCTGGTATCTAGTTCTGCTATGGGTATCTCTGCTTGTATTATGATCATGTGGTGTATGGAACGCATTGTAAGTCATGATATTGATGTAATGTCATTCTGCTCTGGGGGTTGTTGTTGTTGTTGTTGATATCAGAGCTGTGTCTCAGTGCACAGATAATCTGAGATATCTCATGAGCAGAGAACACACCGCAGCTTTGCAAATAATTTTTCTGGTCATTCTGAGCTGACGTACGGTATGTGAATAGAGTGGTGGGCAGGGGCGGATGTAACATGTCACATTTGGGGGGGCAAGAGAACATGTTGGAGTGGCAAGAGAAAATGGTATGGGGGCGGCTTCATCGCCCGTGTCGCTTCGCACCACAGGCGATGAAGTCGCACCCATACCATTTTCGGTTACAGGACTTTTATTAGTCAAGTAAAGCATCAATAATAACATCAGTTGTTGTTGAAGTTGCAACAGACACACAGCATGCATAAAGCTAAAGGTCTGACTCAGAGAGTTTTCTGTTTTCAATGATGAAATGCTGTTGGTTTAGTGGTGCCACAGCTGTAGTTAGTTAGTAGCAGTAGTAGTGTTTCACATCATTTTAAAATATAAGCACTTTAATTTGAAATATCTTGGGTTGTTTTGCATGGCATCGTGTTTGGGGGTGGCAGACTGGGTATTTAGGGGGGCATTGCCCCCCCATGCCCATGCCTAGATCCGCCCCTGGTGGTGAGAATGCTCTACGTACCGTGGTCAATGTGTGTATGTACTATGTAGTAGGGATGCTCTACGTACCGTGGTCAATGTGTGTATGTACTATGTAGTAGGGATGCTCTACGTACCGTGGTCAATGTGTGTATGTACTATGTAGTAGGGATGCTCTACGTACCGTGGTCAATGTGTGTATGTACTATGTAGTAGGGATGGTATACGTACTGTGGTCAGTGTGTATTCGTCCAGTTTCTTCTCGTCGTACGGCCTGTTAGCCTTCTGTAGCAAGTCCTTGAGAAAGTTCTGGAAAATAACAACGATCAGCAGAAATCAGTCAGATGCCTAAACATCAGAGCCCAACCGATCATCTACAAGCTCTTTTCTTATGGTTTGTTAATTAATTTTGGTCAGAACAGGGGTAATCAGTGTTTGCTATTATAACCACTGAGATATCAGCATCCACATTGGTCTGGGTTCAATTAGGGAATTGATCACGACAGATTAGGGCGGTCGTGTTCCACTTGATATCCTCCTCCTATCACAGCAGCTCACAATTCCTGCCGCTGTGTGTGTGTGTGTGTGTGTGTGTGTGCGTGTGCGTGTGCGTGTGCGTGTGCGTGCGTGCGTGCGTGCGTGCTGGCAGATTATTTGTATTGTACTGTTAGGGTCCATTTGGTGACAGAATAACATCTGCTCCAACAGAAGTAATGTCCTCTGGCAGTACAGTGTAAATTCAACACTCTCATAACAACGTTTTGGCAGTTCTCCTTTTATCTTCACCATTCACAAAGTCACTGATATGTGCTCTCTCTCTCCCTCTCTTATCAAGCGATAATTCACAGGATGTTGCTTATTAGTCGTTCTTATCAACCAGGCATGTTGTCTGGGAGCAGACTGACACGACTGCATTGATAAGATGAAAACCCGGAAATCCTCCATCGTTGTGTCTGGTTGGCCGCCTTGTTTTAAGCCCTGTGTCAGCATGGTGACGTGCTGGAGGTTATGTTTAGGGTTAGAGGAGGTCAGTATATTGACCTTGTTTTAAGCCCTGTGTCAGCATGGCGACGTGCTGGAGGTTATGTTTAGGGTTAGGGTTAGAGGAGGTCAGTATATTGACCTTGTTTTAAGCCCTGTGTCAGCATGGTGACGTGCTGGAGGTTATGTTTAGGGTTAGGGTTAGAGGAGGTCAGTATATTGACCTTGTTTTAAGCCCTGTGTCAGCATGGTGACGTGCTGGAGGTTATGTTTAGGGTTAGGGTTAGAGGAGGTCAGTATATTGACCTTGTTTTAAGCCCTGTGTCAGCATGGTGACGTGCTGGAGGTTATGTTTAGGGTTAGCGTTAGAGGAGGTCAGTATATTGCCCAAAACAACCGCATTAAAGTAGCCGAATGTATGCTAAAATGTAGTGCATGGCGACACACTCACGGTGCAAGCTCTTTCTGTGTTGTCCCCTGTAGAATGAATGGGAACCTCATATTGTGTTTTAAGCATTATGTGTGCTGTGCTACAAGCTTGTAGATCTGCTGTGTTTGGAAGGAAGGGCGACCGGGTCGTGCCGGGTCGGTTGCCCAACACTGTTTGCGACCAACTATTGATAGTGTGAAATGAAACTAAATGGAATCTGACTGTTCAACAATAGCAGATAGAAGCTCATGGCGCTTCATTTTGTGCCAGTGCCTAAAGCCTATTTAAATTCTGATCAGATGGGGACAAACTATAAATAAAGTAAAGTAAACTATAGGTTAAGACTCAGGTCAAAATCCAAGCAGGTTCCTGTCACTGTGACCACCTGGAGATCAGGTCAGCTCCACATTTACATCCACCTGACCACGTACACACACATACCACGCACACACGCATCCCACGTACACACAAATCCCACGCACACACGCATCGTACCTACACACGCATCCCACGTACACACGCATCCCACGTACACACGACACGCATCCCACGTACACACGCATCCCACGTACACACGCATCCCACGTACACACGCATCCCACGCACACACGCATCCCACGCACACACGCATCGCACCTACTCATGCATCGCACATACACACACATCCCACATACACACGCAACCCACGTACACACGCATCCCACGCACACACGCATCGCACGCACACACGCATCGCACCTACTCATGCATCGCACTTTTCGTCTTTCCCTCTGCTTTGCATATCATTTCCAGACAGACTTTAGGACGGTCAGTGCTGCTTTGCATCTGTCTGACCACACAGGATCTGCTGCTATGCTGCAGTGGGTTTCTACCAGTGGTCCGGGGACCACCAGTGGTCCTTGAGAGGGTTCTGCAGGTGGTCCCCATGCAGGCTAAATGATGGACATTCAAATGGAACCTTATCGAACCTAACTCTTAACTCCTAACTCTGAGCATTAAAATGAAGCCAGGTCCATTTGGTTTCATTTTACACAAAGTAAAATTATATTTAAACGTCTGTATTACGTAATAATTATCAAGAATCTACACACTTAGAAAATGTAGAAGAATTGCTATTTTGACCAACATTTTGCCAGTTCTCAATCGTACTAAATTGTTCTAAATTGTGGACAAAACGGATGAAAATCTTTGCTTTTCCGTCCGCGAGATTAAATTCAACATCAATTGGTTGTCCTTGGCTAAAAATGCTTTATAACTGTGTGTGTGTGTGTGTGTGTGTGTGTGTGTGTGTGTGTGTGTGTGTGTGTGTGTGTGTGTGTGTGTGTGTGTGTGTGTGTGTGTGTGTGTGTGTGTGTGTGTGTGCATGCGTGTGCGTGTGTGTACGATGCACCTGGCTGTCAGGTTGTTTTCCATTCTATGTAAATCCCATGTGGTGTTGATGCGTCTGTCTGGTGTTTGACCATTAGTGACATCATCTCTGTGGTGAGCAGCGCCATGACAGGACAAACCACAAGCACTAGAGTTCACTAGAGTTTATCTGCATGGAACTAACTAGGGATGTCACCATGCCATTCTTTCATTTCCGATCCCGATACAATGCCTGTCTTAGCCGATACCGATACCAAATACCGAAGCCAGAGAAGAATATATATATGGCAGTGGTCCTTGAGAAGGTTCCAGGTGGTCCCCAGGCTAAATGATGGAAAGTTGGTTAACCAGATGTAACTCTTGAGAATGTAAAAATGAAACCAAATGGACCCGCAAGGGTCCATTTGGTTTCATTTTTACACTCTCAAGAGTTAAAATATTCATCATCTGAATTAGCACAACTTAATTAAGAAGTTTACACTGTTTTGTTGGCAAAATACAGCCTGGAATTGTGGACAAAACCAAAATAATTCTTTATTTTTAGGTCTTTGCCAACAAAAGAGTGTAATCATGCCTTTCACCCCCTAAAACATACCTGAGCATCATGCGGCCCGGGGGCCAAATGTGGCCCTTTGGCTGACTCTGAGCGGCCTGTGAAAGGGTACTGTGGTGTAAAGGCCTCAACGGGCCTGAAAATTAAGGCCCGGCCCTAACTGGGCCCTAACAGTTCAGGCCCTAGGCCCGGCCCGGCCCGACTAAATGGAATAGATTTTAGGCCCTACCCGGCCCTAAACTGTCGGTTTTGGGCAACATTTGAGAATTCGCCACAGATTAAAAATGAAATGGCAATCAGCACCATCTTCATAATAGGTAAATACAGAAAATAACTATTATTCTTACATATATTAAAATAATTAATTAAAATAATTCATTTTTTTCATGGGGCCCGAGCCCCCCCCCCCCGGCCTACTGATTAGCATAGATTTTAGGCCCGACTCGGTCCTAAATGTTGGGTCGGGCCTGTTCAGGATCGGTCCTAGTCGGGTTCGGGCAGAGTTTTCCCAAATGGACCCTTGCGGGTCCATTTGGTTTCATGTTTACGCTCTCAAGACTTAAAATATTCATCTTCTGAATTTGCCAGAGAATGTAAAAGAATGGTCATTTTTTATCTATGTTTGCCTGTTTTGTTTGTGATATCCAGCCTGGAATTGTGGACAAAAGCAAAAGAAATCTTTAGTATTGGTTGTCTGTGGGGCTAAAATGTCATCAAATGGTGTAGCCTGAGTGTAGCCTGATAACAGTCAGTCTGTCTTGCTGACTTGAACAAATTAATACATAAATAAATATAAATAAAAAATAAAAATAAAAACAAGATTTCTAACCTGGCGATACGATATTGATATCATGGTATGAACAATCACGATATGCCGGTATATGGATTTTTGCACACCCCTAACAGTTACCTACAGAACCACAACTCCCAGCATGCACCTCTCTCTCACCTTCAGCTCATCTGCCTCGATGTAGCCGCTGTGGTCGACGTCGTAACTCCTCCAGGCCTGGAGTAGAGACAGGAAAACTATAACTATAGTAGACAGGGAAAAATATAACTATAGTAGACAGGGAAAACTGTAACTATAGTAGACAGGGAAAACTGTATAACTATAGTAGACAGGGAAAACTATAACTATAGTAGACAGGGAAAACTGTAACTATAGTAGACAGGGAAAACTATAACTATAGTAGACAGGGAAAACTGTAACTATAGTAGACAGGGAAAACTGTAACTATAGTAGACAGGGAAAACTGTAACTATAGTAGACAGGGAAAACTGTAACTATAGTAGACAGGGAAAACTGTAACTATAGTAGACAGGGAAAACTGTAACTATAGTAGACAGGGAAAACTGTAACTATAGTAGACAGGGAAAACTGTAACTATAGTAGACAGGGAAAACTGTATAACTATAGTAGACAAACTGTAACTATCAGTAGACAGGGAAAACTGTAACTATCAGTAGACAGGGAAAACTGTAACTATCAGTAGACAGGGAAAACGGTAACTATCAGTAGACTGGGAAAACTGTATAACTATAGTAGACAGGGAAAACTATAACTATAGTAGACAGGGAAAACTGTATAACTATAGTAGACAGGGAAAACTATAACTATAGTAGACAGGGAAAACTGTAACTATAGTAGACAGGGAAAAATATAACTATAGTAGACAGGGAAAAATATAACTATCAGTAGACTGGGAAAACTGTATAACTATAGTAGACAGGGAAAACTGTAAGTATAGTAGACAGGGAAAAATATAACTATAGTAGACAGGGAAAAATATAACTATCAGTAGACAGGGAAAACTATAACTATAGTAGACAGGGAAAAATATAACTATAGTAGACAGGGAAAAATATAACTATCAGTAGACAGGGAAAACTGTATAACTATAGTAGACAGGGAAAAATATAACTATAGTAGACAGGGAAAAATATAACAATCAGTAGACAGGGAAAACGGTATAACTATCAATAGACAGGGAAAACTGTAACTATCAGTAGACAGGGAAAACTATAACTATCAGTAGACAGGGAAAACTGTAACTATCAGTAGACTGGGAAAACTATAACTATAGTAGACAGGGAAAACTGTATAACTATAGTAGACAGGGAAAACTGTATAACTATCAGTAGACAGGGAAAACTGTAACTATAGTAGACAGGGAAAACTATAACTATAGTAGACAGGGAAAACTGTAACTATAGTAGACAGGGAAAACTGTAACTATCAGTAGACAGGGAAAACTGTAACTATCAGTAGACAGGGAAAACTGTAACTATCAGTAGACAGGGAAAACTGTAACTATAGTAGACAGGGAAAACTATAACTATAGTAGACAGGGAAAACTGTAACTATAGTAGACAGGGAAAACTATAACTATCAGTAGACAGGGAAAACTGTAACTATAGTAGACAGGGAAAACTATAACTATAGTAGACAGGAAAAACTATAACTATAGTAGACAAACTGTAACTATCAGTAGACAGGGAAAACTATAACCATAGTAGACAGGGAAAAATATAACTATCAATAGACAGGGAAAACTGTAACTATCAGTAGACAGGGAAAACTATAACTATAGTAGACAGGGAAAACTGTATAACTATCAGTAGACAGGGAAAACTATAACTATAGTAGACAGGGAAAACTATAACTATAGTAGACAGGGAAAACTGTAACTATAGTAGACAGGGAAAACTGTAACTATAGTAGACAGGGAAAACTGTAACTATAGTAGACAGGGAAAACTATAACTATAGTAGACAGGGAAAACTGTATAACTATAGTAGACAGGGAAAACTATAACTATAGTAGACAGGGAAAACTGTATAACTATAGTAGACAGGGAAAACTGTAACTATAGTAGACAGGGAAAACTATAACTATAGTAGACAGGGAAAACTGTATAACTATAGTAGACAGGGAAAACTGTATAACTATAGTAGACAGGGAAAACTATAACTATAGTAGACAGGGAAAACTGTATAACTATCCGATAAAAGGGTGTACCAAACTCTCTTGATCCTTCTGTATTTTTGGCAGCTTCATGCTGCCTAATAAACAGGCATGGGGACTTTAGAGAAGGGTTGTCGAGAGACCAGATAGCCAATCAGAAGCCGTGATGTTGCTGAGAGACCAGATGGCCAATCAGATACAAAAAGGTACAAAACACATCCCTCAGAGAAATAATACAGCAGCTGTCAATTAATCGATGCATCATTTTCTTTCTTTTGAAGAATCTATTTCTGAGAAGTAATTATTATTTAAATCTTACATTATCTTACATTTATCCATGATTGATCATTTGTGTGGATGAAGATGTAGCTCATGTATTGGTTTCCTTAAATTTTCATCCCTTAAATTTGTAACCCATTGTTTCACCCAGTGCCAATTCCTAATGTGATCCTGGGCTCTACACACCCTCCGCCAACCTGGGGAGGCAGCGGACTGGCCTCATGCTTCCTTCAATGCATGAGGAGTCCAAGCTGCCTTCTTTTCACCCGACAGGGGAGAGTTTCCCTGGTTGGAAGTAGCGTGTGGAAGGAACACATTATTCCAACCAGTTCCTGTCCCCTCCATCAGGCGCCCCGGCTGGCCAGGGGGAGGCAGTCTAGAGCCCAGGATTACTGCATGTTTTTCTGAGGGTATCTGTCTATTGGGGCTGGGACGATATTGGTACCTCACGATACGATATAGGTGGCGATATTAAGCCTTCGATAATGAATATATCATGACATTTGATATATTGCGATATTTGCGATATATCAATATTTGCATGAAATTCATCAACAATATATCATGATAATGTAACTGTAGCTGAAGAACAAAAACAATAAAAAACTAAAAGACAAAAATCAGAACTTACTAATGTATATCCTCAGGTATTTATCTTTTTCTCAACTGATTCTCATACTGGGATTTTTGTTTTTATCTTGTGTTTGTTTTTTGGGGAATGAAGCAGCTATAGAAGTCAGTTAACATTTTAGTTCTGCGACCCGTTTTTCCTCCCGGAATTATCCCTCAGCAAGTATCACAATATTTGCTGAGGAATATACTATACCAGGGGTTTTCAACAGGTGGTCCGGGGACCACCAGTGGTCCTTGAGAAGGTTCCAGGTGGTCCCCAGGCTAAATGATGGAAAGTCGGATGTAACGGATGTAAGCCAGATGTAACTCTTGAGAGTGTAAAAATGAAACCAAATGGACCCTTGCGGGTCCATTCTTTCATTTTTACACTCTCAAGAGTTAAAATATTCATCATCTGAATTAGCACTATTTATTTATTTAAGGAGTCTACACGGGTTTTGTTTCCCAAATCCAGCCTGGAATTGTGAACAAAACCAAACGAAATTTTTAGTTTTAGGTCTTTGGGGTGAAAATGTCATCAATCGGTGGTCCGTGGGTCAAATTCTGAATAAATGGTGGTCCCTGGTGTAAAAAAGGTTGAAAACCCCTGTACTATACGATATATATTGCGGGAGGAAGTATACGATATTATCATGATAACGATATTTCAGCACAGCCCTACTGGAGCGTACCAGCATGAACTCTGTGCAGGACTTCAGCTGCTGTCGGAAGAACACCAGGAAGTTCTCATCTGTGGGCAGAATCTGGACCAGCTGTGGGACGACACGGAGGCAGAAAATAACACACAGGTCAGGGGTCAAGAGGGGCGGGTTTAACATTTAAAAAATGGCATGGGGGCGGCTTCATCGCCCCGTGTCGCTTCGCGCCACGGGGCGATGAAGTCGCCCCCATACCATTTTCAAGTTACAGGACTTTTATTAGCCAAGTAAAGCATCAATAATAATAACATCAGTTGTTGTTGAAGTTGCAACAGACACGCAGCATGCATAAAGCTAAAGGTCTGACTCAGAGAGTTTTCTGTTTTCATTGATGAAATGCTGTTGGTTTAGTGGTGACACAGCTGTAGTTAGTTAGTAGCAGTAGTAGTGTTTCAAATCATTGTTAATATAAGCAGTTTCATTTGATACCCCATATCATATTGAACCCCATATCTTGGGTTGTTTTGCATGCCATCGTGTTTGGTGGGGCAGTCTGGGCATTTGGGGTGGCATTGCCCCCAAATCCCCCCCCCCCCCCCCCACCCATGCCCATGCCTATATCCGCCCCTGATTGTTACTACTCATACGGTCACCATTCGGGTCAAAATCTGATCAGAGGTATTATGCGTCCGTACGCGGCTGATAGAGACGGATCAACACCAGAACAGAAGCTTTTGGGACGATCAAATAATTTCTAAGATTTTAAACGAAACAAAAGGTGTTGTATCCTGGCGTTTTCTACTTCTTACTAATTAGATATTAGTATATGATGATATTGTGTGTGTCATCATGATTTGTCACGACCCGAGTTTGCTTTGTCCGCAGCAAAATCGTCCTGATATAAATTATTTTCGAAAAGTATATGAGAAAAATGAATGGTCACTGCGCAGGTCTATAGGGGGTCTTTGACATGAAACTGTGTGCATCGCTGATAAAGCACAGGGAGTTCTTTTTCAGAAAACCTTTTCAGAAAAGACATTTTGTGGACCCCGTTCACCCAGGGGATTAGTGGGTTAGTTCATTAAGCCTCTAGTGTGCAGTGCTCTGTGCTGAATGAATGAATGAATGAATGAATGAATGAATGAATGAATGAATGAATGAATGAATGCATGAATGAATGAATGAATGAATGAATGAATGAATGAATGAGTGAATGAGTGACATCCCATTTATTTCTGCCTTCTCCTGGGAGACGTTTTATTGGAGTTCAGTCTGACCTTCAGGGATAAACCGTGTGTGTGTGTGTGTGTGTGTGTGTGTGTGTGTGTGTGTGTGTGTGTGTGTGTGTGTGTGTGTGACAGAGAGAGAGACAGAGAGAGAGACAGAGAGAGAGACAGAGAGAGAGACAGAGAGAGAGACAGAGAGAGAGACAGACGGAGACAGAGAGAGAGACCGAGAGACCGTGCCCCTGTGTCTGATCACTGGTTAGACTGGTATATTCACCATAGTGTCAACCCCTTACCCCTGTGTCTGATCACTGGTTAGACTGGTATATTCACCATAGTGTCAACCCCTTACCCCTGTGTCTGATCACTGGTTAGACTGGTATATTCACCATAGTGTCAACCCCTTACCCCTGTGTCTGATCGCTGGTTAGACTGGTATATTCACCATAGTGTCAACCCCTTACCCCTGTGTCTGATCACTGGTTAGACTGGTATATTCACCATAGTGTCAACCCCTTACCCCTGTGTCTGATCACTGGTTAGACTGGTATATTCACCATAGTGTCAACCCCTTACCCCTGTGTCTGATCACTGGTTAGACTGGTATATTCACCATAGTGTCAACCCCTTACCCCTGTGTCTGATCACTGGTTAGACTGGTATATTCACCATAGTGTCAACCCCTTACCCCTGTGTCTGATCGCTGGTTAGACTGGTATATTCACCATAGTGTCAACCCCTTACCCCTGTGTCTGATCACTGGTTAGACTGGTATATTCACCATAGTGTCAACCCCTTACCCCTGTGTCTGATCGCTGGTTAGACTGGTATATTCACCATAGTGTCAACCCCTTACCCCTGTGTCTGATCGCTGGTTAGACTGGTATATTCACCATAGTGTCAACCCCTTACCCCTGTGTCTGATCGCTGGTTAGACTGGTATATTCACCATAGTGTCAACCCCTTACCCCTGTGTCTGATCGCTGGTTAGACTGGTATATTCACCATAGTGTCAACCCCTTACCCCTGTGTCTGATCGCTGGTTAGACTGGTATATTCACCATAGTGTCAACCCCTTACCCTTGTGTCTGATCACTGGTTAGACTGGTATATTCACCATAGTGTCAACCCCTTACCCCTGTGTCTGATCACTGGTTAGACTGGTATATTCACCATAGTGTCAACCCCTTACCCCTGTGTCTGATCACTGGTTAGACTGGTATATTCACCATAGTGTCAACCCCTTACCCCTGTGTCTGATCGCTGGTTAGACTGGTATATTCACCATAGTGTCAACCCCTTACCCCTGTGTCTGATCGCTGGTTAGACTGGTATATTCACCATAGTGTCAACCCCTTACCCCTGTGTCTGATCGCTGGTTAGACTGGTATATTCACCATAGTGTCAACCCCTTACCCCTGTGTCTGATCGCTGGTTAGACTGGTATATTCACCATAGTGTCAACCCCTTACCCCTGTGTCTGATCGCTGGTTAGACTGGTATATTCACCATAGTGTCAACCCCTTACCCCTGTGTCTGATCGCTGGTTAGACTGGTATATTCACCATAGTGTCAACCCCTTACCCCTGTGTCTGATCGCTGGTTAGACTGGTATATTCACCATAGTGTCAACCCCTTACCCCTGTGTCTGATCGCTGGTTAGACTGGTATATTCACCATAGTGTCAACCCCTTACCCCTGTGTCTGATCGCTGGTTAGACTGGTATATTCACCATAGTGTCAACCCCTTACCCCTGTGTCTGATCGCTGGTTAGACTGGTATATTCACCATAGTGTCAACCCCTTACCCCTGTGTCTGATCGCTGGTTAGACTGGTATATTCACCATAGTGTCAACCCCTTACCCCTGTGTCTGATCGCTGGTTAGACTGGTATATTCACCATAGTGTCAACCCCTTACCCCTGTGTCTGATCGCTGGTTAGACTGGTATATTCACCATAGTGTCAACCCCTTACCCCTGTGTCTGATCGCTGGTTAGACTGGTATATTCACCATAGTGTCAACCCCTTACCCCTGTGTCTGATCGCTGGTTAGACTGGTATATTCACCATAGTGTCAACCCCTTACCCCTGTGTCTGATCACTGGTTAGACTGGTATATTCACCATAGTGTCAACCCCTTACCCCTGTGTCTGATCACTGGTTAGACTGGTATATTCACCATAGTGTCAACCCCTTACCCCTGTGTCTGATCACTGGTTAGACTGGTATATTCACCATAGTGTCAACCCCTTACCCCTGTGTCTGATCGCTGGTTAGACTGGTATATTCACCATAGTGTCAACCCCTTACCCCTGTGTCTGATCACTGGTTAGACTGGTATATTCACCATAGTGTCAACCCCTTACCCCTGTGTCTGATCACTGGTTAGACTGGTATATTCACCATAGTGTCAACCCCTTACCCCTGTGTCTGATCACTGGTTAGACTGGTATATTCACCATAGTGTCAACCCCTTACCCCTGTGTCTGATCGCTGGTTAGACTGGTATATTCACCATAGTGTCAACCCCTTACCCCTGTGTCTGATCACTGGTTAGACTGGTATAAAATGTATTTTCTGTTTGCCTTTTATGCTCTGTAAAAAGGATCCCTGAATAATAAGATAAACATCGCTTAAAACATTATACTTTCCCTATATAACTAAGATAAACAAATAAAAACACCAATGGCATCTTATTTCTTTCATAAATAGAGAATATTTCACTCAACAGGAACTGCTCCTGGCGCAGGATGATGATGTCACATGTCCATGTGTGATCTAGCTCTATGGAATAATGGATGAACATGCTCATGTGACATCATCATTCTGCGACCGGAGCACCTCCTATTGAGTGAAAGATTCTCTATTTATGACAGAAATAAAGTATTGAAAGTGTTTTTATCTGCATGTTTTAGTTATAGACTAAAGTATAGTGTTTTAAGGCATATTTGTCTTATTAGCCAGGGACCACCAGTGGTCCTTGAGAGGGTTCCAGGTGGTCCCCAGGCTAAATGATGGAAAGTTGATTAACCAGATGCAACTCTTGAGAGTGTAAAAATGAAACCAAATGGAGCCTTGTGGGTCCATTTGGTTTCATTTTTACACTCTCAAGAGTTAAAATATTCATCATCTGAATTAGCCCTATTTAATCGAGAAGTCTGCACTGTTTTGTTTCCCAAATCCAGCCTTGAATTGTGAACAAAACCAAAAGGATTCTTTAGTTTTAGGTCTTTGGGGCTAAAATGTCATCAAATGGTGGTCCTCCGTGGCTCAAATGCTGAATAAATGGTGGTCCCTGGTGTCAAAAAGGTTGAAAACCCATGCTTTAAACAAAAACAGATGTCAGTTGTCAGATCTGTCTCAGATGTATTGACATTGTGTAATAGTTCTCCTCTGTCCTCTGAAACATCTAAACTAGTTTTATTTTCCCTCATCATATTTGTCTGTATTCGTGAACGATGGCCATAAATCCAAGCATCAATGAAGCCGAACAGAGACATCTGCTGCTGTTCTGGTGGCACAGATGTTGTGCTGCCGGCCTTTTTATTAGTGTTATCCCATTGAATCCTGACCCTCGATTCGAGTTTCGTTCACTACAGTAATTTCCGACACTAGATTCTAGTTATTGACACTAAATGATAGTTTCTGATGCTAGGATCTACTTTTTGACACTAGAATCTACTTTCTGACGCTAGAATCGAGTTTTTGACACTAGATTCTATAGTTTCTGACACTAGATTCTAGTTTTTCTGAAAAATCTGTGCTCCTGTGTCAGTGATGCTTAACATATTTCAAGCCAAGGACCACCAGAATTATCCATATTTGGCTGCAGACCCCCATCTGAAAACATGTTGTTCTCGGGGTTCCCCAGAAGCGAAAAATTGAGATAAAATGTTTGCTTCCGAAATAATGTATTCAGAGATTTGCAGCACATTTTCACAATTTTTCAAAAATAGCAGAACAACAAGCTCGTGTCGCGCCACTCGGTGGCGCGACACGAGCTTGTTGATCTGCTATTTTTCAACAGATAAAACACCAGAACGCGTTCAGGACACTAGAGGATATACCATACAATGTGCATCAGTGAGGGCTGGTTGTTTGTGCTGTATGTTGTGTTAACTCATTGACCGCGATTGGATCTTCTTTGTTTCCTCTCCACTGCCGCGGCTCAAACCAGTTCGATCGGTAAAAAAGCCCTTATTTTGAAGCTCAGATCTCCTAAACAGGATGTGCTGTTTCTGTTATGCTGTGTCTGTTGTCTTGCCTAATCGATCATCTGGCGATCTACCCAAAAACATCCGGGTCACAAGTCAGGAAGAGCTGTGTAGCCCTGGCTGCTTAACCCATGCGCCAGCGACATTGAGGGGGCAAACTGGAGGAGAGCCGTTTGAATGCATTGGATTGAATGAATGTGAATGGGACAAAAAAAAAAAGTTGTCCCCAATTCTGTCCCAAATGAAAGTCAGCAACGGGATGATCATCAGACGATGCGCACGGACTAATAGTTGGATTAAAGAATGAAATCTACATTTCCGCGTGATACGAGCCGTCCGCGTGTTCGGCGGTGGGATTCTAACGGGAAATCCACGAGCACTCGTGGACGGCAGGAAAACTATTAATAATGAGTCACAATCAGAGGCGGATGTAACATTTCCTATTTGGGGTTGGGGAGGGGGGCGCTGCGGCTGCTGCGGCTTCATCGCCCGTGGCGCGAACCCATACCATTTTCAGTCACATGACTTTTATTAGACAAGTAATCTCATTGCTATCAGTTTTCTCCCATAGAGCCAGGGGCGGATAGCCTGGCTCAGCCCTGAATCAGCACCTTAAAAATACTACCTTATTTTTTCTTTGTGATTCAAGGACTGGCTTCCCTGCCTTTGGGGCCGTTTTTGTCGGTTGGAAATCCATGCCCAGCACCTGATTGGCCAACAGCCCTGTCACTCACTTCGTTTCACTTTATTATTCTTTAAAGAAGCGTCAGGCTTTAGGTTTTATAAACATCATCATCCGACATATTTTATTGCTTTGGTTCACATGCTAGTAACGCTCGTCGGCTGTGTTTGTTTAGTTAGCAACGTTAGCAAACAGCATGGAGGAGTGAACTCTTAAGGGGAGAGAATGGCTGAGGTTTTTACGGGTCTCCGAGACCCAAGAGTTGTGTTAAAGGGTTATTTCCCCCCCAAAAAAAGGACTGTGGGTGATATTATCATCTACCTAGCCTTGTGATCACCCCAGAAGTTACTCCATTCAGTGTTTCAATGTTTGATGTTAATATTAGCTGCTATTCCAGCTGGTCTATTCAAAACGCGGTATTTGAGGCCCATGGCGATCATATCGTTAGTGGAAGTAGGAAGTATACAGTATATGAGGTACAGTAACAACACTCACGTCCACGATGCCAATCTTCCCATCTGTCTTCTCCCCGTAGCGCTCCACGAACGCTCTCATCTGGTCTGTCAGCTCCTGAAACACACACACACACACACACACACACACACACACACACACACACACACACACACACACACACACACACACACACACACACACACACACACACACACACGCGCACGCACACACGCACACACACGCACATAAAACACATGGCATTGAAGCATTGCTACTTTTGCCCTCCCCCCTCAGTGCCTTGACTTATATACTGTTTTTGTTGTTGTTTTTTCTGCGTGGAGAGTACACGGCGTACGGCATAATATTGTCTGTACTGTGCAGCTGACATACTCTGTAGCATCCTAGTTCGTATCACCGTTGTGAACTGGAGTTGTTGTTGTTGGTGGTTTTCATGTGCGCAACATGGAGTGTGATTCATGCACTGGTAATACAATGACGTAACTAAATTGTGCATACATTAAAAACAAACAGAAAAGGTTTATTTTGATTGTGTCGAGTAACAGAAAATAATCTATTATCCTTTATTACTTTTAATAGAAAGTAATTTGTAACTTAGCAAGATTAGTTTCATGGGCAGTAGTATTCCAATAAAGTAACAAAACTACCTTAGAAAGTAACAATACCCATCACTGATCCTAACTTGGCACAGGACTTAGCTGGGAAGAGGTGGATTTAGAGGGTCTAAAACTGATACTGATGAATTCCAAATGTTATCAACGTATTGTGAGGCAGTGCTTACATCGCATTGCCATGGGGTGAGAAACAGGGGCGGATGTAACATGTCCCATTTGGGGGGGCAAGAGAACATGTTAGAAGGGAAAGAGAAAGTGGTACGGGGGCAGCTTCATGCTTCATCTCTATAGATCTATAAGGGTACATTTGGTTACCAACCTATCATGGTGGTGGCAGGGGCGGATGTAACATGTCCCATTTGGGGTGGGGGGGGGGCAAGAGAACATGATGGAGGGGCAAGAGAAAATGGTATGGGGGCGGCTTCATCCATACCATTTTCGGTTACAGGACTTTTATTAGTCAAGTAAGCATCAATAATAACATCAGTTGTTGTTGAAGTTGCAACAGACACGCAGCATGCATAAAGCTAAAGGTCTGACTCCGAGAGTTTTCTGTTTTCAATGATGAAATGCTGTTGGTTTAGTGGTGACACAGCTGTAGTTAGTTAGTAGCAGTAGTAGTGTTTCACATCATTTTAAATAGAAGCACTTTAATTTGAAATATCTTGGGTTGTTTTGCATGGCGTCGTGTTTGGGGGGGGCAGACTGGGTATTTAGGGGGGCATTGCCCCCCCATGCCCATGCCTAGATCCGCCCCTGGGGTGAGAAACACTTCTCTGAAATGCATAGAAGGATTTGCAGGGAGAGCTTTAATGTCCTGGACATAAATAATGGTTTCTCAGTGGAGCCACAGCGAGGGATAAGAGAGGAGAGGAGAGGAGAGGAGAGGAGAGGAGAGGAGAGGAGAGGAGAGGAGAGGAGAGGAGAGGAGAGAGGAGAGGAGAGGAGAGGAGAGGAGAGGAGAGGAGAGCTAGGAGAGGAGAGCTAGGAGAGGAGAGGAGAGGAGAGCTAGGAGAGGAGAGGAGAGGAGAGGAGAGCTAGGAGAGGAGAGGAGAGGAGAGGAGAGGAGAGCTAGGAGAGGAGAGGAGAGGAGAGCTAGGAGAGGAGAGGAGAGGAGAGCTAGGAGAGGAGAGGAGAATAGAGGAGAGCTAGGAGAGGAGACGATCTGTCAGACCTCTGGTCTGATAGAAGAGACATAAAGAGAATGATTTGGTGTCATCAGAGTCAAATATCACTGAGTTATTGCCAGTGTTGGGCAGTAACTAATTTTAGATTACATATTACTGTAATATTATTACTTTTGCTCCAAAAAGTAAAGTAACGAGATTACTCTGCAAAAATGGGTAATAAGTAACGCATTACTTTGCAAGTAACGCCAAGTTACTTTTTTAAAATGAGCTTGTTGTTGCATGCAAAAATAGAACAGATGTACAAGCTATTGACAGGTACTGTAACAACAGAGATGTGCAGTAGATTGTAGATCCAGTCCACACGCTGCATCCTGCGCAGTTATGTACACTGCAAATCACATTGCTGCTTTATTTTGTAATAAACGGATTATGTTGTACTTCTCTAATTTTTCAAAAGCGGTGTTGAGAACTTGGGAAAGTAATAACGTAATATGTAATATATTACTCTTCAAATCCAGTAATAAGTAAAGTAATGATATTACTTTGTCTAAGGGGTAACGAGTAAAGTAAAGAAGTTACTTTCCTAAGTAATATAGACCAACACTGGTTATTGCTGCCATGATGTCTAGATGGAGATTGTCTCTCATTTCTGACCCAATAACAGGCCAGTGGTGAACACAGTTTATAGCAGGAGACCCAGTGCTGGACTGGGAGAAAAAATCCACCCGGACATTTTTAGCGTGATTCGACCTAGACCGGCCCCCAACCACAACCAGCCTGTGATGGACCTGTTCTACCTGGAATAGTTGGTTAACCAATTTGGTTTCATGTTTACGCTCTCAAGAGTTAGAATGTTCATCTAAATTGGCCCATGTCTAGTTAGAAAATGTAGAAGATTATTGCTCATTTCGGTCTGTATGTTTGACTGTTTTGTTTCCCAAATCCAGGGCTGGAATTGTGGACCAAAAAGCAAAATAAATCTTTAGTTTTGGGGTCTGTTGGGGCTAAAATGTCATCATTTTAGGAGACCTCCCTGTACGCCCAATGGTCAATCCCACCCTGATGAGACCCTGATTCACCAAAAACAGTATCTACCATTGAAATGAATTAAAAAGAAAATGCGCTGAGCTATCCACCTTTTCCCTATAACCCATAAGTCTTTGTGTTTGTGTGTGCATAATTTCTTAGCCTGATTATCAGACTCCAGTTCAGCTTCCTGAACTTGTCCACTGTCTGTGAGATTATAAGACCCTTAGTTACGACTAAGCTATCCTATAGGTCCCTGTCTGTCTCTCCTAGCCTGTCTCCCCCTCAGATTTCCTACGTTATTTTGTACATCTACTGTCTCACAGTGACACCAAAGAGCTCTTACGGTAAGCAGACTAAGACCAAGAGTTCAATATCCATTCTCCAGTTTCCCCAGTGCACTACTTGCTCAAGGACAATGCCAGGAGTATTTATACCATCCAACTGTAACACCGTCTAATTCTAGAGACTCTCTCTACTCCTGTTCCATTCTCTCTTTCAGATGTATTGTTTTAGGTTTATCCAGGGGCGGATGTAACATTTGCCAATTGGGGGGACAGGAGAAAATGGTATGGGGGGGGGGGGGGGGGGGGGGGGTGGTATGGGTGGGGGGGGGGGGGGGGGGGGTGATGAAGCCGCACCCATACCATTTTCAGTTACAGGACTTTTATTAGTCAAGTAAAGCATCAATAATAACATCAGTTGTTGTTGAAGTTGCAACAGACACGCAGCATGCATAAAGCTAAAGGTCTGACTCAGAGAGTTTTCTGTTTTCAATGATGAAATGCTGTTGGTTTAGTGGTGACACATGCTGTAGTTAGTAGCTGTAGTACTGCTTTAAATATAAGCACTTTGTATTTATGAAATTTGAAATAACTTGTTGTTTTGGGGCGGCTGTGGCTCAGGAGGTAGAGCAGGTCGTCCAATGACCCGTGGGTCGGCGGTTCGAATCCCGGCTACTCCTGTCTATGTGTCGAAGTGTCCTTGGGCAAGACACTGAACCCCAAATTGCCTCCAATGAGTTGGTTGGTGTGAGCCTGTTGCCACCATTGGTGTGTGAATGTGGGAAGTGAGGACGCTGAGCGTCGACTGTTCGCCGCTCTACTTCCCAATGTATGAATGAATGGACCATTGTAAAGCGCTTTGAGCACTTGGAAAAGCGCTATAAAAATGCAATCCATTATTATTAATTCCATTATTTTGCACGCCATCCTTTTAGCTGGGGCAGACTGGGCATTTAGGAGGGCATTGCCCTCCCCATGCCCATGCCTAGATCCGCCCCTGGGTTTAGCTGCATTAAGCAGGCAGTTCCTCCTGTCACAGACTTCCACTGATACTCGATATACAGTAGGCTGCTGCACAACAATGCCACATGCTGAAAAAGTAAATATAGCTGATCTACAAGCTCACCGCACTGTGAGCATGGTGATATACTGACTATTATTATTATTATTATAGTGTTATTTTTGTCGACTGTACTGTTATGAAAAATGTTCGTTGACTACCTTTGTTCACTGAGGAAAACTAAATAGAAAACAAACTAAAACTACATGCTATGTTTGTTCCCTAATGCAGTGGTTTTCAACCTTTTTCACACCAGGGCCCACTCATAATTTCAGAATTTGAGTCACGGAGGACCACCACTTGATGACATTTTTTGCCCCCACAAACCCCAAAACTAAAGATTTCTTTTGCTTTTGTCCACAAATTCCAGGCTGGATTTTGGAGAAAACAAAACAGTCCAACATACAGATCAAAATGACCATTAATCTTCTACATTCCCTAGTGGTGTAGACTTGGGATAATTCACATGATGAATATTTGAACTTTTTAAAGCAGGGGTTTTCAACAGGTGGTCCGGGGACCACCAGTGGTCCTTGAGAGGGTTCCAGGTGGTCCCCAGCTAAGTTGTTTAACCAAATGTAACTCTTGAGAGTGTAAAAATGAAACCAAATGGACCCTTGCGGGCAGTGTTGTAGTGGTACTTTTAGAAGTGGGGGGACGCCTCTTAAAGGGGAATTCCCCCCATTTTAATTTTTTTTTCTGAGAGTGTACAAATGTGAACCAAATGGACCCTAGCGGGTCCATTTGGTTCCATTTGTACACTCTCAGAAAAAAGGAAACTCATTAACATGGTGAAACACATCTTGATGATGTCATGAAGATGTATTTCACCATGCTAATATGATTTTTTTCAGCCCTCCAATTCTAGGAAACACAGATGGGGGACTAAGTATAGCATGTTGAGAAAGTTTTGTTTACAATGCCTAATTGTATCCATAAAAGTAAATGACAAGAAAAAAAACATCTGCCTACTTTTGCCCAAAATATATTTTAGATGTGAGAAGTGGGGGGACTCCGTCCCCCCGTCCCCCCTCCACTACACCCCTGCTTGCGGTCCATTTGCTTTCATTTTTACACTCTCAAGAGTTAAAATATGCATTGTGCGAATTAGTCCAAATCTACACAACTAGAAGATTAATGGTCATGGACAGAAGCAAAATAAATCTTTAGTTTTGGCATCTGTGGGTCTAAAAATATCCTCAATTGGTGGTCCGTGGCTCAAATGCTGAATAATTGGTGGGCCCTGGGATGAAAAAGGTTGAAAACCACTGCTTTAAAAGTGTAAACTTTTTTACACGGTGTGATCAGGCAAGATGTGGTTGCAGGGGCGGATTGTCCATCTGGAGTACAGGGAGTTTTCCCCGGTGGCCTGCGCCACCTAGTGGCCTGGACAAGATCCAAAAAACTAGTGGCACTTCCAAAATGTACTAGAATGTGCTAGATGCTCGCCTGGAACATAGATCAAAATGACCATTAATCTTCTACATTCTCTAGTTGTGTAGACTAAGTTGGGTTAATTCACATGATGAATATTTTAACTGAAATTGTCCCGGTGGGAAAATATGTGCCAATCCGCCCCTGTGTGGTTGCCATGAATACTAGCATCAGATTGTTGGACACAAAACACATCAACCAACACGTCCAGCTTCAGACAGATGCTGACCAACAGTGTGTCTGTAATTGAGATTGACTGCTGCGTGAAGGTGTGAAAAGTCATAGGTGTGTGTGTGTGTGTGTGTGTGTGTGTGTGTGTGTGTGTGTGTGTGTGTGTGTGTGTGGTGTGTGTGTGTGCGTGTGCGTGTGCGTGTGCATGTGTGGGCCTGTGTGTGCGTGCATGCATGTGCCTACTCCTGCCAAGTGTACCTTTCCCCGCTGAGGCTGCTAATTGTGTACGCAATGGGAAATAGATGTTTCACCTTTCTAGAGGAACTACATGTCCCATCATGCACCTGTTACTGTGTTCCTAAATGAACTACATGTCCCAGCATGCACCTGTTACTGTGTTCCTAAATGAACTACATGTCCCAGCATGCACCTGTTACTGTGTTCCTAAATGAACTACATGTCCCATCATGCACCTGTTACTGTGATCTTAAAGGAACTACATGTCCCATCATGCACCTGTTACTGTGCTCCTAATTGAACTACATGTCCCAATATGCACCTGTTACTGTGTTCCTAATTGAACTACATGTCCCAATATGCACCTGTTACTGTGTTCCTAATTGAACTACATGTCCCAATATGCACCTGTTACTGTTCCTAATTGAACTACATGTCCCAGCATGCACCTGTTACTGTGTTCCTAATTGAACTACATGTCCCATCATGCACCTGTCACTGTGTTCCTAATTGAACTACATGTCCCAGCATGCACCTGTTACTGTGTTCCTAAATGAACTACATGTCCCAGCATGCACCTGTTACTGTGTTCCTAAATGAACTACATGTCCCAGCATGCACCTGTTACTGTGTTCCTAAATGAACTACATGTCCCAGCATGCACCTGTTACTGTGTTCCTAAATGAACTACATGTCCCATCATGCACCTGTTACTGTGAAGTATTAAATTAAATGTAAAGAGCCGATCTACAACACTTCACAATTTGACACATTGCAGAGTACAAGCCTCTCTCTTGTGTACACACAGCATATCTGCATGCACACACGCGCACACACACACACACACACACACACACACACACACACACACACACACACACACAGACACGCACGCACACACACACACACACACACGCGCGCGCCGCGCGCGCGCGCGCCGCGCACACACACTTCCACCTCCTTGCACTGGCCATGAATACACTTCAGCACCATGGATAGTGACATGTGTCAGAGTCACTGCAAGACTAGCCTGGTCTAGCCCTCAATGATTTTGGCCTTGGGGGCGGGGGTGTCGTGGGATCCACACGGCGGAAGTGCTGCGCTCTGATTTGATCTCACTAACGTGTCGTCATCTCCGGCCCCTCCCCCTCCTGTCCACTGCTGTTCTACGTCACATCATTTAGAGCCACGCCCACCCCGGAAGGTTCACTCCCACTTGAAGGCCACTTTCCAACGTGCGTTAGTCCAGGCTTTCCGTTTTCGCGCAAGGCGAACGAAAATGAAAGCCTGGGTGTCGAGGCTACTGCAAGACAATCTAACTGAGTGATAAACAAGTTATATTTGAACTGGAACTAAATGTTGGAAGAGAGAGAGAGAGCTCCCTGTGGAGCTCTCTGTGTCACTGGACTGTGGAGCTCTCTGTGTCTGTGTCAGTGGACTGTGGAGCTCCCTGTGTCTGTGTCTGTGTCAGTGGACTGTGGAGCTCCCTGTGTCTGTGTCTGTGTCAGTGGACTGTGGAGCTCCCTGTGTCTGTGTCTGTGTCAGTGGACTGCGGAGCTCCCTGTGTCTGTGTCAGTGGACTGTGGAGCTCTCTGTGTCTGTGTCTGTGGACTGCAGAGCTCTCTGTGTCTGTGTCAGTGGACTGTGGAGCTCTCTGTGTCTGGAGCTCTCTGTGTCTGTGTCAGTGGACTGTGGAGCTCTCTGTGTCTGTGTCAGTGGACTGTGGAGCTCCCTGTGTCTGTGTCAGTGGACTGTGGAGCTCTCTGTGTCTGTGTCAGTGGACTGTGGAGCTCCCTGTGTCTGTGTCTGTGTCAGTGGACTGCGGAGCTCCCTGTGTCTGTGTCTGTGTCAGTGGACTGTGGAGCTCCCTGTGTCTGTGTCTGTGGACTGCGGAGCTCCCTGTGTCTGTGTCAGTGGACTGTGGAGCTCTCTGTGTCTGGAGCTCTCTGTGTCTGTGTCAGTGGACTGCGGAGCTCTCTGTGTCTGTGTCAGTGGACTGCGGAGCTCCCTGTGTCTGTGTCTGTGTCAGTGGACTGTGGAGCTCCCTGTGTCTGTGTCTGTGTCAGTGGACTGTGGAGCTCTCTGTGTCTGTGTCTGTGGACTGCAGAGCTCCCTGTGTCTGTGTCAGTGGACTGTGGAGCTCTCTGTGTCTGGAGCTCTCTGTGTCAGTGGACTGTGGAGCTCTCTGTGTCTGTGTCAGTGGACTGCGGAGCTCTCTGTGTCTGTGTCTGTGTCAGTGGACTGTGGAGCTCTCTGTGTCTGTGTCTGTGTCAGTGGACTGTGGAGCTCTCTGTGTCTGTGTCTGTGTCAGTGGACTGTGGAGCTCTCTGTGTCTGTGTCAGTGGACCGCGGAGCTCTCTGTGTCTGTGTCAGTGGACTGTGGAGCTCTCTGTGTCTGTGTCAGTGGACTGCGGAGCTCTCTGTGTCTGTGTCAGTGGACTGTGGAGCTCTCTGTGTCTGTGTCAGTGGACTGCAGAGCTCCCTGTGTCTGTGTCAGTGGACTGCAGAGCTCTCTGTGTCTGTGTCAGTGGACTGTGGAGCTCCCTGTGTCTGTGTCTGTGTCAGTGGACTGCAGAGCTCTCTGTGTCTGTGTCAGTGGACTGTGGAGCTCTCTGTGTCTGTGTCAGTGGACTGCGGAGCTCTCTGTGTCTGTGTCAGTGGACTGTGGAGCTCTCTGTGTCTGTGTCAGTGGACTGCAGAGCTCTCTGTGTCTGTGTCAGTGGACTGTGGAGCTCTCTGTGTCTGTGTCAGTGGACTGTGGAGCTCTCTGTGTCTGTGTCAGTGGACTGCGGAGCTCTCTGTGTCTGTGTCAGTGGACTGTGGAGCTCCCTGTGTCTGTGTCAGTGGACTGCAGAGCTCCCTGTGTCTGTGTCAGTGGACTGCAGAGCTCTCTGTGTCTGTGTCAGTGGACTGTGGAGCTCCCTGTGTCTGTGTCTGTGTCAGTGGACTGCAGAGCTCTCTGTGTCTGTGTCAGTGGACTGCGGAGCTCTCTGTGTCTGTGTCAGTGGACTGTGGAGCTCTCTGTGTCTGTGGACTGTGGAGCTCCCTGTGTCTGTGTCAGTGGACTGTGGAGCTCCCTGTGTCTGTGTCTGTGTCAGTGGACTGTGGAGCTCCCTGTGTCTGTGTCAGTGGACTGTGGAGCTCCCTGTGTCTGTGTCTGTGTCAGTGGACTGCGGAGCTCCCTGTGTCTGTGTCAGTGGACTGTGGAGCTCTCTGTGTCAGTGGACTGTGGAGCTCTCTGTGTCTGTGTCAGTGGACTGCGGAGCTCTCTGTGTCTGTGTCTGTGTCAGTGGACTGCAGAGCTCCCTGTGTCTGTGTCAGTGGACTGCAGAGCTCTCTGTGTCTGTGTCAGTGGACTGCGGAGCTCCCTGTGTCTGTGTCAGTGGACTGTGGAGCTCTCTGTGTCAGTGGACTGTGGAGCTCCCTGTGTCTGTGTCAGTGGACTGCGGAGCTCTCTGTGTCTGTGTCTGTGTCAGTGGACTGCAGAGCTCCCTGTGTCTGTGTCAGTGGACTGCAGAGCTCTCTGTGTCTGTGTCAGTGGACTGTGGAGCTCTCTGTGTCTGTGTCAGTGGACTGCGGAGCTCTCTGTGTCTGTGTCTGTGTCAGTGGACTGCAGAGCTCTCTGTGTCTGTGTCAGTGACTGCAGAGCTCTCTGTGTCTGTGTCAGTGACTGCGGAGCTCTCTGTGTCTGTGTCTGTGTCAGTGGACTGCGGAGCTCTCTGTGTCTGTGTCTGTGTCAGTGGACTGTGGAGCTCTCTGTGTCTGTGTCTGTGTCAGTGGACTGCGGAGCTCTCTGTGTCTGTGTCTGTGTCAGTGGACTGTGGAGCTCTCTGTGTCTGTGTCATTGTCAGTGGACTGCGGAGCTCTCTGTGTCTGTGTCTGTGTCAGTGGACTGTGGAGCTCTCTGTGTCTGTGTCTGTGGACTGTGGAGCTCCCTGTGTCAGTGGACTGTGGAGCTCTCTGTGTCTGTGTCAGTGGACTGTGGAGCTCTCTGTGTCTGTGTCAGTGGACTGTGGAGCTCTCTGTGTCTGTGTCAGTGGACTGTGGAGCTCTCTGTGTCTGTGCCAGTGGACTGCGGAGCTCTCTGTGTCTGTGTCTGTGTCAGTGGACTGTGGAGCTCTCTGTGTCTGTGTCTGTGTCAGTGGACTGTGGAGCTCTCTGTGTCTGTGTCAGTGGACTGACTGCGGAGCTCTCTGTGTCTGTGTCAGTGGAGCTCTCTGTTCTGTGTCAGTGGACTGTGGAGCTCTCTGTGTCTGTGTCAGTGGACTGTGGAGCTCTCTGTGTCTGTGTCAGTGGACTGTGGAGCTCTCTGTGTCTGTGTCAGTGGACTGTGGAGCTCTCTGTGTCTGTGTCAGTGGACTGTGGAGCTCCCTGTGTCTGTGTCAGTGGACTGTGGAGCTCTCTGTGTCTGTGTCAGTGGACTGTGGAGCTCTCTGTGTCTGTGTCTGTGTCAGTGGACTGTGGAGCTCCCTGTGTCTGTGTCAGTGGACTGTGGAGCTCTCTGTGTCTGTGTCTGTGTCAGTGGACTGTGGAGCTCTCTGTGTCTGTGTCTGTGTCAGTGGACTGTGGAGCTCTCTGTGTCTGTGTCTGTGTCAGTGGACTGTGGAGCTCTCTGTGTCTGTGTCAGTGGACTGTGGAGCTCTCTGTGTCTGTGCCAGTGGACTGTGGAGCTCTCTGTGTCTGTGTCTGTGTCAGTGGACTGTGGAGCTCTCTGTGTCTGTGTCAGTGGACTGTGGAGCTCTCTGTGTCTGTGTCAGTGGACTGTGGAGCTCTCTGTGTCTGTGTCAGTGGACTGCGGAGCTCTCTGTGTCTGTGTCAGTGGACTGTGGAGCTCTCTGTGTCTGTGTCTGTGTCAGTGGACTGTGGAGCTCCCTGTGTCTGTGTCAGTGGACTGTGGAGCTCTCTGTGTCTGTGTCAGTGGACTGTGGAGCTCCCTGTGTCTGTGTCAGTGGACTGCAGAGCTCTCTGTGTCTGTGTCAGTGGACTGCGGAGCTCCCTGTGTCTGTGTCAGTGGACTGCGGAGCTCTCTGTGTCATTGCAGTAGTAAAGTGACACAGATGAAACCTGACCAAGCTTCTCTCCTCTCTCATCCAATCAATGGTCCTGAATCCTCCATCACTGACTCTCTGCCCAAGGACGAGTCCTGGCATGTCCCCACCCCCCCCCCCCCCGGGTTGGAACACCCGCCGTAAGGCTGTATGTAACATACACACCCTGATGAAAATCGAACACTGTCCCCAACCCTGAGAATTAACCTCATTAACACTTCCAGCGCCGCCCCGTGAATGGCACGATTTAGGCGGCTGTGGCTCAGGAGGTAGAGCAGGTCGTCCAATGACCCATGGGTCGGCGGTTCGAATCCCGGCTCCTCCTGTCTATGTGTCGAAGTGTCCTTGGGCAAGACACTGAACCCCAAGTTGCCTCCAATGAGTTGGTCAGTGTGAGCCTGTTGCCACCATTGGTGTGTGAATGTGGGAAGTGGGGACGCTGGCGTCGACTGTTCGCCGCTCTACTTCCCAATGTATGAATGAATGGACCATTGTAAAGCGCTTTGAGCACTTGGAAAAGCGCTATAAAAATGCAATCCATTATTATTTCATCTCAACTCCCTCCATTTCTGAACGAAATGAAGACACAACATTGTCTTCATATCAGAACCATTAGAAATACTGTAGATTGTAAGGTTAACTCCCACGTGAAGGCCACTCTGCTCCGTGTGTTAGTCCAGGCTTTCCGTTTTCGCGCAACGTAGATGACAATGAAAGCCTATAGGTGTCGAGGCTATACTTGAATCATACTGCAAATCTCCTTAAATATAAATGTAATTCATTCCTTCATTCATTCCATTTGTACCAAATGGACCCTAGCGGGTCCATTTGGTTCCATTTGTACCCTCTCAGGAAAAAGTGGTCTGAAAGAAAAATCATTAACATGGTGAAATACATCTTGGTGATGTCATACGGTGTATTTTCTCAGACCTCTATTTTTAGGAAATACAGAATTGGGGGAACTTTTTTTTTTTATCATGTCCACATACACAACATCTCTAAGGTCTATTAATGACATATTAAAATGTTGAAAATGGGTGGTCTTCCCCTTTAATTTGATAATGTCTCGAGGGCCAAATGAAATTACATGGTGGGCCAAATTTGGCCGGCGGGCCAGAGTTTGACACCCATGACTTAACTCATCATCCAATCACAGTGTGGCTTATATAAGCAGCAACTCTCCCCACTGGGCATCCAGTAGTATACAGTAGCCCAGGGGTGTCAAACACAAATACAGAGTGGGCCAAAATTTAAAACTGAACAAAGCTGCAGGGCTAGGTTCCAGGCGGTCCCCAGCTAAGTTGTTTAACCGGGTGTAACTCTTGAGAACGTAAAAATGAAACCAAATGGACCCTTGCGGGTCCATTTGGTTTCATTTTTACACTCTCAAGAGTTAAAATATTCATCATGTGAATTAGTCCTAATCTACACAACTAGAAGATTAATGGTCATGGACAGAATCAAAGGAAATCTTATTTTGGAGGGGGATCTGTGGGGCTAAAATGTCCTCAAATGGTGGTGCGTGGCTCAAATGCTGAATAAATGGTGGGCCCTGAGATGAAAAACGTTGAAAACCACTGCTGTAGGTCTATATTACAGAGCAGACAGCAAAACAACAGCAGAGCATTATGGGATTTGTAGTATTAGCTGTGAATGCAGTGTTACAGCGGCGCCACGGCTGTATAATACCGCTGGGCTGCTCTAATGTTAATTTGATGTTGCCTCAAGGGCCAAAGGAAATTACACAGCGGGCCAAATTTGGCCCGCGGGCCAGAGTTTGACACCGGTGCAGTAGCCCATAGATATTAAAAACATAGACGCCTCATTGGCTGCTCCAGTTCACTGGAGCGACGGCTAACCAATGAAGGCAGAGGTTGGTGCTAAAGGCCTTTTCTAACTATTTTTTCTCTTTTAACACGTCTTTATAAGAGCCATGATGACGTACAATACATTAAACAAGACAAACAGCAAAGTTATTACACAACACAGAGCCAGGAGGGTTTTACTAACAGAAAACAAAGAGTGAACATAAAGCAACGGTTCTGCACAGCTTTCTTATTAAGAAATGCTGAAGGTATTAGTGAAGGCATGATGGGTCATAGTGCTGCGTTATAGCGCTACGTTATAGCGCTGTGTCATAGCGCTGTGCCATAGCGCTGTGTCATAGCGCTGTGTCATAGCGCTGTGTGTTATAGCGCTGTGTTTATAGCGCTGTGTCATAGCGCTGTGTCATAGCGCTGAGTTTATAGCGCTGTGTCATAGCGCTGTTAAAGTGCTGCATCACAGTGACGGTGGCTCAGAGGTAGAGTCACTGGATTGTAACCACAAGGTTGCCCGTTCGAACCCGGGATCTAGTGTCAAAGTGTCCTTGAGCAAGGCACAAGGCAACCCCAACCTGCTCCTGATGTGCTAGTACATACCTGGGCATTATGCGGCCCGGGGGCCAAATGCGGCCCTTTGGCTGACTCTGACCGGCCCGGGGACCTCCAGTGGTCCTTGAGAGAGTTCCAAGTTAAATATGGAAAGTTGGTTAAGCAGATGTAACTCTTTGAGAATGTAAAAATGAAACCAAATGAAACAAAAAACAAAAAAAAATGAAACCAAATGGACCCTTGCGGGTGAATTAGCCCAAGTCTACACAACTAGAGAATGTCCAAAATCCAGCCTGGTATTGTGGACAAAAGCAAAATAAATCTTTAGTTTTGGGGTCTGTGGACTAAAATGTCATCAAATGGTGACTAAAATGCTGAATAAATAGTGGGCCCTGCATGGTGTCAAAATGGCTCTTAATTTTATCTTCAAATTAAATTAATACTACGCAGCCTTAAGTTCAGACTTTAGTCTTGGCCCTCTACAATATTTTATGCATCTCATGTGGCCCCTTGGGAAAAATAATTGCCCACCCCTGTGCTAGTAGGTACCTTGCATGGTTTCCACTACCAACAGTGTATGAATGTTTGTGTGAGTGTGGTGAATGTGATGCACATGTGAAGCTCTTTGGATAAAGGCGCTGTATACAGTAAATGCAGCCTTTACCATTTAAAATTTATAGGGCTGCATCATAGCACTGCACTACAACACTCCATCACAGTGCTGCAATATAGATCTGCGCAGTGACGTCACCGCCCCGGTTCCGGAAGTGATTTCCTCATTCATTTTTCTCATAGACCTTATATAATTTATATAAAGACGATTTTGCCGCGGACAAAGCCAACTCGGGTTGTGACAAATCATGATGACACACACAATATCATCATATAATATCTAATTAGCAGGAAGTGGAAAACGGCATGATACAAGACTTTTTGTTTCGTTTTTCATCTTAGAAATGATTTGACTGTTTCAAAAGATTGTGTGTGTGTTGTCATGATTCGTCACGACCCGAGTTGGCTTTGTCCGCGTTGTAATCGTCTATAAATTATATATAAATTATTTTCAAAAAGTCTGAGAAAAAATGAATGGGGAGAACACTTCTGGAAGCAGGGCGGTGACGCCGATCTATATCGCTGCGTCGCTGTTCAAGTGACATCACTCATGCGACTCGTCCATGCCTATTGCTGTCACTCAACTGACTACTGGCCAATCGCAACACGTATTTTCCGGGACTTACTGCTACGTTAAGCACACAGAAGCTCATGAGGGCAAATGCTTTGCAAGGAATGTTGGGGAAATTGTGCCTTTGATTGACCACTAAAGGCTCATTGCACTGCTTTCCTTTACAACAACAGAGACTGTGGTCTCCTAAATCTGTGTGTGTCAATCAATCACAGGGGTGGATCTAGGCATGGGCATGCCCAGACTGTCCCACCAAACATGATGGCATGCAAAATAAACCAAGATATTTCAGTGCTTATATTTAAAATGATTTGAAACACTACTACTGCTACTAACTAACTACAGCTGTGTCACCACTAAACCAACAGCATTTCATCATTGAAAACAGAAAACTCTCTGAGTAAGACCTTTAGCTTTATGCATGCTGCGTGTCTGTTGCAACTTCAACAACAACTGATGTTATTATTGACGCTTTGCTTTACTTGACCTGCAACCGAAAATGGTATGGGTGCGGCTTCACCCCCCCCCCCCCATTGGGAAATGTTACATCCGCCCCTGATCAATCATCTTTATTCCTATAGACATCATATGTGCATATTTCTCAACCCCAAAGCAGCAGCAGCAGTAGTTAATAATATGCATTTGTTAATGTCAATTTTGGGCCGGATTGGCACATATTTTCCCACCGGGACAATTTTGCCTTTGCCAGGCCTCCCTGGGGGGGGGGGGGGGGGGGGGGGGGGGGGGGGGGGGGGTGAATTAGCCCAACTTAGTCTACACAACTAGAGAATGTAGAAGATTAATGGTCATTTTGATCTGTATGTTCCAGGCGAGCATCTAGCACATTCTAGTGCATTTTGGAAGTGCCACTAGTGCATTTTGGATCTTGTCCAGCAGGCCACTAGGTGGCGCAGGCCACCGGGAAAACTCCCTGTAGTCCAGATGGCCAATCCCCCCTGCCTGATATATGCTATGTAAAGTCCAGGTTACTCACCAGTCCTGCCTGTTTGCGAGCCTGTTGGAGCTCCTTGATGAAACTCTGAAGCTCTGTGCCCTCGATGTATCCATTACCTGTCAATCACACAGTGACACACGTCTGTTACCTGTCAATCAAACAGAAAGACATGCAGGGGCGGATCTAGGCATGGGCATGGGGGGTAATGCCCCCCTAAATACCCAGTCTGCCCCCCCCATACACGATGCCATGCAAAACAACCCAAGATATTTCAAATTAAAGTGCTTCTATTTAAAATGATGTGAAACACTACTACTGCTACTAACTAACTACAGCTGTGTCACCACTAAACCAACAGCATTTCATCATTGAAAACAGAAAACTCTCTGAGTCAGACCTTTAGCTTTATGCATGCTGCGTGTCTGTTGCAACTTCAACAACAACTGATGTTATTATTGATGCTTTACTTGACTAATAAAAGTCCTGGAACCGAAAATGGTATGGGTGCGGCTTCATCGCCCGTGGCGCGAAGCGCCACGGGCGATGAATATACGATTGTGGAATCACAGAATTGTGGAATTGCAATGCACGATTCCACAATACACGGTTCTTACCTGTTTCTGCACATGTAATCCCAACAGTGAAGCACCCTATGAACTTTTAACTAGGTTAACATTATGAACGGCCGAGAAAATCCAACTCCTAATTTGAACAGAGCACTTAAAATCGCTGCTTTTGTCAGACAGTTTTATGTTTTCGTCGCCATGTTGCCGCACATTACTGCCCCCTCTGGGCAGATTGTTACATTGCATTTCCTTTGTCACCAATATGTTGCATGCATAGAACCGGGCCAGAGGGGGCAGTAATGTGCGGAAACATGGCGACGAAAACATAAAACTGACAAAAGCAGCGATTTAAGTGTGTAGAGCGCAGCAGGGGCGTAGCTAGCAATTCTGGGCCCCTGCAAAGCTTTTCCACATGGGCCCCCCTTTCCCAGCGGCGCTGGGGGAGGGGGGGGGGTTGAAAAAGTGTAACTCTTTGAGAGCGTAAACATGAAACCATCATCCGAGTTAGCACCACTCAATTAAGAAGTTCACACTGTTTTGTTGGCAAAATCCAGCCTGGAATTGTGGACAAAACCAAAATAATTCTTTAATTTTAGGTCTTTGGTGTGAAAATGTAATCAAATGGTGGTCCGTGGCTCAAATGCTGAATAGATGGTGATCCCTGGAGTCAAAAAGGTTGAAAACCCCTGCCTTAAAGACCACTTCACCACTTTTCAACGTATATTCATATAACAGGTCCTCACTAATATACATGATAAAATACCACTATGTTTTTCTCCTCAGTCTGTGTCTCACAGGAGAGCTGTGGACAGTTCAGAAACTTCTTCCAATGACATCATCAATGGTGGAATCCAAGCTAATAGAAACTGCAGGCTTTCTATTCCTGAAAAGTCGCAATGCAAAAATGGCTGCCATGGTTCTCCTGATAATAAAAATATGAATATTTTTTTCTCAAAAACACATTGTTTAAAAAAATCTGCAGAATGATGATGTCATTGGAAGAAGTTTCTGAACTGCCCACTGCCCTCCTGTGAAACACAGACTGAGTAGAAAATAATAGTGGCATTTTATCATGCACATTAGTGAGGACCTGTTACGGTATACTGTATGAAGATACATTGAAAAGTGGTGAAGTGGTCCTTTAATTAGTCTACAGTTTACACTGTTTTGTTTGCCAAATCCAGTCTGGAATTGTGGACAAAAGCAAAATAAATCTTTAGTTTGGCGTGAAAATGTCATCGCATGGTGATCTGAGGCTCAAATGCTGAATCAAAATGACCATTAATCTTCTACATTCTCTAGTTGTGTAGACTTGGGCTGATTCACATGATGAACATTTTAACTCTTGAGTGTAAACATGAAACCAAATGGACCCACAAGCGTCCATTTGGTTTCATTTTTATGCCATTTGGCTTCATGTTGTTTACACTCTCAAAGAATTGCAGCTGGTTAACTAATTAACGATCCACCTGGGGACCACCTGGAACCCTCTGAAGGACCACTGGTGGTCCCCGGACCACTGGTTGAAAACCACTGCTTTAGGCTTTACTGCTGATGCTATTCAGCTGTCCTTGGGAAAACGTTGGTGTGTAATTATTCGAGATTAGGCAAAGAATGACATTGTTAAACCACAAAGGGGGAAAGAGAGCATCGTCCCTCCATAGAATAATGTCCAGCGTTTATACCAGGGGCCAATCTAGGCATGGGCATGGGGGGGCAATGCCCCCCTAAATACTCAGTCTGCCCCCCCAACACGATGCCATGAACAACAACCCAAGATATTTCACATTGAAGTGCTTATATTTAAAATTTGAAACACTACTGCTGCTACTAACTAACTACAGCTGTGTCACCACTAAACCAACAGCATTTCATCATTGAAAACAGAAAACTCTCTGAGTCAGACCTTTAGCTTTATGCATGCTGCGTGTCTGTTGCAACTTCAACAACAACTGATGTTATTATTGATGCTTTACTTGCCTAATAAAAGTCCTGGAACCGAAAATGGTATGGGGGCGGCTTCATGAAGCCCCTCCTGCCCCTCCAACATGTTCTCTTGCCCCCCCCCCTTCCCCCCCAAATGGGACATGTTACATCCGCCCCTGGTTTATACTCCACAGTAGGACGGTGTCGCCTGGTGCAGCCTATACACTAAACAGATCTTCAAGCAGAGCCGTCACAGCAAATTTTGGATTTTTTTCCCTCACTCACTGGGCCCCCATTGTGCAGCTTTGCAGCATAAATGCACATAAAACCCATTAATTTCAGCTTTTTGGGGCCCACCTGGCTTTGGGCCCCCCTAAAACTGTCTAACTTTTCCCCAACCTAACTATACGCCACTGTCTTCAAGCATGCGTAAATTGCTTGAAGATCTATACAGTAGCCTACTGTCGAAAAGTGCAGCCCAAACACCTGCAGCCATGCGTGGCGTCATTTTGAGATGATGCAGAACAGTGGTTTTCAATCCAGTGGTCCTTGAGAGGGTTCCAGGTGGTCCCCAGCTAATAATAATAATGCTTTATTTGTACTGTATAGCACCTTTCATGACATGAAATGCAGCTCAAAGATAAATGATGGAAAGTTGGTTAACCAGATGTACAGTAACTCTTTGAGAGCGTAAACATGAAACCAAATGGACCCTTGCGGGTCCATTTGGTTTCATTTTTACACTCTCAAGAGTTAAAATATTCATCATCTGAATTATCCCAAGTCTACACAACTAGAGAATGTAGAAGATTAATGGTCATTTTGATCTGTATGTTGGACTGTTTGGTTTCCCTAAATCCATCCGGTTATTGTGGACAAAAGCAAAATAAATCTTTAGTTTTGGGGTCTGTGGGGCTAAAATGTCATCAAATAGTGGTCCTCCTCCGTGGCTCAAATCAAATGCTGAATAAATAGTGGGCCCTGGTATGAAAAAGGTTGAAAACCACTGATCCAGAACTGAAACTGAAGGTTGAAAACCACTGATCCAGAACTGAAACCAAATGGACCCTGGCGGGTCCATTTGGTTTCATTTTTACACTCTCAAGAGTTAAAATATTCATCATGCGAATTATCCCAAGTCTACACAACTAGAGAATGTAGAAGATTAATGGTCATTTTGATCTGTATGTTCCAGGCGAGCATATAGCGCATTCTAGCGCATTTTGGAAGTGCCACCACTAGTGCATAGTGGACTTTGGATCTTGTCCAGGCCACTAACTGGCGCAGGCCACCGGGAAAACTCCCTGTACTCCAGATGGCCGATCCGCCCCTGGCATGACGCACAGAGCGCAGCGCAGCGCATCGTTGTATATCCAAGAACCGCAAAACAACAATACAGCCAGGTGACAGGACGCTGTCTGTAGGACTCCAGTCCAGTCCAGTCCAGTTCTAGTCCAGTCCAGGTCCAAACCCAGCAGGACCACAGACTGTATGGCATCGTGTGTCCAGTCCATGTAGCATATAAGCACGTATTGAATTACCGTCGTTGTCGTAGTGGTGGAAGATGTCCAGGAACTGCGCGGCGGAGATCTCCACTCCCTGAAGCAGAGAGTTAGCCATGCTGTCTGTGCTGTCTGTGCTGTCTGCGGTGTCTGCGGGCTGCTATCTGCAGGTTGGGAACGGACTGAGGACTGACCCGGTATGAGTGCAGACCGTGCCGGTAGAACCCTGCAGCCTCTCTACGGCAAGGAAACACTGACTGACTGTCTGACTGGTGCGTAACCGCTGAGTGTGGATGAATGGATGGAGAGGAGAGGAGAGGAGAGCAGCGCACTGATGATGATAGTAGTAACCGCGAGGTGTGTGTGCGTGCGTGTGCGCGCTTCTGTGTGTGCGCGGGTTCGTGCGTGTGTGCGCGTGCCTGTGTGTGCGTGTGTGTGTGTGCCACTCGTCGCAGCTGAGTGAGGAACGGATCTGCCTCCTCTCTCACCTCTCCGCTGTTATATACGCAACTCTCTCTCTCTCTCTCTCTCTCTCTCTCTCTCTCTCTCTCTCTCTCTCTCTCTCTCTCTCTGTCTCTCTCTCTCTCTCTCTCTCTGTCTCTCTCTCTCTCTCTCTCTCTCTCTCTCTCTCTCTCTCTCTCTCTCTCTCTCTCTCTCTCTCTCTCTCTCTCTCTCTCTCTCTCCTCTCTCTCTCTCTCTCTCTCTCTCTCTCTCTCTCTCTCTCTCTCTCTCTCTCTCTCTCTCTCTCTCTCTCTCTCTCTCTCTTCTCTCTCTCTCTCTCTCTCTCTCTCTCTCTCTCTCTCTCTCTCTCTCTCTCTCTCTCTCTCTCTCTCTCTCTCTCTCTCTCTCTCTCTCTCTCTCTCTCTCTCTCTCTCTCTCTCTCTCTCTCTCTCTCTCTCTCCCGTGTGTATTAGCGCTACATTTAGCGCTACGGGAGTATGTGTAGCCTACTTGGGTATTTTTACTACTAATGTATCTACTCCATTATTATCAGATACAAAGACAACGTTAATGACTTGCAGCATACAGTAGTTGACTGTAAGTCAGAGGGGAGTCTACTGTCTACCATGCTTTGCTTCCTCCTTGATTAACGTTTATTATTAAAGTACATCTTGAGTAGAAGTCTCTCCCTTCACCTCCCTGATTTGGGTGACAAATCCTGAGGCAGGACGTCCTGGTCAGTGTGGGCAGTGGTGCACAGGGGCGTAGCTAGCAATTCTGCTTTTCCACATGGGCCCCCCTTTCCCAGTGGCGCTGGGGGGAGGTGATTTTGGTAAAAGAGTAGTTAAAATGGAATTTCACCCATTTTCAACATTTTTTCTCTTAGAAAAAAGGCCGTCTAAAGAAATCCATGAACATGGTGAAATACATCTTGATGATGTCATCAAGATGTTTCAGCATGTTCATGGTTTTCTTCAGACCTCCATTTCTAGGAAACACAGAATGGGGGAGATGTTTTTTATCATTTATGGTACAAGTCGAGGACAGCAAAAAAGTAATTTCCATCAAAAATCAATGTCTCTTAATGGCAAAATAATTGTGAAGATGAAACTGCCTGCATTAAAAACTGTTTGAAGTTTTAATGAAAAATAGCGCGCCACTCTGTGGCGCGCTATGAGGCGTGAACACCTGCTATTTTTCTGGGATTTTTTTTTCTTCTATGATCCTCACCAAGTGCTGCTTCCATGGTTAATTGAGAAAGTAAATGAGACTGAGTTGAGGAAGTAAAACAATTAGTTACATTCATTTCTTATCATGGTGTGTGCAATATGGTGTGTGCCGTACACTGTACACTGTCTCAAGACAGTGTACGGCGCTCCCTCTCCAGGATCAACGCCCGCAAGGCACCGGGCCCTGACAACATTCCCGGTCGGGTGTGGAAAGACTGTGCAGGAGAACTGGCTCATGTCATCACAGACATCTTTAACATCTCCTTGAGCCAGGCTGCTGTCCCTACATGCTTCAAAGAGACCACCATCATCCCCATCCCGAAGAAACCTTCTCCAACCTGCTACAATGACTACCGCCCTGTTGCACTGACTCCAATCATCATGAAGTGCTTCGAGCGTTTAGTCATGCATCACATCAAAGGCATCCTCCCTCCTAACCTGGATCCCTACCAGTTTGCATATCGGGCCAACAGATCAACCGACGATGCAATCTCCACCGTACTTCACTCTGCCCTCACCCACCTGGACACCAAGGACGCACACGTACGGATGCTGTTCATCGACTTCAGCTCAGCATTCAACACCATCATCCCCCAGCAGCTCATACACAAGCTGGACCAGCTGGGAGTGAGCACCTCCATGTGCAACTGGCTGCTGGACTTCCTGACTGGGAGACCGCAGGCAGTCCGAGTCAGCGGAAACACATCCAGCACCATCACCCTGAACACGGGGGCCCCCCAGGGATGTGTGCTCAGCCCCCTCCTCTTCACCCTGCTGACCCATGACTGCACTCCAACGCACAGCAACAACATCTTCGTCAAGTTTGCGGACGACACAACTGTGGTCGGTCTCATCCACAACAACGATGAGTCCAACTACAGAGATGAGGTGAGCCAGCTGACCACGTGGTGTGCAAACAACAACCTCCTTCTCAACGTGGAGAAGACGAAGGAGATCATTGTGGACTTTCGGAGAGCACACACCCAGCACTCCCCACTGAGCATCAACGGAACTGCAGTGGAGAGAGTGAAGAGCACCAAATTCCTTGGTGTACACATCACAGAGGACCTCTCCTGGAACACCAACACCACATCGCTGGCCAAGAAGGCTCAGCAGCGCCTCTACTTCCTCCGTAGACTGAGAAGAGCCAGAGCCCCAGCCCCCATCATGTGCTCCTTCTACCGCGGCACGATCGAGAGCATCCTGACCAGCTGCATAACTGTGTGGTTCGGCGGGTGCACAGCATCCTGCAGAAAGTCCCTGCAGCGCACAGTGAGAGCAGCGGAGAAGATCGTGGGTGTCCCCCTTCTGTCCCTGCAGGACATCTACAACACACGGGTGACCCGCAGGGCGCTACAGATCGCAGGCGACACCACCCACCCTACGCACGGCTTCTTCAACCTCCCCATCAGGGAAGAGATTGAGGAGCCTCCGGGCAAGGACCAGCAGGTTGAACGATAGCTTCGTTCACCAAGCCGTCAGGATGCTGAACTCCCTCCCACTCCCTCGCACTGCGCACGCCACTGTGCACGCTCCCACTCCGCACCCCCCCATGCTGCCACTCCTCCCCCCTCCCACGGTGGGGGTGCACGCGCACACACGCACACGCTGAAGTCCCTACACACACATGCACACGGACGCTGAACTTTCAACTACCCACTGCCCCTTACACATGCACACACACTCACGCACATGCACGCACTCACACATGGTCAAACACACATACAACTGAAGGACTGGATCGAACTGCTGCTATCCTATCCTATCTTGCACATGTATACCTCACCTCATAGTAAGCTATATGTTGTTGTTTAGTTGTAGCTATGTACTGTAGTCTCGTATATAGCTTAGATTTTTAGTTGTAGTATACTGTAGTATACTGTAATTTCTAGTAGTAGTTTTTTAGTAGTTGTATATGTCCTGTCTAACTGTCTGTTAGCTTCACACTACTGCCACTTTATCACACCTGGTTAGCCAAGCACCTTCACCTCAAGTTAGGTGTACTGTTCGCACCTTACTGGTCTGCTGCACTATTGTTTGTCTCGTCTATTGTCTCGACCTTGTCTTATTGCACTGTCTATTGTCTTGACTATTGTCTATTGCACTGTCTTGTCTATTGCACTGTGGAGAATGGAAACGCTATTTCATCCCTGTATATGTCTTGACATACACTGGAGTGACAAATAAAAAACCTTGAACCTTGAACCTTGAACCTTGATACCAGAGTGCCAGTTCTAATACTAATTCAATATCATCCTGCGGGCCAAAGATAGTTCATTCACAGGCCTGATTTGGCCCCCAGGCCTTGAGTTTGACATATGTGGTCGAACTGTTCAACACACCACCACCATGATAGGTTGGTAACCAAATGTACCTTTATAGATCTGTAAATCTTGAGAGTTAAAATGAAACCAAATGTACGTGATGAAACGTTTTATCTCTCCTAAATTGTATAGGCAAAAACTTGAAAATCCTTATAGTTTTGCGTCTGGGAGACCAAACTCAGCATCAAATAGTGGTCCATGGCTAAAATGCAGAATAAATAGTGGTCCCTGGTATGAAAAAGGTTGAATTTCCCTGCTCTAGCTCATTCCCTATACCCTCTTTGGTCACACTCCAGCAGGTGCATGAAACCATAAAACCAAATCCACGTTGAAGTTCAGGCGCTGATTGATTATTTTACAAGTTGTTTCTGACCCTTATGGTCAACTGGACTTTTTATAGACCTGCGCAGTGACGTCTTCGCCCCTGTTCCAGAAACGGATTCCCCATTCATTTTTCTCATAGACTTTTTGAAAATAATTTATATAAAGACGGTTACGCAACAGACAATGCCAACTCGGGTTGTGGCGAATCATGATGAACACACACAAACTTTTGTGACAATCAAGTCATTTCTAAGATGAAAAACGAAATAAAAAGTCTTGTATCATGCCGTTTTCTACTTCTTGCTAGAATGTAGCATCAAAACCTAGAAGCCAGTGTCAGAAACTAGATTTTAGTGTCATAAATTAGAATCTCACGTCAGAAACTAGAATCTACTGTCAGAAAATAGATTTTAGTGTCATAAATTAGAATCTCACGTCAGAAACTAGAATCTACTGTCAGAAACTAGATTTTAGTGTCATAAATTAGAATATCACGTCAGAAACTAGAATCTAGTGCCAGAACGAATGGGTTAGAGTTTGAAATCTTTTCCGGTGTCGGTAGCTTTTACTGCTATGACATTTTATGTGAGAAATTGGTGAGGCTTCAAAACACATTTAACAAAAAATGTTTTGCAAAACAACTGTATAGTTCACAAATAACTGCTGACTCCCGGAATGACCATCTGAGCAGCCAACAGCTGGACGTAACTGAAATGTAATTTCCACAGCAGATAATACAGAACAAGACAAGTACAAATAGGCCTAATTTCCTTTGTTTAAAAGTTTCTAGAACTCCAGGGCAGGAGGTAGGAATGCTCTGCAGGCTGATCTCTGATAAGAACAGTAAATAGTTAGAGATTAAAGATGTGCTTTCTGTTTGGGGTCCCTCGAGGACTCTCTGGTTGCTTCTGTGAGTGGAGCGGGCGAAAGTTAAAGGGGCACTCCACCCATTTTCAATATTTTACTATGTCATTGATGTAGCTTCAAGGTGTTGTGTGGACTTGATAAAAATCGCCCGTGCCCGTGCCCGTGCCCGATGAAGCCCGTACCATTTTCTACAGGACTTTTATTAGTCAAGTAAAGCATCAATAATAACATCAGTTGTTGTTGAAGTTGCAACAGACACGCAGCATGCATAAAGCTAAAGGTCTGACTCAGAGAGTTTTCTGTTTTCAATGATGAAATGCTGTTGGTTTAGTGGTGACACAGCTGTAGTTAGTTAGTAGCAGTAGTAGTGTTTCACATCATTTTAAATATAAGGACTTTAATTTGAAATATCTTGGGTCCTCCATGTTATTTATTTATTATTGTGAGTAATTATGGGGATTATATTATATTCATTGTAGTACATGGAAATGTGGAAGTATTGTGTTCTGAGCTTGTGTTTGTCTGGTTTGCTTGGTGGTGAGTGTGTGACTCCTGGAGAACGATTGGATGAGTGTCAGGTCCTTCCCCTCATCCATGATTGGTCCTGCCTAACTGCACCTGCTCAGTGCTGGCTATAAAAGCTCAGTGTGTGTTTGGTTCTGGAGGAGGAAAGACAGCTTTGCTGCAGAGACATACAGTATATCGAGCACAGAGCCGTTCATTACTGAGGTCGTACGTCGTACCAGCTCAGTGGCCTTGTGGTTAGAGTGTCCGCCCTGAGACTGGGAGGTCGGGGTT
>CM076967.1:59133582-59176082 GCA_039105355.1 Benthosema pterotum
GAGGGTATCTACCCTAGGGGACACGGGGAGAACACGTGAGGGTATCTACCCTAGGGACACGGGGAGAACAGCGCCCGGGTAGCTTCGCGCCACGGGAGATCAAGCCGCACCCATACCATTTTCAGTTACAGGACTACTTAGGCAAGCAAAGCATTAATAATAACATCAGTTGTTGTTGAAGTTGCAACAGACACGCAGCATGCATAAAGCTAAAGGTCTGACTCAGAGAGTTTTCTGTTTTCAATGATGAAATGCTGTTGGTTTAGTGGTGACACAGCTGCAGTTAGTTAGTAGCAGTAGTAGTGTTTCACATCATTTTAAATAGAAGCACTTTAATTTGAAATATATTTGAAATTTGGGTTGTTTTGCATGCTGTCATGTTTGGTGGGGCAGTCAGGGCATTCAGGAGGGCATTGGCCCCCCATGCCCATGCCTAGATCCGCCCCTGCTCCAGCTTTTTAAATACAGGAACCAACAAGACAAAGAGAACAACAGATCTCCTCTAGGCTGATTGACAGTGACCTCAGTCAGGCATCACCAGACTTTCTATAGTTCTCCTCAGAGTGACATTAAGGCTCTTGGCAGATCCTCTCCCAGTGCAATATGCTCACACATTTCTCTTCTATAGCATATGGTTTTAAACCTTTTTCATCCCAGGGACCACTATTTGTTCAGAATTTGAGCCACAGACCACCATTTGAGGACATTTTAAAAACTCACCTCTTCAGACTCCATCTCTACTCAACCTACAGTCATATGCAGGTCTCTTAGATAGCATTTTTATTAGGGGTGGGCTGATTCCCTTACCTCATGATACAATACAATATCCATATTTAGGGTTCTGATTCTTCTTCTTCTTCTTTCGTGTAACGTCAGATGTCCAACTCTGTGTCGTGGAGCCACGCCAGCATCTCTGGTCCCAGATCGAAGAGGCCGGCCTCTGATGGAGGACGATATAGGGGGCAGGTGTGAATGATGTGGTCGGCGGTCTGCTCGGGGTCGCCGCACTCACATGCCGCACTGTCCGCCAATCCCCACTGCTGCATTGATGCCTTGAAACGGCCAACACCAGTTCTCAGGCGGTTCAGAGTGGTCCACTGCCGACGAGGCAGGTTGTCTCCTCCTATGGTGCCATCCCCTGGTTCCCAGACATAGCAATGCATGAGGGACGGTCCGGCTGCCTCCCACTCCTGCTTCCAAGCTGCTGCCAGCCAGCATCTCTGGAGATGTCCTCGGGGATGGAATTGAGCATCTCTTGTGCTGCCAGGTTGTTGGGTGGCGGGACTTGAGTCTGCTAGGTGGAGCTGGAGTGGTTGTCGTATCATGCAGGATGTGCCAGCTGTGGTTTTTAGCTTTCCTGGCAAGGACGAGGGTGGCAGCCTCTCGTCGGAGACTGGCCGGTGCTATTCCCGCAAGGACAGGCAAGAGGGACACAGGGGTGGGCTTCAGGCATCCTGTTATAATTCGGAGGGCGTTGTTAATTGCCACGTCTACCTTTTTTGCATGAGGGCTTCTGTTCTAGACGGGGGCAGAGTACTCTGCTGCAGAAAGGACCAGGGCTTGGGTTGATATCCGTAACGTCTTGGCGGACGCTCCCCACGTTGTACCAGCGAGGCGGCGGATCAGTGCAACCCTGGATGTCACCTTGGCCTTTAGTTCTTCAAGGTGTTGTTTGAAGGACAGAGTCCGGTCCAGACGCACCCCAAGGTACTTCGGGGCTTCTTGGCCTCCAGGCATTTGCCATTGATGTGCACTTCAGTTCTCTCCTTGCTTCCCTGGTGTTGAGGTGATATGCCGCTACAACAGTCTTTCCGACACTGAGCTGGAGACGCCACCTTCGGAGGTATGTTGCCATGGTGTCCTTGTTCAGGCCGTCTTCCATCGCCTTCCACGTTGGGCGGCTCAGCATGATGGCAAGGTCGTCCGCATAGCCATACTTTTCTGGATGTTATATCAGGTAGGTCGTATGTGTAGATGTTAAATAACATGGCGAGAGGACAAAGGGTTCTGATTCGATTTACTGTATATTGCGTTTCGTAATTATGATGCGATTCGATTTGATATATTCATATATCACTTTTTTCACAAAAGTGACTATTATACTAGAGAATTTTAAAGTGGAATTCCACCAGTTTTTCAGTTTTGTTTTGTTTTTTTCCCCAGAGAGTGTACAAATGGAACCAAATGGTCCATAACGGGTGATTTTGGTTCCATTTGTACTCCCACATACTGTATAAAAAAAGGTCCTAAAAGGTCCTAAAAGAAAAATCATTAACAAACACAACACAAACAACTTGATGATGTCATCAAGTTGTTTTGCCAGGACAAGTGCAATCAACTACAACATCTTAAAGCAATTTTAAACAATATAGATATCAAAAAGTTCAATCATAAACATCAATGCAGCCTGATAACGCCAGTCAGTCTTTCTGACATGAACACATTCATGAATATAAAAAAATCGATCATGAACCTGGCAATTTAATATTGAAATTATGGCATTTATTATAGCGATATATTGGCATATCGATTTTTTTTGCCCACCCCTAATTTTTATGTAGACTTACAGTAGATAGCAGTGTATGTATACTCACAACATTTAATGCAAACCCTTTATACCATTTGTATGCCCAGTTTAATTATCCTACATAGATATTCTGTTATGATGTTAGTTATACTTTACTACTCTCTATGTACTGTATATTATGATGTATTGTAATGATTTCTCTTTCATTCATTGCCTAATGTAAGTGGCTTTGGAATCATTGCTTCTTAATGCCCAAAAGGTAAGTGTGGTGTGTGTGCGTGCGTGTGCATGCGTGCGTGCGTGCGTGTGTGTGCGTGCACGCGCACATAGTACGTGCTTGCACAATGTGTGTGTGCCTGCGTATGGCATCCTCAACAATCCCTGTGTAATCTGCTGTAGCATTCTGAAATCCAATTTCAATTCAAAGGAGCTTCATTGACATGAGAAAACAGACGTTTGCATTGGCAAAGCAAGAGTTACAAAGACAATACAATGAAAAACAGTTGAAAACAGGGACAAACATATACAGTTGGAGGTACAGATTATTGTAAACAGAGTTAGGTTACATTGCATTGTTTTATAAGACGTTATAACAAGTTATAACAGGGAATATGCATGTCTTTCCTCTTTTCTGTTTATTAATACACAAACAGAACAATGATTTGCTACTTCAGGACAGATTATGCAGAATAAGAAACAAAACAAAACAAACTCATTTACCATCTGTTTAAATGTATCAGCTCTGTTTACATGGACAGTCTGGATAGTACAGATTGTAGTCCTTAGGGTGGTTGAATTTCATTGGCCAATCTTCTTATGTCACAACAGTGCACAAATCCTGCTGCTGTGTTTGAACATTGTTGTATTTCTACCAATAGATATGGAAGTTTTCCCCCCTCGTTGGTCGTAGTTTCAAACCCACGTTGAGTGTGTTTAATTTGTGGGTATGTATGTGGGTATGTATGTGTCTTGGAGGGCAGGTGGTCAGAAAGTGTAGCTCTTTTTCAACCATTTTGTGTGCAGCGAGTGAGATCCATGATCTCCAGAAAAATGATGATGATGATGTGGTGTGTGTGTGTGTGTTGTGTGTGTGTGTGTGTGTGTGTGTGTGTGTGTGTGTGTGTGTGTGTGTGTGTGTGTGTGTGTGTGTGTGTGTGTGTGTGTGTGTGTGCGCGTGTGCGTGTGCGTGTGCGTGCGTGTGTGTGTGTGTGTGTGCGCGCGTGTGCGTGTGCGTGCGTGCGTGCGTGCGTGCGTGCGTGCGTGTGATCCTGGGCAGAGCATAGAGTTCACATAGAGGCCACAGTGTGTGTGTTGGTTATGGTTATTCTTATTGAAAACAATAACACAGTAATGGTTGTTTCCAAAGACACACACATTCATCTGGCCTTCATGTAGCGTTGCATGGTACAATGACCTGCTTATATAACACACACACACACACACACACACACACACACACACACACACACACACACACACACACACACACACACACACACACACACGCACACACATGCACGCACACACACAGTAGTGGTGTAGTCAAGACCAAAACAAGACCAAGACCTCAGGGGGTTGAGACTAAAATGAGACGGAGACAACCATGACACTTGGGGGTCGAGATGGAGACGAGAACAGCACCTATGGGGTTGACACCAAGACCTAGAGAGGTCGAGGCCAAGACAGAGACCGAGACCAAGTCAAGACCAAGACATTATTTTGTTGTGCTCCATCCATGCCTAAATCCTCTCTGTAGTTGTGGACTGATAGTGATCTGTACGTCATCCATCCAGTGCTGTGCACTAGGTTGTGCTGAAATATCGTTATCGTGATAATATCGTATACTTCCTCCCGCAATATATATCATGTATTCCTCAGCAAATATCTCAATATTTGCTGGTACAATTCCAGGAGGAAAAACGGGTCACAGAACTAAAATGTTAAATGACTTCTATAGCTGCTTCATTCCCCCCAAAAAAACAAACACAAGATAAAAACAAAAAGCCCAGTATGAGAATCAGTTGAGACAAATAAAAGCTAAGATTAATAACTGAGGATATGCATTAGTAAGTTCTGATTTTTACCTTTTATTTTTTTATTCATTAATTTGTTGTTTTTAGTTTTTGTTTTCCAGCTGCAGTTACAGTATCATGGTATATCGTTGATGAATTTCATGCAAAGTATTGATATATCGCAAATATCGCAATATATCAAATATCATGATATATTCATTATTGAAGGCCTAATATCGCCACCTATATCGTATCGTGAGGTACCAATATTGTCCCAGCCCTACTGTGCAGCACTCTGCTGTCTTAATGGGCTCCTTTGTCCTCATAATAGAACCTTTCCTTTAGCAAGACATTTGCTCTGAGACGCCGACAAGAACAACACAAATCAAGGGCGATGTGTTTATAATGTATTCATCCATATGAGGCTTATTAGCCTAGATCCGTTTAAAGCATGTCTGGTGGTCGCCCCCCCCCCCCCCCCCCCCCCCCCCCCCCTCCCCAGGCAACTGTCTAGTCCGCCTAATGGCAAAAACGCCCCTGTACGATATGATCAGAGCAATCAAAGATGAAGAGAAACCTGACCACTGTACCATGTCATAGAGCAGCACATCCAGACACATCATTACAGGACTAATATTCCATAACTGCTGTCAGTCACAGACAGTAGAACAGCAGTCAGGGGCGGATCTAGGCATGGGCATGGGGGGCAATGCCCCCCTAAATGCCTTTACTGCACCACCAATCCAAAACAACCCAAGATACCCAAGAAATAAAAGTGCTTCTATTTAAAATGATGTGAAACACTACTACTGCTACTAACTAACTACAGCTGTGTCACCACTAAACCAACAGCATTTCATCATTGAAAACAGAAAACTCTCTGAGTCAGACCTTTAGCTTTATGCATACTGCGTGTCTGTTGCAACTTCAACAACAACTGATGTTATTATTGATGCTTTACTTGACTAATAAAAGTCCTGTAACTGAAAATGGTATGGGTGCGACTTCATCGCGATGAAGCCGCACCCATACCATTTTCTCTTGCCCCTCCAACATGTTCTCTTGACCCCCCCCCCCCAAATGGGACATGTTACATCCGCCCCTGACAGCAGTAGAGCTGCATGTGGGGAACGTTTTACTGCTGTGAATATTGCTTGTTATTATTATTACACAGGATGATTCTGATGGTCAGTATAGCAGCATTCAGCTCTGATACCTCATGGTAATGTAGAGACAGTGAGATCTAGCAGAGACCAACGACCGAGCAGGTCACAGCCTGGTCGCCACTACAGTAGCTGCGACCAGGGGTGGATCTAGGCATGGGCATGGGGGGGGGGGGGGGTGGCAATGCCCCCCTAAATGCCCTGACTGCACCACCAAACATGATGGAATGCAAAACAACCCTTGGCAACGACTACAGTAGTTGCAACATGGTTGCAAAGCATAGTTGACAAATGCCAGTGGTTTTCAACCTTTTTCATACCAGGGCCCACTATTTATTCAGCCGTGGAGGACCACCATTTGATGACATTTTAGCCCCACAGACCCCAAAACTAAAGATTTATTTTTGCTTTAGTCCACAATTCCAGGCTGGATTTGGGGAAACAAAACAGTCAAACCTACAGATCATAAATGACCATTAATCTTCTACATTCTCTAGTTGTGTAGACTTGGGCTGATTCACATGATGAATATTTTAACTCTTGAGTGTAAACAGCAGCGATCGCATCTTCCAATCAGAACGGACCAAAATAAGGGACGGACCAACCCGGAACCGGAAGTGTGTCGCCAACTAACTTGTCCGACGGGAAACAAGGACCGAAATATGAAATAATTATGACTTTTAGATGAAAATCGCCGGCACTAGCTACCTAAAAAAATATGGAAAAGGGCTGTCACTGAGAGTGTGTGAGTGTCTGGGCAGGTGGCATGGTGACACACTCAGGCCGATATGAAACACCCCAGTAGGGGGCGCTAAGCACAGTGTGGTGTTACTGCAGACAGAGGTAAACAAAGCAGAGGCTCATGCAGGGGCGGATCTAGGCATAGGCATGGGGGGCAATGCCCCCCTAAATGCCCAGTCTGCCCCACCAAACATGATGGCATGCAAAACAACCCAAGATATTGGATCAAATTAAAGTGCTTAATGATGTGATCCACTACTACTGCTACTAACTAACTACAGCTGTGTCACCACTAAACCAACAGCATTTCATCATTGAAAACAGAAAACTCTCTGAGTCAGACCTTTAGCTTTATGCATGCGTGTCTGTTGCAACTTCAACAACAACTGATGTTATTATTGATGCTTTACTTGCCTAATAAAAGTCATGTAAATGACATGGGCGATGAAGCCGCCCCCATACCATTTTCTCTTGTCCCTCCAACATGTTCTCTTGCCCCCCCAAATGGGACATGTTACATCCGCCCCTGGGCTCATGGGTGTCACCATGCAGATCTCAGAGCTGTGACGTCATGCTGTTTTCTAGTAGTTACATGTGAGCCATGGCTGTCCTGCTGATACAGGAATGACTGCCAGCTTGGACCTGATGCATGTTGTGACACTGCATCAGGACCAAGTATCCAAGTCGCTTTTCATATAATGCTTTAGTTTTCAACCATTTTCTTACCAGGGCCCACTAGTAATTCTGCATTTTAGCAACAACTGGGAAAAAATGTTGGTCAAAATAACAAGTGTTCTGCATTTTATAATTGTGTAGAATCTTGAAAAATGAGCAATTTAGACGTTTTCCTGTGAGACACAGAATGTGATGTTTTGTCCTGTACATTAGCCAGATCCTTCTAGCCTCGACACCCAGGCTTTCATTTTCGTCTGCGTTGCGCGAAAACGGAAAGCCTGGATTAGCACACGGAGCAGACTGGCCTCAAAGCCTGGATTAGCACACGGAGCAGACTGGCCTCAAAGCCTGGATTAGCACACGGAGCAGACTGGCCTCAAAGCCTGGATTAGCACATGGAGCAGACTGGCCTTAAAGCCTGGATTAGCACACGGAGCAGACTGGCCTTAAAGCCTGGATTAGCACACGGAGCAGACTGGCCTTAATGCCTGGATTAGCACACAGAGCAGACTGGATTAGCACACGGAGCAGACTGGCCTTAAAGCCTGGATTAGCACACGGAGCAGACTGGCCTTAAAGCCTGGATTAGCACACGGAGCAGACTGGCCTTAAAGCCTGGATTAGCACACGGAGCAGACTGGCCTTAAAGCCTGGATTAGCACACGGAGCAGACTGGCCTTAATGCCTGGATTAGCACACAGAGCAGACTGGCCTTAAAGCCTGGATTAGCACACGGAGCAGACTGGCCTTAATGCCTGGATTAGCACACAGAGCAGACTGGCCTTAATGCCTGGATTAGCACACGGAGCAGACTGGATTAGCACACGGAGCAGACTGGATTAGCACACGGAGCAGACTGGCCTTAAAGCCTGGATTAGCACACGGAGCAGACTGGATTAGCACACGGAGCAGACTGGCCTTAAAGCCTGGATTAGCACATGGAGCAGACTGGCCTTAATGCCTGGATTAGCACACAGAGCAGACTGGCCTTAAAGCCTGGATTAGCACACAGAGCAGACTGGATTAGCACACAGAGCAGACTGGCCTTAATGCCTGGATTAGCACACAGAGCAGACTGGCCTTAAAGCCTGGATTAGCACACAGAGCAGACTGGCCTTAAAGCCTGGATTAGCACACGGAGCAGACTGGCCTTAATGCCTGGATTAGCACACAGAGCAGACTGGATTAGCACACGGAGCAGACTGGCCTTAAAGCCTGGATTAGCACACGGAGCAGACTGGCCTTAAAGCCTGGATTAGCACATGGAGCAGACTGGCCTTAAAGCCTGGATTAGCACATGGAGCAGACTGGCCTTAAAGCCTGGATTAGCACACGGAGCAGACTGGCCATAAAGCCTGGATTAGCACACGGAGCAGACTGGCCATAAAGCCTGGATTAGCACACGGAGCAGACTGGCCATAAAGCCTGGATTAGCACATGGAGCAGACTGGCCTCAAAGCCTGGATTAGCACATGGAGCAGACTGGCCATAAAGCCTGGATTAGCACATGGAGCAGACTGGCCTCAAAGCCTGGATTAGCACATGGAGCAGACTGGCCTCAAAGCCTGGATTAGCACACGGAGCAGACTGGCCTTAAAGGAGGATCCAACACCAAAACACATTGGGCCTCAATCTTCCTTGATTCCTCCGGAAGCTGCCCCCAAAACATTTACAGTTACAGGACTTTTATTAGTCAAGTAAAGCATCAATAATAACATCAGTTGTTGTTGAAGTTGCAACAGACACGCAGCATGCATAAAGCTAAAGGTCTGACTCAGAGAGTTTTCTGTTTTCAATGATGAAATGCTGTTGGTTTAGTGGTGACACAGCTGTAGTTAGTTAGTAGCAGTAGTAGTGTTTCAAATCATTTTATTTATAAGCACTTTAATTTGAAATATCCTTGTTTTGCATGGCATCGTGTTTGGGGGGGGGGGCGGGGGGGCAGACTGGGTATTTAGGGGGGCATTGCCCCCCCCCCCCCCCCATGCCCATGCCTAGATCCGCCCCTGGTCCTTTAACTCTCTGGGCTGGTCCATGGCAGCGTGGCATCGTGGCATGGTGGTGGCATCGTGGCATGGTGGTGGCATGGTGGTGGCATCGTGGCATGGTGGCATGATGCCACACTGTGCTGAGTCATGGTGTGGACCTCAGTGTCACTGACACTGTGACAATGTGCTGTTGTTGTTGTTTACATCATTGGTTTTCAACCTCTTTGATACCAGGCACTACGTACTATGGACCTGCAAGGGTCCATTTGGTTTCATTTTTACGCTCTCAAAGAGTTACATGCGGTTATAACCAACTTTCCACTGTCCATCATTTAGCCTGGGGACCACCTGGAATTCTCTCAAGGACCACTGGTGGTCCCCAGACCACTGAACCACTGCGTTAGGTTGTTAATAGATGAAGTAAAAAATAGTGTTCATCATGATTTCTTTTTTTTAAATTACCTACTATGGTCCTATCCACCAGGAAATTACAACCTACCGTATTGCCTAGAGCAGAGGTGCCCACATTTTTTGGACTTGAGAGCTACTTTCAAAATGAGCAGCTCAACAAGATCTACACATCAAAAATGTGATTATTCCATTACTGAAAATCCATTTCAAGTCTCTCTAGAAAGTGTCAGCTTTGAAATTGTGGTGATGGTGTTACTGACTGTTATAGTGTTTATGAATAATGCACTTATAATGGAAATTTAAAAAATGGAAGGTTTTCTTGTATATGCTATTACTGATGTTTGAAAACAGTATTTGGGGTTTGAGTTGACAGTTTATGATGTTGAGTTTAGTCTCTTGTACCCAAAACTACAAACTTTCGTTTTTGTCCACAATTGCGATAGAGAACTGGCAAAACGTTGGTCAAAATATCAATTATTCTCCATTTTCTAATTGCATAGACTCTTGTAACTCTTGAGAGTGGAAAATGAAACCAAATGGACCCGTAAGGGTCCATTTGGTTTCGTTTTAACACTCTCAAGAGTGTTAAAACAGTAGATCTGTCATGGGACTGTCGTGATCTACCTGCATGGTCTGTGTGATCTACTGGTAGATCACCATCTACCTTTTGGGCAGCCCTGATGTAGAATATAAGACCGTGATATAAGACCAGCCCCATTTTACAAGGATTATTTGTGTAAAAGGAGCGTTGTATGTTGTATGTCAAATAATATAATCTCCTAATCTTATACATGGACCCTGGATGACAAAATGTTTGATCTTTGGCAGCTTTTTGTCCCCAGAGAAGTCAGGTGATTCATTTTTCATCCTCCCTGGAGTCCATTAGTTACATTTAGCTGTCGATATAAACGTTAAAGAGGGGATGCCGTGATTTTTGTATTTTTGATGACAGTATGTAAATAGACCCCTTGGTGTGTTTTTATGTGCAATATAAAGGGAATGTCTTCCCTTTGTATTTAGGGTTTCTTCCTGGGGGATGAACCTTTCCAGTCAAACGTGCCAATGGAAAAAAACTTCAATATAGTGACATCATGTGTTCAGCCCCTCCCCTAACTCCTCCCCCTTTATCATGCAACTAAAGCTGTGGGCGTGGCTTCAGTTCAGGTGGATCTCCACCCATCACCACCCACCAGGCAAACCAGGCACACTTAATGAACTGGTAGGGTGGAATCATAAAAAAAAATGACAGTTTAACAAACACTGTACACTTTTGGTGCAAAAAATTACTTTTCATATAACAATAATAATACCTGATGATCATGTTTTAAGGAGAAGGGAAACCCTGCATATTAACTGTCCCCCTGCCCAGACCACCACTCACTTTAATACTACATGTTTAACTGTCCCCTAGACCACCACTCACTTTAATACTACATGTTTAACTGTCCCCCTGCCCCTAGACCACCACTCACTTTAATACTGCATGTTTAACTGTCCCCCTAGACCACCACTCACTTTAATACTACATGTTTAACTGTCCCCTAGACCACCACTCACTTTAATACTACATGTTTAACTGTCCCCCTATAGACCACCACTCACTTTAATACTACATGTTTAACTGTCCCCCTATAGACCACCACTCACTTTAATACTACATGTTTAACTGTCCCCTGCCCCTAGACCACCACTCACTTTAATACTACATGTTTAACTGTCCCCTAGACCACCACTCACTTTAATACTACATGTTTAACTGTCCCCCTATAGACCACCACTCACTTTAATACTACATGTTTAACTGTCCCCCTATAGACCACCACTCACTTTAATACTACATGTTTAACTGTCCCCTAGACCAGGCGTCGGCAACCTAGGGCACGCGTGCCAACGATGGCACGCCGGGTGGCATCGGCTGGCACGCGGCCAGATTCTGGAAGACTTTTCCCCCCCCTTTGGTAATAAAATAAGCGCATTTCTCTTGAATGTGCAGGTTATAAAATAAAGTTATCTGCACTAAGGCTTCAAACCGAAATTGCGATTTGAAACCATGTCATTAGCAAATCGCCGCGATTATTCATTAATTTAATCAATATTCAACTGGAGCGACTCTGATCCAGTGTTGACACTTCTGTGCTGCGCGCTGCCCAATCAGTGCGTCTGCAGTGCCTCTGCTCTGTCAGTGCACGTGCGCGGAACAGTGGAGAAGTTGTTTTGCTCCCAAACAGTAAAAGTCGCGTCGGTAGCTGGCTGGTTGCTAGCCAACGCATGTCGTCTGCCCCGCGGACCCCCCGTCATGTCCACCTAACCAAACAATATCCACGCTGAAATTATTGCGTTTCGACTGGTGTATGGCTTCACTTAAGCCTCCCTCTCCCTGCCTGTTGAATATTATTAGCAATGAGGCTAGCTTGTAGCTCGTGTGTGCTGCTGCTTCTTGTGTGTGTGTGTGTGTGTGTGTGTGTGTGTGTGTGTGTGTGTGTGTGTGTGTGTGTGTGTGTGTGTGTGTGTGTGTGTGTGTGTGTCGAAGCGGGGTAGTTTGAGGGTGACCAGATGTCCCCGTTTCTGTGGGACAGTCACAGGGTGACCAGAAGTCCTTCTTTGCATGGGACAGTCTCTCATTTCAAAGACTTCAATCCCACAAATTGAGACCCTGTCCCACATTTTGACTGACAGACTACAGTGGTCAATTGCCCCCCTCATGTTTTCTGTTATAAAGTTTTCTCACTTTCTCTTTTCATGCTAGATGGATTTTAAGCCTGTTAAAATAACAGGAGAAATACATACTAAATTAATAAATAACAAAATGATGTCTGGGCACTTTTAAGACTATGTATGGACATATATGACATGAGGCATTTTTAATACCCACCATAATGTGTTGCTACCCTGCAATTAAATGTCCCTCTCAAGTAATACTTCTGCCCCTCAGATGTTTTGGTCACCTTAAGTCTGATTGATCAATCTATTGTGATAGAAAAATATCTACCAGTCTGCCTGTTCTGATGAGAAATAAAATATGGCCTTATAATGACATAACTGCAGTAGGCCTAAATGGCCATTGAATATGTGATGACAGTGAAAATGCACCATTTATTGACTATAAGGGAATTTATAGTCATAGTTTTTTTTACTGTGGCACTCGGAGTGTCAAGGAAAAAAATCATGGCACTTCATGTCAAAAAGGTTGCCTACCCCTGCCCTAGACCACCACTCACTTTAATACTACATGTTTAACTGTCCCCTAGACCACCACTCACTTTAATACTACATGTTTAACTGTCCCCTAGACCACCACTCACTTTAATACTACATGTTTAACTGTCCCCTAGACCACCACTCACTTTAATACTACATGTTTAACTGTCCCCCTGCCCCTAGACCACCACTCACTTTAATACTACATGTTTAACTGTCCCCCTGCCCCTAGACCACCACTCACTTTAATACTACATGTTTAACTGTCCCCTAGACCACCACTCACTTTAATACTACATGTTTAACTGTCCCCTAGACCACCACTCACTTTAATACTACATGTTTAACTGTCCCCCTGCCTAGACCACCACTCACTTTAATACTACATGTTTAACTGTCCCCCTGCCCCTAGACCACCACTCACTTTAATACTACATGTTTAACTGTCCCCCTGCCCCTAGACCACCACTCACTTTAATACTACATGTTTAACTGTCCCCCTGCCCCTAGACCACCACTCACTTTAATACTACATGTTTAACTGTCCCTAGACCACCACTCACTTTAATACTACATGTTTAACTGTCCCCCTGCCCCTAGACCACCACTCACTTTAATACTACATGTTTAACTGTCCCCCTATAGACCACCACTCACTTTAATACTACATGTTTAACTGTCCCCCTGCCCCTAGACCACCACTCACTTTAATACTACATGTTTAACTGTCCCCCTGCCCCTAGACCACCACTCACTTTAATACTACATGTTTAACTGTCCCCCTGCCCCTAGACCACCACTCACTTTAATACTACATGTTTAACTGTCCCCCTGCCCCTAGACCACCACTCACTTTAATACTACATGTTTAACTGTCCCCCTGCCCAGACCACCACTCATTTTAACACTCCATGTTTCCTCTCCTGTACGTTAAGGTAATGACAGATAATGATGTAATGGTTCATTAGATGTCTGACTGGAGGACATTAGTGACGCTCCAGTGACTGTAAGGACAGAGCAGGACGACGTTCTGACAGGGTGGGAAGATGGAGGAGGAGGAGGAGGAATGAGACTGTTGAAAAGCAGCTCTTGTCAGTGTTGGACTGGGCGAAAAAATCGTCCGGGACATTTTTAGCGTGATTTGGCCTAGACCAGCCCAACCACAACCAGCGTGTGATGGACCTGTAAAGTTGGTTAACCAGTTCTAACTCTTTGAGAGCATAAACATGAAACCAAATGGACCCTTGCGGGTCCATTTGGTTTCATGTTTACGCTCTCAATGATTTAACTAATGATTTAACTAAAAGTATCTTTTTAAACAAAAATGCCAATTCAAATCCACATAATGAAATCAAACATAACTCAAAACAATTGTGAATAACTCAAAATCAAATACATCAAATAATCAAATAAGTGAACCAATGATCAAACTAATGATACCAAGCCAACTAACTCACTGCTGAGTGGAGTTGTTGTGGAGAGGAGAGGAGCTGCTGCACATGGATCAAACATTTCATCTTGACAGAGGGTGAAGATGGGCGTAGAGTGAGTGAGAACTATCATTTCATTGACACACTTCGGCTCAGAATAAGATTGACCATAGACCATTTATTGCAAAGCTTTTGCATGTTTGTATGGCGGCATGGCTCTTGCTCATGTGATATCAGACGATCTATGAACTTAGTCATAGGTCTGATATCACATTTGATATCTCCGATTATCTGTGCATCAAGACACAGCTTGAGATATCAACAACCCCACTGAGCAGAGCCAAGGTACAGTAAAATACAAGACAAGACATTAACACGTGAGCATCGTATCCAGTGCAGACTGACATGACATTACAACATTTATCCAAAATGCATGAACTACATGGATACAGAAAATATCATAGTCCGCAGTAAACATGGATATCATAACAGAACTAGATACCACAATAGTTACAACCCTTAAATCATGATTAATCAGAGACTCATGTACTTGGAACTGGTGCCACAGGGAGGAGGCCGGGGAGGTGGAGGAAATTTGAACACATATCTGATCAACAGCACAGAGGGAGAAAGAATAGACTGCTTATATAGGGCACATGATTGAATGTGGGTGTGACTGACTAGCTGACAGCCAATGACAGTGAGGGGAGTGGACATGGTGACGCCAATGAGAGTGAGGGGAGTTGACATGGAGAGACTGCAGATTTAAAGGAACAGAATGAATTACTGATTGAAAATAAGGGGAATTAAATAAACCTTCTGCCCTCCGTGCCTCAATGAACTAACGCTCCGCTGGATATGTGTGAGTGGGTTGCCAGGTTGGTGGAAGGTAAGCGGGTTGCCATGTTTGTCAGAGGTAAGCGGTTGGCTGGGTGACACGCTCTTTTTGAAAATAGCTCTCAAGTCAAAAAAGTGTGGGCACCCCTGCTCTATGGACAAACCAGTAAACTTCTACTCACAATAAAACTCATGTTTGGGCAATGTCCATGTTGGAATGGACAATGAATAGACACACGCAATCATGAGCAATATTCCATTTAGTTTCTCATCATCATAAGTTATAGAATAGACCAGGGGTGGGCAATTATTTTTCCCAAGAGGCCAAATGTGATACTGTACATAAAATATTGGGGAAGAGTCACGTCTAAAGGCTGAACTAAAGTCTGTGTAATATTAATTTAATTTCAAGATAAAAGTAAGAGTAAGACCAACCATGTTGATACCTGGGCCCTCTATATATTCAGTATTTGAGCCACATGAAGCCATTATGGATGATTTGGGACCAAGCACATGTCTGTATCTTCTATGGTTCTCGAGATACAGCATTTATTAGGTACTTTCACAGATTGAGGAGAGCAAGACATTTGTAACATTGATTCTTAAGTCAATCAAATTAGTGATACAGGCATGAATGGGAGGTCACATGACCCCAGACAAGAAAATGGTAGAACACTTGATTTTTTGACACAACTATATAAAGGTGTGTCAAACAATGAATTGTTCTACCATTGTCTTGAAGTTTACCATTTGGCACTCGTTCATGGAGGATTTTTTTCTTCATTTTGGAAGTAGGCCCTACCTCTGGCAGTCTTCCAGGTGCTTCAAAACGCCACTGAGCAACTTATATTTAAACGAACGGCAAGGGGGCGGGGGCTATGGCTCCATTTAAGGCTCTGTGTGTGTGTGTGTGTGTGTGTGTGTGTGTGTGTGTGTGTGTGTGTGTGTGTGTGTGTGTGTGTGTGTGTGTGTGTGTGTGTGTGTGTGTGTGTGTGTTGTGCTGAAAGGACAGCTCCCTGCTTACTGCATCTGTAGTGGTGCTGAAAGGACAGCTCCCTGCATACTGCATCTGTAGTGGTGCTGAAAGGACAGCTCCCTGCATACTGCATCTGTAGTGGTGCTGAAAGGACAGCTCCCTGCATACTGCATCTGTAGTGGTGCTGAAAGGACAGCTCCCTGCATACTGCATCTGTAGTGGTGCTGAAAGGACAGCTCCCTGCTTACTGCATCTGTAGTGGTGCTGAAAGGACAGCTCCCTGCATACTGCATCTGTAGTGGTGCTGAAAGGACAGCTCCCTGCATACTGTATCTGTAGTGGTGCTGAAAGGACAGCTCCCTGCATACTGCATCTGTAGTGGTGCTGAAAGGACAGCTCCCTGCATACTGCATCTGTAGTGGTGCTGAAAGGACAGCTCCCTGTATACTGTATCTGTAGTGGTGCTGAAAGGACAGCTCCCTGCACTGTATCTGTAGTGGTGCTGAAAGGACAGCTCCCTGCACTGTATCTGTAGTGGTGCTGAAAGGACAGCTCCCTGCACTGTATCTGTAGTGGTGCTGAAAGGACAGCTCCCTGCACTGTATCTGTAGTGGTGCTGAAAGGACAGCTCCCTGCACTGTATCTGTAGTTGTGCTGCATCTACAGTTGTGGGGGACAGCTCCCCACATACTGCATCTACAGTTGTGCTGAAAGGACAGCTACCTGTATATCTATAGTACTGCTGAAAGGACAGCTATGTGCATGCTCATGGTGAAAACTTACCATAAAACAGTGTCCTCCTGCCGTGTCCACTCTGCTGCAGATGTGAGGGGGAAATATAAAATGGAGAAAAGATGCGGAGAAAAATGTCGGGCTGGACCGTGGGAAAGGCTGCAGTTCCCACGCTGGGAGTTCAAAGTCAAACTCCCTGGGCGAAACCCCCTGCTGAGAAAGTACTCATTTGTTCCCATTTGTACACTCTCAGAAAAAAATGTTGAAAATGGGTGGAATTCCCCTTTAACGCATAGTCTGTGGAATTATTTGGTATTGTCACTCACATCCACAGAAAAAAAAAACAATGACCCAACGAATATACAGTACACACTGTAGAAAGAATCTTCAGTTTTATTTTGACTCAGAGTTTACACATGACACCAAATGGACCATGTGGTTAAATTAGCATCAAACACATATAGATATTCTATATGATCACTACTGTCTACACAGAGTCACTATGGAACAGGCTCAGCAGGGCGGATATAACATTTTACAATTGAGGGGGGCAGGAGAAAATGGCTTGGGTGCGGCTTCATCGCCCGTGTCGCTTTTTTTAACCATTTTCAGTTACAGGACTTTTATTAGTCAAGTAAAGCATCAATAATAACATCAGTTGTTGTTGAAGTTGCAACAGACACGCAGCATGCATAAAGCTAAAGGTCTGACTCAGAGAGTTTTCTGTTTTCAATGATGAAATGCTGTTGGTTTAGTGGTGACACAGCTGTAGTTAGTTAGTAGCACCCCCCCCCCCCCCCCCCCCATGCCCATGCCTAGATCCGCCCCTGAGGCTCAGTTGTCCTGTGAGTTTTAATACACTGTGTCATTCCTATTCATAATAGGCGTTTCTGCTATTATGCAGATTAGGCAGTTGCCTAGTGTGCCATGAGGGGAGGGGAGCGACCATGAGGGGAGGGGGGGCAAGAGACCAAAAGACATGGTTTAACCCAGGGGTTTTCAACAGGTGGTCCGGGGACCACCAGTGGTCCCTGAGCGGATTCCAGGTGGTGGGGCTAAATGATGGAAAGTTGGTTAACTTTCCAAATGGACCCTTGTGGGTCCATTTGGTTTCATTTTCACACTCTCAAGAGTTAAAATATTTTTCATCTGAATTAGCACCAGTTAATTAAGAAGTCTACACTGTTTTGTTTCCCAGATACAGCCTGGAATTGAAAACCAAAATAATACTTTAGTTTTAGGTCTTTAGGGTGAAAATGTAATCAAATGGTGGTCCGTGGCTCAAATGCTGAATAAGTGGTGGTCCCTGGTGTCAAAAAGGTTGAAACCCCCTGGTTTAAAAGGACCCCAGGCTAATAAGCCTCATATGGATGAATGCATTATACTTATCCTTCAATAACTAGAATCGAACATTTAAAACACATACAATAATATGTCTGATATTTTTGAAAATGGTGAAAAGGTGGCCCAAATCTTTTGAATTTATTATTTTCCCGAGAATGTGTTTTAGATGTTGATGTCCTGGTCAGGGTGTTTTAGATGTTGATGTCCTGGTCAGGGTGTTTTAGATGTTGATGTCCTGGTCAGGGTGTTTTAGATGTTGATGTCCTGGTCAGGGTTGGCAGGGTGTTTTAGATGTTGATGTCCTGGTCAGGGTGTTTTAGATGTTGATGTCCTGGTCAGGGTGTTTTAGATGTTGATGTCCTGGTCAGGGTGTTTTAGATGTTGATGTCCTGGTCAGGGTTGGCAGGGCAGCGTGAGATCAGGGTGTTGACCATGGTCTGTAACATCTCTGCTCTCATCTTACTGATCAGACAGATGTCCTCATGGTTGGTCTTCTCCTCACGGCTGTAGTCTGTGGAGACCTGCGAGAGACACGCCCACTGTTAGACCACGCCCCAACGGTTAGACCACGCCCCCACGGTTAAACCACGCCCCCACCGGTTAGACCACACCCCCAATGTTAGGCCACACCCTCATAGTTAGACCACACCCTCATAGTTAGACCACGCTGCACTGTTAGACCACACCCTCACAGATTAGACCACACCCACTGTTAGACCACGCCTCCAACGGTTAGACCACGCCCACAAAGGTTAGACCATACCCCACAGGTCCGACCACACCCACGGTTAGACCACGGCCATAGTTAGGCCACGCCCCCACAGGTCAGACCACACCCACAAAGTTAGACCACACCCCCTTACGATTAGACCACGGCCATAGTTAGGCCACGCCCCCACAGGTTAGACCACGCCCCCCACCTACAGACCACACCCATAGTTATACCACACCAATAGTTAGACCACGCCCACAAAGTTAGGCCACACCCCCACATGCAGAATGGTTTAGCCTGCAGGCCTTGTGTATTGACATCTATGATTTGACAATTTGGCCAATGCTGTGTCACTATTTTAAGGTAGGCTATAGTTTAAAGTATAGTTTTTCAAGATGAAAAGAAGAAGTGTTTTAGTGAAGAGAAGCGTGTTGAGATGTGAGCACAGACCTTGTTGGTGATCAGAGAAAGTCCAAACACTCTGAGTCCACAATGTTTAGCCACTGTTACTTCTGGAACCGTACTCATACCTAGGAGAGAGGAGAGATTTATTTTTAAGTTTAAAGATAAATTTATTCACACATAGGGTTAGAAAGGGGAGAGGAGAGGGACATCTTTGATTAAATGGTAATTATCTTGGTAAATTATACCCCAAGTGTGTGTGTGTGTGTGTGTGTGTGTGTGGGTGTGTGTGTGTGTGTGTGTGTGTGTGTGTGTGTGTGTGTGTGTGTGTGTGTGTGTGTGTGTGTGTGTGTGTGTGTGTGTGTGTGTGTGTGTGTGCGTGGGGGTGTGCGTGTGTGTGTGTGGGGTGTGTGTGTGTGTGTGTGTGTGTGTGTGTGTGTGTGTGTGTGTGTGTGTGTGTGTGTGTGTGTGTGTGTGTGTGTGTGTGTATACATGCATCATGTGCTCATGCTCGGTCTGTCATTTTACCAGTTCTCATATTGTATTGCATTTTCTCCCCCTGCTGTACTGTATATCCGTGAGTTTGATTCCCTGCTGAGTTAATGTTTAATACGTTGCCCCAGGAGGCTGTTATATAGAACACACAATGTAAACACCATGATGTTATACAGCGGGGCGGATGTAACATTCCCCAATTTGTCTTTTCCCAATTCATTTTTCTCATAGACTTTTCGAAAATAATTTATATCAAGACGATTACGCCGCGGACAAAGCCAACTCAGGTCGTGACGAATCATGATGACACATGCAAACTTTTGGGACAATAAAATAATTTCTAAGATGAAAAACGAAACAAAAAGTCTTGTATCATGCCGTTTTCTACTTCTTCCCAATTATATATTATATGACGAATGACGATATTGTGTTTGTTGTCATGATTTGTCACGACCTGAGTTGGCTTTGGCCGCGGCGTAATCGTCTTGATATAAATTATTTTCGAAAAGTCTATGAGAAAAATGAATGGGGAAAAGACTTCCAGAACCGGGGCGGTGACGTCACTGCGCAGCTCTATAGGGCCGGGGACGCCTGTCCCCTCCTGGTGGCAGTTATAAACCATACAATAATGTAACTTTGAAATCATTATAGAGCAGAGGTTTTCAACAGGTGGTCCGGGGACCACCAGTGGTCCTTGAGAGGGTTCCAGTTGGTCCTCAGCTAAGTTGGTTAACCAGATGTAACTCTGGTTAACCAACGGGTCCATTCGGTTTCATTTTTACACTCTCAAGAGTTAAAATATTCATCATGTGAATTATTCCAAGTCTAGTATACCTGACGAAGGCCACCTCAGGCCGAAACGTTGTATTTTTTTACCGCTCTGTTGTGAATAAAATGTTTGGAGCTTTTAAAACGGTGTGCGGATCTGTTTCCTCTACTGCATGTTACTACCTTAGATCCAGCACCCGTTGAAATCTGCGGATGTGCGTGCACTCTTCGCTTTCTACAATTATCCCAAGTCTACACAACTAGAGAATGTAGAAGATTAATGGTCATTTTGATCTGATGTTGGACTTGTTTGGTTTCCCCAAATCCAGCCTGGAATTGTGGACAAAAGCAAAAATAAATCTTTAGTTTTGGAGGTCTGTGGGGATAAAATGTCCTCAAATGTTGGCCTCCTCCGTGGCTCAAATGCTGAATAAAATGAGCCCTGGTATGAAAGAGGTTGAAAAACCACTGATTTAAAGCATGTCTAGCAGTCGCCTCGGTGCACCTCTTCCCCTCATGGCTCCCCGGCCAACTGCCTAGTCCGCCTATAATGGCAAAAATGCCCCTGATAGGTGCCCCTACGGTGAGGGTTTTTGACCCCTGGGGTTCAGGGGTCAGAGCTGAAGGGTAATTAGTGTCCCAGCAGGTGACCTTCACATTGTGACCCACAGTACCAGAGCTACTAGCATGACCACCATGACCACCATACTGTACTGTACTGTACCTACTGTCATCATTTATTTACTGTACTGACACCCCCTGGATAGACCCAATTAACACACTGCACTAGTGTGTGTGTGTGTGTGTGTGTGTGTGTGTGTGTGTGTGTGTGTGTGTGTTGTGAGAGAGAGAGAGAGAGAGAGAGAGAGAGAGAGAGAGAGAGAGAGAGAGAGAGAGAGAGAGAGAGAGAGAGAGAGAGAGAGAGAGAGAGAGAGAGAGAGAGAGAGAGAGAGAGAGAGAGAGAGAGAGAGAGAGAGAGAGAGAGAGAGAGAGAGAGAGAGAGAGTCCCTATAGCGGCAATCGAACCCAGGACCCTCTAGCTGTGAGGCGACAGACTAACCACTGGTTGAAAACCCCTTATATGTTGGCATATGGATTTTTTGGCCACTGCTAGTACTACTCACCCACGGAGTCGCAGCCCAGGATCTGCAGCATGCGCGCCTCGGCCACCGTCTCAAAGTTAGGTCCGCTCACCATGCAGTACACCCCCTCTCTGACGAAGTTGGTATATCCCAGCTCAGTGCTGATGTCCATGGCCAGTTTCCTCAGTTCCTTACTGTAGGCGTCTGACATACAGGGGAACCGGATACCAAACCTGATGCACGCACATGAATGAATGAATGAATGAATGAATGAATGAATGAATGAATGAATGAATGAATGAATGAATGAATGAATGAATGAATGAATGAATGAATGAATGATTTTTTTATTAACAGAGATGAGAGTTACAGTACAAGTCAAGTACACACTGCTACAAAACTGATACCAGCTTGGAGAATTACAGTACAATTCAAGTACAACTGCATCAAATCTGACAGAGCTGATTGGACACACTAGTTAAGCATACACTTGTTTACAATAGTGGCCAACTTGTTCATTTCATTAAGGCATTCAAATACACACAAAACAACTACTTCAGTAAAATCAGAAGCAGCAAATCATGGAGGTAAAATCATAGTGGAGGTAAAAAGGGAAAAGAGAAATGTACAATGAGGAGAGGGGGGTGGGTGGAGGGATTTTATATACATTTTTGTTTTACAGAGGACAGTTTTCAAATGGCAGCCATCTGTAGGTGCCCCTTGAGAGCGGTTTTGAAGGAGTCAAGGGATTCACAAGTCTTAAAGGTAGGGGAAGTGATTTGAAATTCATGGTGTAGTACCAGCCTGGTGCACTAGGGGCCCCCAAAAGTAGCTACACTATGTGAACCTGCTGCTCTCTCCTGATTGGAGGAGAATTGTGGTGACCTGGGGAACTTTTATTAGCTCCTCTGCTAACGTGGGGGAGGGGGAAACTCCATATGTGGTTTCCACACCTTATAATAGAGCAGGCGTTCCACATACACATGCACACACACGCACGCACGCACAGGCACACACGCACACACACGGCTAAAATTATATACTCCCCCAAATACAAGATAACTGCATTTTTTTAGGATATTTCCATTGGAAAAAAAACACTGTTTTCTATTCAGGCCAATAGGGTATACTATATATTAAACACTTTAAAAGCAGCTCTCTGGTCTGTCTCTGCATTTGGGTTCACTAACTCCGTCCACATCCATGATAGATGATAGATGATGATAGATTTTAGCCCCACACACCCCAAAACTAAAGATTTCTTTTGTTTTTGTGCACAACACCATGCAGGCTGGATTTCACAGAACAGTACAGCCAAACATACGGATCATATATGACCATTCTTTTACATTCTCTGATATTGTGTAGACTTTGGGCTAATTCAGATGATGAATATTTTAACTCTTGACTCTTGAGAGTGTAAAGATGAAACCAAATGGACCCGCAAGGGTCCATTTGGTTTCATCTTTACACTCTCAAAGAGTTACATCTGGTGCAACTTTCCATATTTAACTGGAACTCTCTCGAGTACCACTGGTGGTCCCCGGACCACTGGTTGTAAACCACTGTACCCTTTCACAGGCCGGTCAGAGTCAGCCAAAGGGCCGCATTTGGCCCCCGGGCCGCATGATGGCCAGGTGTGCTGTATATTAATGCCGCCCACTAGCGTGTCTGGTATCAATGATCCTACCTCTCGTCGTTGGGTCCACACAGCGGATGCTGTCCAGCGAAGCCTGGCAGGTTGATGTGGTCTTTGATCACCATGATGTCTCCAACCTTAAAGTCTGGACACAGACCTCCTGACGCGTTGGTCACTACCACCGTCTCTACGCCGAGCAGCTTGAAGATACGCACCGGGAAGGTCACCTAGAGAGAGAGGGACACAGGAGGTCACTATCACTGTCTCTACAACCAGCAGCTTGTAGATACGCACCGGGAAGGTCACCTATAGAGGGACACAGGAGGTCACTATCACTGTCTCTACAACCAGCAGCTTGAAGATACGCACCGGGAAGGTCACCTATAGAGGGACACAGGAGGAGTTGAACACTATAGTGCAGGGGTTTTCAACCTTTTTGACACCAGAAAGACCCCCAAAACTAAAGATTTATTTTGCTTTTGTCCATCTTCTAGTTGTGTAGACTTGGGCTAATTCAGATGATGCATATTTTCGACTCTTGAGAGTGTAAAAATGAAACCAAATGGACCCGCAAGGGTCCGTTTGGTTTCATTTTTACACTCTCAAGAGTTCTGGTTAACCAACTTAGCTGGGGACCACCTGGAACCCTCTCAGGGACAACTGGTGGTCCCCGGACCACCTGTTGAAAACCCCTGCTATAATGGATTGCATTTTTATAGTGTTTTTCCAAGTGCTCAAAACTCTTTACAACGGTCCATTCATTCATATATTGAGAGGTGAAGCGGCGAACAGTCAACGCTCAGCATTCTCACGTCACACACCACTGGTGACAACAATATACTTGAAAAAGGCCAGAGGGGTGAAACGTTGTTAGATTAAATAAAGACAGGGGGCAGACAAAGATTGTGTGTAGACTTTTCTTTGATTTTATTCAGTTGTTATTTTGTTACGTCCAGCACCGGCCTATACATTTGGGATGTGCATATCGGTTCCCTTTTTCTACTGACAACAAGCTGAACACCGACCAACTCATTGGAGGCAATGTGGGGTTCAGTGTCTTGCCCAAGGACACTTCGACGCATATGTTTATACTCTCAAGAGTTAAAATATTTATCATGTGAATTAGCCCAACTTAGTCTACACAAATAGAGAATGTAGAAGATTAATGGTCATTTTGATCTGTATGTTCCAGGCGAGCATCTAGCGCATTCTAGTGAATTTTGGAAGTGCCACTAGTGCATTTTGGATCTTGTCCAGGCCACTAGGTGGCGCAGGCCACCGGGAAAACTCCCTGTACTCCCGATGGCCAATCCGCCCCCTGATGATTGTCACTATCTCTGTCTCACTAAACACAAGAGGTGTTGCATTTCTGTTCCAAAAATGGATTCCACATTTATTTTCCTCATAGACTTTTCGAAAATGAATCTACATAAAGACAATTATGTCGCGATTACGATTATGCTGCTGACAAAGTCGGGTCGTGACAAATCATGACAACACAATATTAAAATACAATATCTAGAAGAAAAAAAAAACGGCACTCGGCACAAAACTGCCCCTGCTCTACATTCATTCAAAGCAGGTTCTCCGCATCATAAAGTGTCACATTTTTCATTCTGTGCCAAACAAGGAGGTTTTGGTGGTCCCCCGCAGAAACCCTGTAGCTACAGATCCCTGTGAAACCCTGTAGTTTCCAGCAGGGGTGGATCTAGGCATGGACATGGGGGAGGGGGGGGCAATGCCCCCCTAAATACCCAGCCTGCCCCCCCAAACACGATGCCATGCAAAGATATTTCAAATTAAAGTGCTCATATTTATGTGAAACACTACTACTGCTACTAACTAACTACAGCTGTGTCACCACTAAACCAACAGCATTTCATCATTGAAAACAGAAAACTCTCTGAGTCAGACCTTTAGCTTTATGCATGCTGCGTGTCTGTTGCAACTTCAACAACAACTGATGTTATTGATGATGCTTTACTTGACTAATAAAAGTCCTGTAACCTGTCCTGTTCATTGCCCGTATCGCTTCGCGCCACGGGCGATGAAGCCACCCCCATACCATTTTCTCTTGCCCCTCCAACATGTTCTCTTACCCTCCCAAATGGGACATGTTACATCCGCCCCTGGTTCCCAGCAGACTGTGACGGTGTGACATTTAGGACTCATTTCCATATTGAGAGAATAGATTGCCCTCAGCGGTCTGTGGCACCAGGTGGAACCGGAACACCACTGCTGGAACACTTACTGAAAGAGGGGTGCCGTGATTTTTGTATTTTTTTCCAATTTTGTACATGTTTAAGAGGTGACAGTATGTAAATAGACCCCTTGGTGTGTTTTTATGTGCAATGATGTCTTCCCTTTGTATTTAGGGTTTCTTCCTGGGGGCTGAACCTTTCCAGTTAAACATGTCAATAAAAAAAACTTCAATATAGTGACATCATGTGCTCAGCCCCTCCCCTAACTCCTCCCCCTTTATCATGCAACTAAAGCTGTGGGTGTGGCTTCAGTTCAGGTGGATCTCCACCCATCACCACCCACCAGGCAAACCAGCCATACTTAATGAACTGGTAGGGTGGAATCATAAAAATGACAGTTTAACAAACAAAAATCTTACTTTTCATATAACATTAATACCTGATGATCATGTTTTAAGGTAGAAAAAAATCATGGCACTCCATCTTGAAGTAGGTACTAAATTGCAATTATTTTATACTTTACTTCAGGGTTTGTCAACCTTTTTCATACCAGGGCCCACTATTTATTCAGAATTTGAGCCACAGAGGACCACATTTTAGTCCCACAGACCCCAAAACTAAAGATTTATTTTGCTTTTGTCCTTGACCATATTAATCTTCTAGTTGTGTAGATTTAGGACTAATTCACATGGTGAATATAATTCTTGAGAGTGTAAAAATGAAACCAAATGGACCCACAAGGGTCCATTTGGTTTCATTCATTCATTTTGACGTTCTCAAGAGTTACACCTGGTTAACCCGCTTAGCTGGGGACCACCTGGAACCCTCTCAAGGACCACTGGTGGTCCCCAGACCACTGGTTAAAAAACACTGCTTTACTCCATTATTATGTCCAGTACATTTACTTATAGTTATATATTGCACTAAACTTTAGTTACTACTATTTAATTCTATTCCGTCCAGGGGCGTAACTAGGGTTCATCAGCAGTGGGTTTCCTTATCACAGGGGCCATGTGCGCTTGTACAGGGGCGTAGCTAGCAATTCTGGGCCCCCTGCAAAGCTTTTCCACATGGGCCCCTCTTTCCTGTGGTGCTGGGGGGGGGGGGGGGGGGGGGGGGGATTTTTGAAAAAGAGTAGTTAAAGGGGAATTTCACCCATTTCTCTCAGAAAAAAGAATTGTCTAAAGAAATCCATTAATATGATGAAATACATCTTGATGATGTCATCAAGATGTTTCACCATGTTAGTGGTTTTCTTCAGACCTCCATTTCTAGGAAACGCAGAATGGGGAAATGTTTTTATCATCTCCACCCAACACCTCTAAGGTATACTAACGACATATTAGAATGTTGAAAATGGGTGGAATTCCCCTTTAAAATGCTTCAATCTGGTGCACTTTGAGAAACATGTTTTTATAATAATAAATATGAATAAAACCTTATTAATGCGAGCTTTTAGTGGCTATGAGGCCCCTAAAATTGTCTAACTCTTCCCCACCTATCAACGCCACTGCGCTCGTACGTGCACACCCAGTTGTGCGCATGTCTAAAATGTCTAAAATGTTTTTGGGGCAAAATTAGGCCTATGTTTTTTTTGTCTTGTCATTTACTTTTATGGATACAATTAGGCATTGTAAACAATCTTTCTCAATATGCTATACTTGTTTTAATAGCGTGTCTGTGTGTGTTGCGCAGGTGCACGCAAATGCGCACGCAAATGCAAGTGTGTATGCACGTGTCTTAAAGGGGAATTCCACTCATTTTCAATATTTTACTATAGTCATTAATATAGAGATGTCGTGTGGACATGGTAGAAAAGTTCTGTTTCCTAGAAATGGAGATCTGAAAAAATCATTAGCATGGTGAAACACATCTTGATTATCAAGATGTGTTTCACCATGTTAATGAGTTTCATTTTTTTTTCTGAGAGTGTACAAATGGAACCAAATGGGTGAAATTCCCCCCCACTTCTAAAAGTCCCACTACAACTCTGTGTGCACCTATACTGTGTGTCGCACATGCATTAATCCAAAAACCGCAATAACTGTGTTATCATTGATGCTTTACTTGACTAATAAAAGTCCTGTAACCGAAAATGGTATGGGTGAGGCTTCATCGATGAGATGAAGCCGCCCAATTGGGAATTGTTAGATTCGGCCCTGACTATACTGTATGTGACGATTTGGCTGCCAAATAGTTATTTATGATCTTATCTTTGCTAAGTTCTGCTCACATCTCTGGACTATCACAGTGAAATGACAGTCATTAGAGACTCTAGGGCAGGTCTGCTCCAAGGGGACAATTATCTATAAATACAAGTAAAAGATATCTCACACCACATCACTCTGCTCTGAGGAGCCAAGTAATACTATCTGTCCATTACTGAGAGAGAGAGAGAGGGAGGGAGAGACAGAGAGAGAGACAGAGAGAGAGACAGAGAGAGAGACAGAGAGAGAGAGAGAGAGAGAGACAGAGAGAGAGAGAGAGAGAGAGAGAGGAGAGAGGGAGAGAGACAGAGAGAGAGAGAGAGAGAGAGAGAGAGAGAGAGAGAGAGAGACACACACACACAGAGAGAGAGAGAGAGGGAGAGAGAGAGACAGAGAGAGACAGAGAGAGAGGGACAGAGAGAGAGACAAAGAGAGAGGGACAGAGAGAGAGACAAAGAGAGAGGGACAGAGAGACAGAGAGATGGATGAAACAGACCAAATAAATCAATGCCATTCTCGTCAATTCACAGATGCACACACACACACACACACACACACACACACACACACACACACACACACACACACACACACACACACACACACACACACACACACACACACACACACACACAGAGTAGAGAGTGACAGCAGTAGATCAAACGGTTGTTGAGACGATGGAGTTGACAGATGATACAGAGCAGTAGAGACTGATGGATACAGTAAACCAGTCACAGACTAAGAGCCACGTTTTTCACTGTGTTACTGTAAAGAGCCACAACAAACGGTCACAACGGTTAGAAAACCGTTGTGACGGCCGTCACGGTCGCAGATGGATTTCCCCTCTCCTGCCATGAGACACATGCATTTGTGTGCAGGTGCACAATGCAAAGAGACACTATTAAAACTATAGACATGTATTTAGAAACAGGGTTTACAACCCAAAAAAGTATATGACAAGTTAAAGAACAACATTTTTGCACAAAAAAATATTTTAGATGTGAGAAGTGTCCACTCTCTACTACACCACTGATGAGCATCCCTTCACACACACACACACACACACACACACACACACACACACACACACACACACACACACACAGACTCCCTTGGGGTCACTTGTGACATCTTAGTCTGTAGACTCACTTCCGGGATCCACCCTTTCCAGAGCTCGTACAGCTCCCAAAAAAATCAGGTGTCATTAGTAACTATCAGATTTGACAAAAATATGTTTAAATGAGCGAAAATCCACTTCTTAAAATTATCGTCACTTGTGGGGTCCTTTCTTAGGCTCCACCCACTTCTCCTCTCTTTTGACTTATGAAACCCTCCTCTCTTTTGACTTATGAAATCTCTAGTTTTCTTACACACTTGACTTAGGATAGTCACTTGTCAGAGCCTATTTGGCAATACTCCAATTTTGACTCATTAATGTTCATGAAATATTCATTGCGAGTCAAAAGTAGTGGTAAAAGACAAGACAGACCAAATCACATCCTCTACTTTTTATAAATGTATAATTTACGTGTACGATTTTGTGATGAAAAAGATGACCTGTTCCCTAACTATGGAAGGAACTCCCACAATAGAGCACCCGCTGCCAGCCGTTCGTCCGACACAAAATTCCACAACATTAAAACATCAGGGGGAGATTGGCCAATAGCGTCTCGGTGCGGTCTCCCCCCCTAGAAAATTCCACCCGTCGGAAACCCCACCTAAAACATTAGAAAAATTCTAGACCATTGGGCGTGCGAGGGGGAGAATTGTCTACGCCCCGACCAATCGCGTGGCACGGGTTCCCCGGGCTATAGGATCAAGGTTCAAGGTTCAAGGTTACTTTATTTAGTCATGTGAGAGAAATTTGTCTTGGACATACAGACTTGCAGCAACAAGTAAGACAATGCAGGACAATACAATACAGTACAACACAATAGTAGTGACTCGTGCACCCATCAGGCTTGCATAGCACCTTCCATAAGTAGTGCTTCGTTAAGTAGTAGTAAGAATATAAATAGAATAAATACAGCGGTACCAAAAAACTAGTACAGTTCCAGCAGCATCATAGCAACATTCACAGTCTTCTCCTTCCTCCCCTTGCCCCCTCTGCAAGAGAGTTATTGAGGAGTGAAATGGACATAGGTACAAAAGAGTATTTAATTCTATTATATCTCCATTTTGGAGCCTCGTACCTCCTACCTGACGGCAGTAACCTAAACTCAGGGTACAGTATATGAGAGGGATCAGACACAGTTTTCTTTGCCTGCCCTAGGGTGGCTTGCTCAAAAATGGTCTGTGGGGTGTTGGGAGGTGTTGACATCCCCATAATCTTCCCCGCCGTTTTAGCCAGTCTCAGGAGTTCTGACTTAAACTTAACCGTCAGGTTTCCAAACCAATTGGCGATACCGTATCTCACTATTGACTCAATACTAGCTCTGTAGAATATCAGCATTATGTTCGTACTTACTCCAAATAGTCTTAGGCCGTTTCTCAATTCTACCCTTGTCCCTCGCCCTTGGCCCTAACCCTCGCTGATGCGCGTTCCCGTGAAAAAGTAGTGTTATCCCAATTCTCTTAGCAAGGGACGAGGGGAAGGGCTAGGGCGGGGATTTTACCCCTTGAAACGGAGCCAAACGGCGACCCGACTTAAAACCAAGGGACATCACAGAGTGCGGAAGTCAGACGCGGTAAGAAGCGTTTTTTTCTTAAGAAAAATATGACAATAGCCGATGCTATTCCAACGTGTTATCAATCTGCATTGCGAAATATCGCAATCTCTAGAAGTGGTTAATGTTTACCTAATGTGAACTAACGATACGGGCCGACGCGCTGCATTTCTACAGCGTTGGTCGCTCGCTATACAACTTGACTGTATTATCAGCTGTATCGGCTTTACTATTTTCTGGTGCTCGTGGTCAAAGAACTCTTTCTTCTGCAAGCTAACAGCACGTATCAGTCCGACCTCGACACCCATTACGATGTCAACATTCTGTAGTTTTGAACTATTATTACGTGCATGATGCTGCTTAATATTGGCTACTCGGTATGATATGTTATGCAAATCCGCATGTCCTGACCGCTCTGTCATGTGTGGATGGACGCACAAACGATCCCTGAATGTTGTAGCAAGTTGTAAAAGTTGCAAAACGTATTATAAATTATGTTTTTTTTTTCTTCCTGCAGGCAAACCAGCTATGGAACAGACTGCAAGCTACTGTGCAACCTGGAGATGAATTCAACAGCATTGAATGTTGTTGAATTTGAAATGTTTCATCCATACTGTACAAAGCACAACACTAGCTTGTCATAACATATGAAATGATTGAAAATGACTCCAGTTATGAATCACTTCTTAATTATGTTAAAAACAATAAACAGTGACCCCAGGCCCTTAATTCTATACTGTACATTGTTTTCCTTTTTCTAACCCTGTATGGCATTTTGCATAGTAGGCTACAATTACAATTCAGGCATTGAGTAGATGATGAATGTCTTACAGCTAGCAAGAACACCTGGTTAATAACTGTCCAATCATTAATATAATATATAACTGTAGAGAGCTGTAATGTACAGCTGTGGTGAAGGTCCCTCAAATGGACACTAATTTGCCTGTGGACCCCGAAGGAATATGCTAGAGGATCCCATAAGGGAAGATATTTATTTAACTCTGAGAAACAGACATAAAGGTCCATTTGGTTCCTATAATTTTCATTAAGCAACCCCCTGGAACTCCTCAAGTGGGGCCTGGGGACACGGTTGAATTAACAAAATGAACCCTTATCCCTGTCTGTAACTCAGAGTAAACAAATGGTCCATAGAGTAATGCATGTCAAACTCGGGGTCCTTAAAGTAAAACGATTTGAGAATCACTGCTAAAGCCTTCTTTTATTGGTCCATGGGCAAATTCGTTTTTTGGGGGTCCTTGACATAAAGTTTGGGAACCAGTTGCCAATAGTGAGCTTGTAGATCAGCTATATTCTGAGAATATCACCTATATCATGGGGTACTGTATAAGGGGCAATCGATATCTAGGGACATTCCAATTCCTAGGGGGATGATTTATCCCCCTAACCCTTGGCACTCATTTTGTAGAGGCAAGGGGAAGGGACAAGGGACAAGGGCTACGGTTGAGGGTTAAGGGGTAGGGTTGAAAAAAGGAATTGAGAAAGGGCCTTAGTCTTCTAAGAAAGTGCAACCGTTGATGTATTCTAGCACACAGGTTTTTCTCGCAGTCTCTTCTTGTACTGTTGGATTCGCGATTTTATTTATGCAATAGGTCTGCTTATAAAGGTTCGTTCTGGTCGGATACTCGACTGGAACCATTTCTGTAAATATAAAAAATGAACGCGAACAGCAACGTCCACGTTCGTTTTTTATATGTGCATCAACGTGGTGAGCACGTCACCACAGAGGCATTTACCTTATAATGCAACATAACAGCACTACATATAGTATGTTTAATATATACGTGTTGATCTGGTTAAAGACACAAGAGTAATGTGGTCACACAGAGCTATACCCTGTTGTCTTCAATCGTTTCAGCAATGTGCATTACAATGCAGCGTTTGCTACTATTATCATGGGCAATTAGTCACTACGATGGATTCATGTATACATCAATATGGGGTGTGAAATGTGTACAATAGTATGTTCCAGCCAAATACTTGCTTCTTAAAGATGACTTGAATGAGATGAATATATATTTTAGTGTTAAAGAATATAGCTGGGGTAATTATAATTATTTTGATGTGAGGACTATGTCATGAATGAATGAATGAATGAATGAATGAATGAATGAATGAATGAATGAATGAATGAATGAATGAATGAATGAATGAATGAATGAATGAATTTTATTTATGCATGCAGTAGGCCTACTAGTCAACTGAAAATACTGAATCTACACACCATGCATTATACTTAAGGCCAACTTGTTAATTTCATTTAGAGATGTACAAAACATTTACTTCTATAAAGCCAGAAGCAGCAAACCATAGTGAAAAGGAGAAATATACAGTACAAAGAGGGGAAAGTAGGTGGATTCTGTGCAAACTATCCTGAATGTACATGGCAATAACTGTATTAAACTGTAGGCTTATTCACATGCAAGTAAGGTCAAAATGTCACAAAACATAGCCAGCTTCTGCTATTTATACAGAGTGCAAATCTATGTGGTGTAAATTCTCCTGCATCATGATGCATGTTTAGCCTACATCAAATTCACAATTTCAACAGTGATAGGCGCAGCTTACCTCTGCATTTCATACAAAGAGCACTAGCTCTAACTAAACACATCAAACTGTAAATAGACTCATTTCACTATCTTATAGCAAACATAATGGTGGTGATGACAGCTGCTCTGTTTGTTGACCTCTGTCCCAGGCCATCATCTCACCAGGTTCAATCCTGCTCTCACCAGGGCCAGGCACCAGACTATCAGATTCTTGAGCTATTGTATTGCATAATTTATTTACTGTAGAAATATTCAATAAGTCAGTGTCTTAGACTGTTGCTTACTTTAGGCTGCATTTCATACACACAGCCTTAGTGTATATACTCTAAAAATGTCAGGCATGGTAAATCAATTGATTTAGAATCTGGTAGCGGTGATTATGATAAAATAGTAAGCATAGCTCTGATGTATTTAGGTACTCAGAATGAATAGCTTTTATAGCTGTGGCCTTTCCTGGCACTTAAATAAATAAAGCAATCATTGGGCCTTAGTAGGCCTATATGGATTAATGAGATGCCATTTACACTGCTAACCATTAAGCAATAACAGAACAACAAACCAGCACACTGATAAACAATGCTGGGTTAAAAAGCAATGTGTTAATTCTTATCTAAGCCTGCTGATATCCTGCACATTGACAGTAGAGCCAAACACCAATGTACAGTATACAGTTAATTGATTTAGCAATCATGTTTATTATTATGTTTTTTATCTTCCCGCATGTCGTGGCCGAAAACAGTGATGTCATGACAGTATAAATCAGATTAGAAAGCATATACAGTTTAAACCTATGCCGAACTGTGGGCTAACAACACTTGCTTGAGTATAGTTAAAATGGGGTGACATGTACAGTATGTTATGCGTTCCATGCCAGCAGTGGGGATTGAACCACCCAACGTACATACAAGGGCATGTACGTCACTATGCCACTAGTTACACAGGGCTGTTGGTTCGAATCTCATCTGTTGCACGCAGGTCCGTCACACAACAGGAATAAACTGCTGCAGTGAAGCTGGACTCCTCTTTTTCCTCTCTTTCTCTCGGACTCCTCATTTTAGTCTAATGGATATATAAAGAATGTTGTACCTACTCACCAAAATAAATACGTCTTGTGTCATTAGAAAGCCTATTTACCTTAGTGGAAACACTCTGAGCCCCCCACCACACGGATGAACTGGACTTTTTGGACAGAAGGCCTTTTTTTTTTTTTTTTTTTTTTTTTTTTTTTTTTTTTGCCAGAATGTGATGGAATTGTACCTTATAAGCAAGATAGTACCACTTAATAGGAAGTATGGACTGTCCAAGACAGCCTAAATTTATAAATTTTAGCCTAAATTCAACAGTGCATACAGTAATGCAAATAGTCAAATATTTCAATGAGTTCATGCCAAAACAAAAGCCTACAATAAGGTAACAATGGCGTGTCATAGGTGCGCCATGCTGGTGGGCAAGCTGAACCGTAATTGAATACCCACCAGCATGAATGACAATTCATGCGCTTGCCCACCAGCATGAATGACAATTCACATGTTTTTAATTTGTAAATTTATGCTCATTTGCAGACTGAAGTTTGCATGGAAAGCTAATGAAAGATGAGACTCAACATACCATAAGGACAAGATTAACAATAAAAACAGACCTACCTTGTCTGTCATTTTTTCTATTATCATTGGTAGCCTATTAATGTTTAAGTTAACTTTGTTCAGTGAAAATAACCAACCTGCAAGCTCACAACTTAACAATAGAAACCTTATAGATTGTATACATCTGTTTCTGGCTTTATTCAGTGGTTTTCAACCTTTTTCATACCAGGGCACACTATTTGTTCAGCATTTGAACCACAGACCACCATTTGATAACATTTTAGCCCGACACTCAAACATACAAACAAACATCAATGGCAAGTGGTGCATTTATACTGTATAGCACCTTTATACAAGGTGCTTTACAGGTAGATCCTAATTACCAATAACACACCAATGGCAGCAGAACAGCACATCGTAAGCAATTAAGGGTTAAGTGTCTTGCTCGGAGAAACAAAAACACTAACTCTGGGGGAACCCGGGTTCGAACCAGCAACCCTGAGTAAGACCAGAGTTAAGAGGCATAAAGAAGGGTGGAAAAAACACCCTTCACCCATCACTCAGTACGATGGCATCAAGGTCCACCAAATTACATTTGAATCATCTGTAGATTTGTTGACTACAACTAGACTAACACTTGTGACTCAAATGTGACTGAAACTAAATCTCTTCTGAAAACTGTTCTTGCCATAACACTCCACCTCAACTAATGTGCAATTTAAACAGCCATTTGAAAATAGCTGATCTAAAAGATAACAAACACAAATCTGTACACATGGCCACTTTCACAACAAGTGCTGTTTGTAAACATGTGCAGTCACTGGAATCCGCTTTGATGTTGCAAACAATGCAAAGCTGCAGTAGTTCGGAGCGCTGATGCTGTTAAATATTTTAATCATTTTCTTGCTGCATCCACTCATGCAGTGTGAACACAGCAGTTCATTCACCCTTAGCAAGTGTGAAATCACTCAATACAATGAGTCAATGTCCACCAAAATACATTTGAATCAACTAAATCAACTGTAGATTTGTTGAATCTACAGTTGATATCAACAAGTGTAAGCTTTAGTGTCATCCACTCAGTTATCAGTTATTGTATTCAATTGTGCTTAAATTGTACTGTAAATCTACAGCCTCTTAAAGGGGAATTCCACCAATTTTCACGATTTCTTTCTGTGTAGGCTACAAATGGAACCAAATGAACCTCAATGGGTCCATTGGGTTCCATTAATACACTCTGAGGAAAATACATACACAGAAAAATCATTAACATGATGAAACACGTTGATGGTGTCATCAAGTTGTGTTTCACCATGCTAATGATTTTCTTCAGACCATTCCTAGGAAACAGAATGGGGGAACCTTTTTACTGTGTCCACACAACATTTCTAAGGTATATTAATGACAGTAACACATTTAAAATGTGTGGAATTCCCCTTTAACTTAAAAGAAAAAAGCAGCAAGGCCACTGACTGCAGTGTCAGTCCACAAAGAGTTTTGGCTGGCCCAAAATCTGATCATATAGCCTATGTGAGCAATTCTGCAGAGACGATCTGTACATCCATGTGTGAGCTTTGACAACAACAAGAAGCCTAATATATATATATATATATATATATATATATATATATTTATATATATATATATATATATATATATATATATATATATATATATATATATATATATATATATATATATATATATATAATATTTTTTTTTTTTTTTTTTTTGTCTAATGTCCACACATGACACATCTGACATTACATAGCCTACCTGACTGGCTTCACTTCAAGATCAAACTCACAACAACAACAACATACAACTGGCTGCACAACTCAGCCACACCAGAGAAAGTACACACAAACTCGTTCAGTTGAAGTGGTCAGTCCTATGGAGGCTTTTCTACATAGGATTCTAGTGAGAACGGGGACAGCATATAGGTAAAAGTCCTGGACCCAAAGTAGGCTGATTTTTTTTTTTTTTTTTTTGCTCTTCTGGGATGTAGGCACACTACCTGTAGACAATCTGTGCAAATATGATGTAAAAATAAGCATCAGGTAAAAATGGCAAAGTATTGACAACTTTTAGTTTAGGCGTTTTTTGCTTAGGTGTTGAGTAGCTTCATGGATCAATTTCATGACCTTTGCAGAAAAGTAAATCTCAGGACAATCCATTTCATAAGGGGACATCATAAAGTTATGAAAAAAACGGTATCCCGTTTTGTTATACCCCAGGGAGGGGTACCTCAAAAACTAAGCCTCTTTTTGAGCGTTTGTTGCTCCACTAATTTGGGCTGCATGCAAACATCAGCTCAGCGCTAAGTTTTCTAGGGGAATCAGAATCCCCAAGAAAATAGTTGTGTGATAAAACTGAGCTCAGAGCGTGGAGGAGGAGGAGGGGGGGGGGGGGGCGTGCAGTGTTTACAGACAGAACAAAAGAGGCTCGTTAAGAGAACAATAGACGGCCATTAAGGGCCATCGGCGCAGCGGCTCACACTATTAACCCTTAGGCTACTCTCCAAAGAAAGTCTTGAAAACGGCGTGATTCTTCTCGGATTCAACACATTAATTTAACTCACTTCATCTCTGTAATCTAGTCTACGCTATAAATATAGTTTCTCATTGTCACTGGGAAATATATACTGGCTTCTCCCACATGCCCTGAATACAGCGTTAATACAACATATTTCCAAATCCATAATGTAATAATAATACTAGATGACTCTGTTCCTAACCGGCGGCGGCAGCTCTGATCAGACTCGTGCTGTCTGCACCCCCCCTCATCCTCTAAAATAAAAATTAAAATCGCGGATGTTCTTTCTACTCCCCTGAAGTGTGACTGGCATCAGCATGCATTACACCAGTCATAATAGAATCCAGACACGGCTGTCCTTTCCCTGATTCTGTTGCGCTCGCGCAAGAAGCAGGGCCGGATCTAAGCATAGGCGCGGGGGGGGGGGGGGGGGGGGGTAATGCCCCCTAAACACCCTGACTGCCCCAACAAACATAATGGAACGGCCCAAACTTCAAAGACATTTCAAAGTGCTTATAGTTAAATGATTTGAAACAGTACTACTTCTACTAACTACAATTGTGGTACCACTAAACCAACTGCCATTTCAGCTGCCCCCTCACGGGGAAATGTATATCCGGGCCTGCAGCTCCACCTCCCCATGTTACAGTGACCGTCTTGTTCCTCGTTTCGCATGCGGGACGCATGCTTCTGTCCGCGTCATTCTCATTAATTTACTGAATAGAACAGAAAAGAAACGCGGCGCGATATGGTGGTGGTGGTGGTGGTGGTGGAGGTGGTGGTGGAGGAGGAGGCTTCATGTAAATGGATCGTATTCTGATGAAACGATCATGTCTTCTGTTGGGCGCGCGGCGTTCCACTGATCATTGCGGACAGAAGCATGCGTCCCGTGCGGGGCAGAAGCATGCGTCCCGTGCGGACAGAAGCATGCGTCCCGTGCGGGGCACGGGACGCATGCTTCTGTCCGCGTCATTCTCATTAATTTACTGCAGATCTGAACAGCAGCAGCTTTGAGACCCGTAGAATCCGACGAGGTGTTTTAACAAAGTCATTCAGAGCGGTAGAAGAAAAGGGACATTCAGCTGCTCTGTGCTATATGCAATAATTTTAATTCTAGACTACATTATACCACGGTGCCCAAAAACATGTTGGCCTAAACAACATGAAAACTAAATGAGAAAGTTAAACCATGCCTTGCTTAGGCTACTGGGCAGCCTCCTCCTACCTCTCTGTCAACGTGAGGTCTCCGACTGTAGTAAGCTTTGCACATTAAGGTGTCAGAAAATGAGTGCTTGAGCTGCTAGCTCGAAGAGGGACACAATGATGTTTCCAGCAAGGGAAACATGAAGAATTATTTTAGATGTGCAAATGTTTTAAACTGCGGCTGTCGCCTGCATCAGTGCATTTCTGCCTACTTCAGGACTCCCTATGTTGTCCCCATTCTCTATAGAAGCCTATGAGGAGGAGCCGCCATTGCACTCACCCCATGAAGTGAACAGAGTTTACAAAACATATCTAAGGCTCTGGTCAGCAGTGTCTAAATGGTATCTAAATGACATTCTAAGTGTTACAATGCAACACATTCAGCAAATGTGTCACATTCTAATAGTTAGTTGAACTGTAGAAACAATCATTTGAAAGTTACCTTCAGCAGACTTCTCCTCTCGTCTCGGTCAGACTCTGTACTGTCTCCAGGCTTAAATGTGCAGATTCTCTACTGCTCAGTTCTTCCTTCCTTGTTGTGGAGAGGATTCGAATTCAAAAATACCAAAAAGCAGCAGATCTACAAACTCAAAAAGTTAATCCAAACAGGAACATTTGATTCTTAAAAGGTATAGTAAGTCATTTGTGCGATGTGGAATATCCTACTGGCCTCCATTGCAGTATGCAATTCTCAATTCTCCGATTGCATCAGAAACATGGAGTATAGACAGAGTTACGACAACTCCGTCCACTTCATGGGGCCAGTCCAATGGCGGCTCTTCTACTTATTGAATAGACAATGGGGACAACCTGAGCTTCAATATTCTTAAATCCCTTTATTTTAGATACATAAACATAAAACTAGGCTACGGAGTCTTTAGTAGTTACTCTACAAGAGGCGACTTTAAAACAGTTGTCGCACGTATGCCCTATAATAGCTGTTATTTGCGCTACCCTCATTGAAATTCCAGTTTGTATGAACAGCAGCTCGTGCGCTCACTTTCGGACCCCTCAATGTCGCAACACTTCTACTAGATGGTTGTGGACCGTCAGTACAGTGGACGAGTTCTCCCAAAGGCTCACTTGTGTAACCCAATGTGCGTTAGCCCACTCATCTTGTGAAGTCCGTTTGGCTCCACCCCTAGGTGTGTGTAGAACACACAGATTCTGCAGTAGCATGGTCGATCCTCCAGGGGGGTCCGCGAGCACACAAACACACACACACACACACACACTCGAATCTAAGAAAAATCGCACTTATAAATTCCGACCTAAAAATCACACCATAGCACCATGTGGGCATAATAACTTGATTTTAAACAAAAAAAAACTTGTGGCGTCCAGTTTTTGGATTTCACAAGTCAAACGGACTTCACAAGATGAGTGGGCTAACGCACATTGGGTTACACAAGTGAGCCTTTGGGAGAACACACACAACACACACACACCACACACACACACACACACACACACACACAACACACACGGCTAGGAATCGAGTGGTTAGGCCAATGTATAGGGAATGAATGACTGTGCCAGGCCGAGCGTTTTTGACGGTTTCATGTGGAAGCCCCGTAAGAGCTGCATGCAAACAGCCAAAGAGCCGCATGCGGCTCGCAAGCCGCGGGTTGGCCACCCGTGCAGTAGACCTACATGTATGTCTGGAGTCCAGGCTAGCTCTGGTCCATAGCTCCAGTGCTTCTATGATCCTGCCTTGCATTGGAGTAGAGCCATGCGCGGGACTGATTATTCGATCCCACTCCCGCTAGATTTCTGTCCATTACCGCCCGCTCCCGCAATGATTTTTATTTTGACCGCTAGCGACAATCGGCTGTCCGCCACTCCCCTCCATTGAGAGTTTTACCTACTCACTCAGAGTTAAATTATATTTAAAATTGCAAATAGTGCGCTCTGGTATGAAAAAAAGGTTGAAAACCACTGATCTACTCTAACGCCCGACCCGACCACGGTGAAAAACACTTCTGTAGTCACAAGAGATTTGGGGGTTTTCTAGGCAAGTGCAAACGTACAGACAGACAGACAGACAGACAGACAGACAGACAGACAGACAGACAGACAGACAGACAGACAGACAGACAGACAGACAGACAGACAGACTCATGAAAACACAAGAACAGAATCACGGCAGAGAAGAAAACAGATTAAACAAAAAAGATAAGGAGATTACTGTCTAAAAAATGATATGAGGATTTAAAAAAAAGTAAAATATAATAAAAGACCCCAAAAATAAAAGAAAGTCAAAGTGTGAGAGCAGTAAGGATGACAGCTGTCGTTATTCTTCCACAAACTCAACAGAACGTCTGTCTGGTTCAATGAACCTTTAAAGAAATCTGACATTAATTTAAATCCCCCAAAACAAAAACAAATTACAGAGGGGACATCTTCTAGACCAGCTATGTCTCCTATCTCTGTCTCAGGTCCATTTGGTTCCAAACTATCATTTTGCTGGTGTCACACTATAGACCAATCAGTGAACGGGGTGAAAGCTCTAGGTCATACCTGGGCATCATGCGGCCCGGGGGCCAAATGCGGCCCTTTGGCTGACTCTGACTGGCCCGGGAAAGGGTACTGTGGTTTTCAACCAGTGGTCCGGGAACCACCCGTGGTTCTTGAGAGATTTCCAGTTAAATATGGAATGTTTACACTCTCAAGAGTTAAAATATTCATCGGAATTAGCCAGAGAATGTAAAGAAAAAGGTCATTTTTGGTCTATGTTTGCCTCTTTTGTTTGTGAAATCCAGGACAAAAGCAAAATAAATCTTTAGTTTTGGGTCTGTGGGGCTAATATGTCATCAAATGTTCCAGGTCCGTGGCTCAAATACTGAATAAATCGAGGGCCCTGGTGTCAAAATGGTTGCTCTTACTCTTACTTTTATCTTGAAATGAAATTATTACTACGCAGACTTTAGTTCAGCCTTTAGTCTTGGTCCTCCACAATATTTCATGTATCTCATTTGGCCCCTTGGGAAAAGATATTGCCAACCCTGGTCTAGGCTGTCCATTGTTGATTGAATCTAAGTTTGATGAGCGTTCCTAACTTCAAATGGGTGTGACTTTCTTTCTGTTTGCCTGTGTCCTCCAGGCTACACGGATCACCCCATGGAAATGAACCAAGAAGCTCTCACCTTCAGGATGCTTCATAAATGACACCCCATGACCCATACTATTCTATATTATAAGTGGCATATGAAGGTGATTTGATTGACCATAGTTCAGTCAGTGAGTCTCATCCCCTAGTGCATACCTGGGCATTATGCGGCCCGGGGGCCAAATGCGGCCCTTTGGCTGACTCTGACCGGCCCGGGGACCACCAGTGGTCCTTGAGAGAGTTCCAGTTAAATATGGAGCATTGGTTAACCAGATGTAACTCTTTGAGAATGTAAAAATGAAACCAAATGGACCCTTGCGGGTCCATTTGGTTTCATTTTTACACTCTCAAGAGTTAAAATATTCATCATCTGAATTACCTAAAATCTACACAATCAGATAATGTAAAAGAATGGTAATTTTTGATCTATGTTTGCTTGTTTTGTTTACCAAATCAAGCCTGGTATTGTGAACAAAAACCAAAAGAAATCTTTAGTTTTGGCGTCTGTGGGGCTAAAATGTCATCAAATGCTGGTCTTCTCTGGGTCAAATACTGAATAAATACAGGGCCCCGGTATCAAAAAGTTTGGTCTTACTATTACTTTTGTCTTGAAATTAAATGAATACTACGCAGACTTTAGTTCAGCCTTTAGTCTTGGTCCTCCACAATATTTTATGTATCTCATGTGGCCCCTTGGGAAAAATAATTGCCCACCTCTGCCCTAGTGGTTAACACAAGGCTGCTCAGAACTGTGTGTACATGGATGACTTATTACGTTTAAAATGTTTTCTCTGCAAGAATATACTGTATATTCATGTCCTTTTAAAAAGCAGATCTACAGTACAAGAAGCCTAGCAAAGTAACATTTTTTTAAATTAGTATTTGCTAAGAGTACAAATGGACCATAATGGGTCCATTTGGTTCCATTTGTAAACTTTCAGGGAAAAAGGTCCCTGCAAGAAAAGTCACTAGAATGGTGAAACACATCTTGATGATGTCATCAAGTTGTGTTTCACCATGTTAATGATTTTTTTTCAGACCTCCATTTCTAGGAAACACAGAATAATGGAGGGATTTTTTTTTTATCATGTCCACACAACATTTCTAACGTACCCTAATGACATTGTAAAATGATGAAAATGGGCGGAATTCTCCTTTAAAGCACCAAAGGGGGTTTGATATCAAAAGTTCGTCATAAATCTGGACTCTTTTTTTTCCTATTCTTTCCTTTTGTCGGCCTGAATGAGGAGTGTTGTAGTAGGCTCTCTGTCTCTGTCTCTGTCTCTGTCTCTGTCTC
>CM076967.1:59181082-59185545 GCA_039105355.1 Benthosema pterotum
ACTTTAAGTTGTTCCAATTTAGTGCGTAGAAGTATTAAGTAGTATACTTTAGAGTATACTTATAGTGTACTACAAGTACATTGTTATTAGTATACTTGCTATGCTTATACTTATACTTAAGTATACTTAAAATATTAACTTGAAGTATACTATTTTTTGCTAAGGGTTCTCTAGTTGTGTAGACTTGGGCTAATTCACATGATGAATATTTTAACTCTTGAGAGTGTAAACATGAAACCAAATGGACCCGTAAGGGTCCATTTGGTTTCATTTTTTACGCTCTCAAAGAGTTACATCTGGTTAACCAACTATCCATCATTTAGCCTGTGGACCACTGGGTAAAAACCACTGTCATAGGAGGAAAAATGGTGAAAAATGAGGCTTTTATCTCTGGCGCCTGTCAATCAATTTCGCCCCAACTCACCAGCCAAAAAGCAGTAGATTTTCCGCCAGGAGTTTTTCACTAATTTTGGCGCTAGGGGGGTCTGAAAAAGCGCTAAATATAGCGACAAATGCGCCAAGTTTGCAACACTGATTATCTTTGACCCGTATGATGATATTTAATTACTATTAGAACTGTAGGTTTTAAGAATTTGTGTGAAACCCCCGGTCACACATACTATGACCAAAAACTGTACTTCAATGTATTCTATCTGGACTGGATCAATTCAGTGTTCTCTTGTTTCCCAGCCAACGACCGCTCCTGCGTTTGTGGTATCCCCTTTTCTTTTGGGTTCATAAGAAAGTATAAACACAGGATTGAATTGCATGAAATAATAAGAATAAAGACGTTTTTTCTGGGCTGAAACAACATTAAACAACACATCAGCTGGTGAAAGTCCCGCCAGATCTCAGGAAGTAGACGAGAGTTGAGTAAAACCACAAATACGGCAACACAGGGTGGACAAAAGTACAAAACTCTGATGTTTGCATTCAAAACAACCAAAGGTATGGCACCCTGTTCCCTCGCCATTAATTACTCCATGTAAGCAAAGTTAGCATAATTTAGAACTTTTCATTAGTTTGTACTTTCAGTTATTTCATCTTAACTTTTTGTTTTCGGCTTCGGTTCAGTTAGGCCTATAGCTGTTAAAGCGGATTTGCTAGATTAATTAGTTGTTTTCTGTGCTTTTGGGAAGGACTTTGTTGTTATAATGGATTAGTAAGGAGCAAGATTAAACAATAATAATAAATAGACTTAGAAACTTCACAGAATGTTTTGAGTGCTGATTGTGGTTTCTGTTCATGTGTTTCAGGGGCGGATGTATCAAGCCGCACCCATACCGTTTTCAGTTACAGGACTTTTATTCATCAATAATATCAGTGGTTGTTGAAGTTGCAACAGACACGCAGGATGCATAAAGCTAAAGGTCTGACTCAGAGAGTTTTCTGTTCTCAATGATGAAATGCTGTTGGTTTAGTGGTGACACAGCTGTAGTTAGTTAGTAGCAGTAGTATAGTGTTATACACATCATTTTAAATAGAAGCAATTTGAAATATCTTGGGTTGTTTTTTCATGCCATCATGTTTGGTGTGGCATTGCCTCTGTCCATGACCATTAACCTTCTAGTTAGACTTGGACTAATTCGCATGATGGATATTTTAACTCTTGACCAAATGGACCAAATGGACCCTGGCGGGTCCATTTGGTTTCATTTTCACACTCTCAAGAGTTACATTTGGTTAAACAATTTAGCTGGGGACCACCTGGAACCCTCTCAAGGACCACTGGTGGTCCCCGTACCACCTGTTGAAAACCCCTGCATTATAGCGCCATTTGTTTGTGCATGTCGCTAATATGTGTGTGTTTGTAGTCTGACCAGCACAAGTGTTTCTCATGCCTTTTATTTCTCATTGAATATGAGGCTGTGGAATGTTGTTTTGTTTATTTGTAATGTAGAGACACGCACCATACAGGGACGTGCACACATGCACATCAAAGGGGGCTTGATTGGGCCCTGCCCTTTTTGCCCCTCTGTGTAACAGAGGAACTGAGCTGCTTTGTATTGAGTGGCTTATATGTGACAACACCTGGTACTTTGGGCCTCATGTAGGCCAGGATCAATTTTCTGTTTTACAGATTATTAAAGTATACAATGTAAGCTTTCATATGATGCATCACTCAAGGAAATTGCAGCATTTTGTAGGAGTTGTGAGCATTTAAATCTGAGTGTCCCAAAATAGCAAAACTGAGAAAAAGCCATTTGAAGTTTCAAAAATGTTCCCGACATAGGGAACAAAGCACCAGATCTGATCACATATGTATTGTAGGCCTATTGTTGTTTGTTTTCATTGTTTTATTTGGTTATATCATTGCAGACACCAACATAAAGTCCTGCAGTGCACTGTGCTTGAAGAAGACCTCACATTATTAAACGTTTTAAATGAGAGCAGTGGTCTGTCCTGTGATCTAACCGACAACCCCTGGGTGAGGGGTGGAATCCAGACCAGCCAGACAGTACAGAACAGTCAAGTTGCAGTCCTTTGCCAACAGGTAGATATTGACCAAAAGTAAGTAAGTAAGTAAGTAGCCTTGCCAGGCCATGATGTCAGGAGGCCCGGCTGAGCCATTGAGGCCCATATAGGTCAGGAGCCTATCTCCTGTTTCTGTAGCGTGACACCGCTTGATGTACAAGTACACCCCCTGGACATGGACGCTAGTACATCGCAGGGACTTACCCCCAATCCATCCCTTGATGCTGAGTGCCAAGCAGGGAGGCATTTGGGTCCCATTTTTAGAGTCTTTGGTATGACCCGGCCGGGAATCGAACCCCGACCTCCCAGTCTCAGGGCGGACACTCTAACCCCAAGGCCACTGAGCTTGTCCCATATATTGACCAAAAGGACCAGATTAAAGTTGCCAAACGATGCGTGCGTTAAAACGGAACCCACTGTGTTCGAGGTGTGGTCAGGGGGGCGGGGCTGAGACCGCTTATCAACACAGTCGTCTCACAGCATGTGACGAGTCACCAGTAGGGTGACCAGATCCAAACTGTTCATTTGAGGGACAGAAGTGTTGCATGTGTGGGACAAGTGGAGTGTGGAAACAGGACAACATGTAGTTAGCAAATTATTAACTTATCTTGATGTCAACATTCCAAAAATATTTCAGGATTCCATTTGACACACAGCAAAAACAGCTGATCTAAAATCAAAAATAGGTGATCTACAATCTCAAAAACGCGTCGCAGTGCGACGCGTTTTGAGATTGTAGATCATCTATTTTTGATACGACAGTATGCGATGTGGCCTCTCTAGAGTGAGTGTGGAAATATAGTGGTACCATGGGGGGAAAAAAAAAAAAACATCGCAAGAATGATATAACAGAAATCCAACTATTAGGGCACTACAAATTATTAGGGGCATTTTGAACACTGATGTCTGTCAGTCACAATGTGGGACAGAGTCTCAATTTGTGGGACGCTTGAAAAATCTTGAAAATGAGGGACTGACGTCCCACGCAAAGAGGGACATCTGGTCACCCTAGTCACGAGACGTGAAATGAGTAACATACTGGGAGTTATGCCATGATGTTGGGTAGAATGAACTGCATGGGTCTTACCTAGCCTGGTCTAGCCCTCAATGATTTTGGCCTTGGGGGGCGGGGGTGTCGTGGGATCCCCACGGCGGAAGTGCTGCGCTCTGATTTGATCTCACTAACGTGTCGTCATCTCCGGCCCCTCCCCTTCCCGTCCACTGCTGTTCTACGTCACATCATTTAGAGCAACGCCCACCCCGGAAGGTTGACACCCCCCTCAAGGCCACTTTCCAACGTGTGTTAGTCCAGGCTTTCCGTTTTCGCGCAAGGCGAACGAAAATGAAAGCCTGGGTGTCGAGGCTAGGTCTTACCTTACACAGAGAGTATCCTTCATACAGGTGGAATCTTACCTTACACAGAGAGTATCCTTCATAAAGATGGAATCTTACCTTACACAGAGAGTATCCTTCATACAGGTGGAATCTTACCTTACACAGAGAGTATCCTTCATACAGGTGGAATCTTCCCTGCATGAACACACAGGATTTCTCCTTAATGGTCCCAAAAACCAGACAGCCCTCATGACCTTCAACTGTTTCAACACAAAAAAATACATTTACATTTAATGACTTTCATTGGTTAACTTTTTCATACCAGGGCCCACTATTTACTCTGCATTTTAGCCCCAGATGACCGCCGTTTGAGTTTAGTCTCTCTGACCCAAAACTAAGGATTTTGGATCGGAAGTCGATCTGTGTCAACAATTTAGGAGAAATAACTGGCAAAACGTTGGTCGAAATAACAATTCTTCTAGATTTTCTAAATGTGTAGATTCTTGAAAATGAAGTGAATTCATACGTTTAAATATAATTTAACTCTCGAGAGAGCGTAAAATCAAACCAAATAGACCCTTTTTGGTTTCATTTTACGCTCTCAAGAGTTACAGATCTATAAGCGTCCATTTTGGTACCAACTGTCCATATTT
>CM076967.1:59186045-59201045 GCA_039105355.1 Benthosema pterotum
AGGTGCTCACCGGTTCGCAGGTGTTATCCTTACATAACACACTGCTCTGTTTGTCATGAAAATGGCGACCCCCACTAGTTGAATAAAGGACTATAAAACGAACAGGTGAACTTACTAGGTGGATACAATATATTCCCCCCCCCCCCCCCCCCAAAAAAAATATGGATTAAAAATATGGCACCTCAGCAACTGCCTAGTCTGGCAAAAACACCCCTGTTCCGCTTCGCTCTGTCCCACATCAGGCTCATAAATCCTCCTACTAACTGACCACAGTGGACTTAAAGTGGTCCTCAGGAGAACCTCTGTCTGCGCTCCGAAAAAATAAACATTCCAGGTTTCACTCACTTCATCACAGACCGTCCTGAACATTCATATTCATGAGCACGGCGGTGCAGGCCGCCGTGGAATTCTGACAGAAGCCAGACACGAAGCGGTGAGGTGTCTAGAGAAAACATTTGCACTTTGTCTTCATAGTTCATACACCGTTTATCACGAACGTATTAACATTTAGAAGTAATAGAGGCCACTTTTTTTCTCCAAAAATCTAAGGGTAGATATATAGCTATATTTTTGGGACTTTTTCCACTCTATGTTGCTTCTGCTTTGATGCTGCAGCCGTTTCCCTGCAGACAGACACTTGCTTCTTCCTGCAGACGGTCCAGAAACTTTGTTTGTTGTCAACAAATGATGAAAACAAAAGATCCGACGGGCTCAGGACAGGCGTTGCTAATGTCTGAGGGGGGGCGGGGCAATCATTGCCATGCATAATTAGCTTGATTTATAAACTTTTTTTTTTGCATTTGCATGATTGCATTAGCATGTTAGCATTAACATGTTACCATATTAGCATTAGCAAGTTTTGGATGTCACAAACCTTTTAAGACAGCTCTGTCATTGCCAATTTCACAATGCAATATTTTTTATTTTAGAAAAAAAAACCATAAATAACACCATGGAAATTCCTGAAATAACATGTGCACACGGTGCGCACACCACACATACACAAACACACGCGACACGCACACAGACACACACACGGGAGCGGTAGGAACTGTGGAATGTTAAGGGAAAAGATCTCTCCCAAATGGACAGCAGAATCAGTATTATTCCACCCCAGGGGGCGGATCTAGGCATGGGCATGGGGGGGGGGGGGGGGTCCCCTAAATGCCCAGTCTGCCTCACCAAACATGGTGGATGCAAAAAAACCCAAGATATTTCAAATTAAAGTGCTTATATTTAAAATGATTTGAAACACTACTACTGCTACTATAACTACAGCTGTGTCACCACTAAACCAACAGCATTTCATCATTGAAAACAGAAAACTCTCTGAGTCAGACCTTTAGCTTTATGCATTCTGCGTGTCTGTTGCAACTTCAACAACAACTGATGTTATTATTGATGCTTTACTTGACTAATAAAAGTCCTGTAACTGAAAATGGTATGGGTGCGGCTTCATCGGCCGTGGCGCAAAGCGCCACGGGCGATGAAGCCGCCCCCATACCATTTTCCCTCTCCTGCCCCCCCCCCCCCCAATTGGAAATGTTACATCCGCCCCTGTTCCACCCCTTTCAATTTTTTGGCAGCTCAGGGCCTCCGTAATGGAGAGTAAATTGACTTTGAATCAGATCCCTGTTGTCAGTGTGTCTATGGTCCAGAGCCCATCCCCCCATGCACCCCTCCAGGACCCCTCAAATTACCCCCCCTCCTCCTCCCCCTGCCCCCCCGCCCCCCCCCCCCCCCCCCCGCCACAGCCAACCCCGTTGCCCTCTTGTATCCGGATATTACGTGACATCCATTATACTGACTGGTCCCCAAGAGAGAGAGAGGGGGGGGGGGGGGTTTTGGGGGGGTAAGAGGGGCTTTGGGGGGGGGGGGGGTGAAAAAGGACATTCTTTTACACAGACTGTACACACAATGACACACAAAAAGTGATGAAAACTGAGCTGCACTGCCTATAACCAGAGGCGTTTCTGCCATTAGGCAGCTTAGGCAGTTGCCTAGGGCGCCATGAGGAGGGGAGGGGAGGGGGGGGGGGGGGGGGGGGGGGGGCAGGGGTGACCACCAGACATGCTTTAAAAAGATCCCAGGCTAATAAGCCTCATATGGATAAATACATTATACTTGTCCTCTATAACTAGAATTGAACATTTAAAACAACACATAATATGTTCTTTAGTTTTAAAAATAGTTCATTTTATCCCTTGGGGGCGCCATTTTACAAGATTTTCCCTTTGGAGCCCCCCCTTACCAAATGGACCCGTAAGGGTCCATTTGGTAAGGGGGGGCCCCCAGGGAAAACTTGCCTAGGGCTCCAAATTGCTTAGAAACGCCAGTGCCTCAACAACCTGTCCAGAATATGTATACTAAATATCACAGACACATACGTATACTTCCCATAGATGAACAAAACGCACACAAAGATAAATTGAAAACATTACATGACTAACAAGGGTGTAGTTAGTGGACAATCGATGGAGCAAAAACACAGCAAGAGCAAGATTTGTAGCCTGCTCAGCCCTGAATCAGCACCTTAAAAATACTAGCTTATTTTTTTTTCCTGCCTTGATTCAATGATTCAATGATTGAATAATGAAGTGAAACGACGTGAACGTAATGACAATTCAGAATGAGGTCAGGCTACAAGATTTGTTCAGGAGTGGCCAAATCATTTGTGACAGCATCTGGTACTTTAAGGCCAACTAGGCCAGGGTCAATTTTCTTTTTTTTTTTTTGTTTGTTTGTTTTTGTTTTTTGTTTTGTTTTTGTTTTTTTCTCACAGAATATTAAAGTATAAAATGTAAGCTTTATTTACATCACTCAAGGAAAATGGAGCATTTTGGAGGAGTTATGACCATTTAAATCTGAGTGTCCCAGATCCAGATCCTATCACATTTACTACCCTACCCTACCATTTAGGGGTTAGGTTTAAGTTTAGTCGTGAGTTGTGGACCATGAGGAACGGTCACGTCTTTTGGCCAAAAGTAGTAAAGTAGCGGTCACAACTGAAGTTTGCACTCTATTGAGTGCTGATCTATACAGGTGCTGGTCAACGAAATTAGAATAATTTGAACAGTGGCAATCGTTAAATTCTTTGAATGCATTTCTTGTGCAGAAAACAAATCGGGTGTTCACCGCACCTGTCCTACTGGTTAGAGTAATCACAGAACTCGTAACCTGTAAAAAATTTGCTCAGCTGAGCTTTCCAAAAGGCCATTTTTAGGCCATTTAACTGTGACACTGTTGTTTCATTGAATTAGAATAATGGAGAAACCGTTTCATTGAATTAGAATATTTTTTATTATAATTAGAATCATCACTTTCTCAGTATTTTGTGGCTGCCCCCTTGGCTTGTATGACTGCCTGAAGTCTCCCCGTGCAGGGGTTGACACTAAGGTCTCCGAGGTACTTGCCCATCGGGCAAGGCAATCAGGTTCTTACTTGCCCTCAGGTCATGGTCACTTGCCCCCCAAAAAATATATTGTAAATTTTGCTTTTAAGTTTACTTCCTACTGGGTGCTTTCAACAGGTGGTCCAGGGACCACCAGTGGTCCCGAGAGGGTTCCAGGTGGTCCCTAGCTAAGTTGGTTAACCAGATGTAACTCTTGAGAGCGTAAAAATGAAACCAAATGGACCCGCAAGGGTCCATTTGGTTTCATTTTTACGCTCTCAAGAGTTAAAATTCATCATCTTAATTAGCCCATAGTGGTCACAGACCGAGTGGCCCTGACCCCAGCAAAATGATAGTTTGGAACCAAATGAACCTGGAGAGAGATAGGTAGATAGCTAGAAAGCAGGGAAAGACACAGAGGCAGAGTGCAATGACCGCCTTCAAGACAAATTTTATCTTGTAGTGTAGTGTAGTGTAGTGTAGTGTTATAGTGCACGAAGTTGCACACTTGCCTGATCGGGCAACCAGGTAGCAGTCTTCACTTGCCCCACCATTTTTTTACTTGCCCCGGGCAAGCGGGCAAGTGTTACTGTCAAGCCCTGTCCGTGGCATCGATTTGAAGAACTAGCTATCTCTACCTATCTCTCTCCCAGGTCCACTTGGTTCCAAACTATCATTTTGCTGCGGTCAGGGACCACTGGGTCTGTGACCACTATGGGCTGATTAAGATGATGAATTTTTAACTCTTGAGAGTGTAAAAATGAAACCAAATTGATCCGCAAGGGTCCATTTGGCTGAGGGCAAGTAGAACCTGATTTGCACTTGCCCGATGGGCAAGTACCTCGGAGACCTTAGTGTCAACCCCTGCACGGAGACTTCAGGCAGTCATACAAGCCAAGGGGGCAGCCACAAAATACTGAGAAAGTGATGATTCTAATTATGATAAAAAATATTCTAATTCAATGAAACGGTTTCTCCATTATTCTAATTCAATGAAACAACAGTGTCACAGTTAAATGGCCTAAATGGGCATTTTGGAAAGCTCAGCTGAGCAAATTTTTTACAGGTAACTAGTTCTGTGATTACTCTAACCAGTAGGACAGGTGCGGTGAACACCTGATTTGTTTTCTGCACAAGAAATGCATTCAAGAATTTAACGATTGCACTGTTCAAATTATTCTAATTCGTTGACCAGCACCTGTAGTTACCTTGGGGGGACTGGAGGGTTTTCAAATCACCCAAATCACTTTATTTCAACATTTGCCAATAGTTCAGTAAAGCTGGCACACAATGCAACGCCGCATGGTCTGTATAGTTTACATTTATTTTGGCCAATGAAAACACATGTTTTCTCATAAAGCTCCTTTTGAATTGAACTCAGAACTGAGAACGAGGAGAAAGAGAGAGAGAGAGAGTGAGTGTGTGTGTTGTGTGTGTGTGTAGCTTCAAAAATGTTAACTGTTGTTGTTTGCGGTTTGCGTATTTGCTGTACCTCACCCAACAGATATGGGAGTCTTTCATTATTAGTCATGTTCTCTCTGTCTCCTCCCCCCCAGTGGTAGTGAGGTTGGCGGACCTGAACCTCCTCCTCCCCAGTGGTAATGAGGTTGGCGGACCTGAGCCCCTCCTCCCCCCCCAGTGGTATGTGAGGTTGGCGGACCTGAACCCCCTCCTCCTCCCCAGTGGTAGTGAGGTTGGCGGACCTGAACCCCTCCTCCTCCCTAGTGGTAGTGAGGTTGGCGGACCTGAACCCCCTCCTCCTCCCCAGTGGTAGTGAGGTTGGCGGACCTGAACCCCTTCCTCCTCCCCATGGTAGTGAGGTTGCGGACCTGAACCCCTCCTCCTCCCCAGTGGTAGTGAGGTTGGCGGACCTGAACCCCCTCCTCCTCCTCCCCAGTGGTAGTGAGGTTGGCGGACCTGAACCCCCTCCTCCTCCCCAGTGGTAGTGAGGTTGGCGGACCTGAACCCCCTCCTCCTCCCCAGTGGTAGTGAGGTTGGCGGACCTGAACCCCCTCCTCCCCCCCCATGGTATGAGGTTGGCAGACCTGAACCCCCTCCTCCCCAGTGTAGTGAGGTTGGCGGACCTGAACCTCCTCCTCCCCAGTGGTAGTGAGGTTGGCGGACCTGAACCCCCTCCCCCCAGTGGTAGTGAGGTTGGCGGACCTGAACCCCTCCTCCCCCCATGGTAGTGAGGTTGGCGGACCTGAACCCCCTCCTCCCCCCCCAGTGGTAGTGAGGTTGGCGGACCTGAACCCCCTCCTCCCCCAGTGGTAGTGAGGTTGGCGGACCTGAACCCCCTCCTCCTCCCCCAGTGGTAGTGAGGTTGGCGGACCTGAACCCCCTCCTCCTCCTCCCCAGTGGTAGTGAGGTTGGCGGACCTGAACCCCCTCCTCCTCCCCAGTGGTAGTGAGGTTGGCGGACCTGAACCCCCTCCTCCTCCTCCCCAGTGGTAGTGAGGTTGGCGGACCTGAACCCCCTCCTCCTCCCCAGTGGTAGTGAGGTTGGCGGACCTGAACCCCCTCCTCCTCCCCAGTGGTAGTGAGGTTGGCGGACCTGAACCCCCCCCTCCTCCCCCCCAGTGGTAGTGAGGTTGGCAGACCTGAACCCCCTCCTCCCCAGTGGTAGTGAGGTTGGCGGACCTGAACCCCTCCTCCCCAGTGGTAGTGAGGTTGGCGGACCTGAACCTCCTCCTCCTCCCCAGTGGTAGTGAGGTTGGCGGACCTGAACCCCCTCCTCCCCCCCAGTGGTAGTGAGGTTGGCGGACCTGAACCCCCTCCTCCCCCCCAGTGGTAGTGAGGTTGGCGGACCTGAACCTCCTCCTCCCCAGTGGTAGTGAGGTTGGCGGACCTGAGCCCCTCCTCCTCCCCAGTGGTAGTGAGGTTGGCGGACCTGAACCCCCTCCTCCTCCCTAGTGGTAGTGAGGTTGGCGGACCTGAACCCCCTCCTCCTCCCCAGTGGTAGTGAGGTTGGCGGACCTGAACCCCCTCCTCCTCCCCAGTGGTAGTGAGGTTGGCGGACCTGAACCCCCTCCTCCTCCCCAGTGGTAGTGAGGTTGGCGGACCTGAACCCCCTCCTCCTCCTCCCCAGTGGTAGTGAGGTTGGCGGACCTGAACCCCCTCCTCCTCCCCAGTGGTAGTGAGGTTGGCGGACCTGAACCCCTCCTCCCCAGTGGTAGTGAGGTTGGCGGACCTGAACCCCTCCTCCCCCCAGTGGTAGTGAGGTTGGCGGACCTGAACCCCCTCCTCCTCCCCAGTGGTAGTGAGGTTGGCGGACCTGAACCCCCTCCTCCTCCCCAGTGGTAGTGAGGTTGGCGGACCTGAACCCCTCCTCCCCAGTGGTAGTGAGGTTGGCGGACCTGAACCCCCTCCTCCCTCCTAGTGGTAGTGAGGTTGGCGGACCTGAAACCCCCTCCTCCTCCCCAGTGGTAGTGAGGTTGGCGGACCTGAACCCCCTCCTCCCCCCCCAGTGGTAGTGAGGTTGGCAGACCTGAACCCCCTCCTCCCTAGTGGTAGTGAGGTTGGCGGACCTGAACCCCCTCCTCCTCCCCAGTGGTAGTGAGGTTGGCGGACCTGAACCCCCTCCTCCTCCCCAGTGGTAGTGAGGTTGGCGGACCTGAACCCCCTCCTCCTCCCCAGTGGTAGTGAGGTTGGCGGACCTGAACCCCCTCCTCCTCCTCCCCAGTGGTAGTGAGGTTGGCGGACCTGAACCCCCTCCTCCTCCCCAGTGGTAGTGAGGTTGGCGGACCTGAACCCCTCCTCCCCAGTGGTAGTGAGGTTGGCGGACCTGAACCCCCTCCTCCCTCCTAGTGGTAGTGAGGTTGGCGGACCTGAACCCCCTCCTCCTCCCCAGTGGTAGTGAGGTTGGCGGACCTGAACCCCCTCCTCCCCCCCCAGTGGTAGTGAGGTTGGCAGACCTGAACCCCCTCCTCCCCAGTGGTAGTGAGGTTGGCGGACCTGAACCCCCTCCTCCCCAGTGGTAGTGAGGTTGGCGGACCTGAACCCCCTCCTCCTCCCCAGTGGTAGTGAGGTTGGCGGACCTGAACCCCTCCTCCCCAGTGGTACTGAGGTTGGCGGACCTGAACCCCCCTCCTCCCCCCCAGTGGTAGTGAGGTTGGCGGACCTGAACCCCCTCCTCCTCCCCCAGTGGTAGTGAGGTTGGCGGACCTGAACCCCCTCCTCCTCCCCAGTGGTAGTGAGGTTGGCGGACCTGAACCCCCTCCTCCCCAGTGGTAGTGAGGTTGGCGGACCTGAACCCCCCTCCTCCCTCCTAGTGGTAGTGAGGTTGGCGGACCTGAACCCCCTCCTCCTCCCCCAGTGGTAGTGAGGTTGGCGGACCTGAACCCCCTCCTCCTCCCCAGTGGTAGTGAGGTTGGCGGACCTGAACCCCCTCCTCCTCCCCAGTGGTAGTGAGGTTGGCGGACCTGAACCCCCTCCTCCCCCCCCAGTGGTAGTGAGGTTGGCGGACCTGAACCCCCTCCTCCTCCCCAGTGGTAGTGAGGTTGGCGGACCTGAACCCCCTCCTCCTCCCCAGTGGTAGTGAGGTTGGCGGACCTGAACCCCCTCCTCCCCAGTGGTAGTGAGGTTGGCGGACCTGAACCCCCTCCTCCCCAGTGGTAGTGAGGTTGGCGGACCTGAACCCCCTCCTCCCCAGTGGTAGTGAGGTTGGCGGACCTGAACCCCCTCCTCCCCAGTGGTAGTGAGGTTGGCGGACCTGAACCCCCTCCTCCCCCCAGTGGTAGTGAGGTTGGCGGACCTGAACCCCCTCCTCCTCCCCAGTGGTAGTGAGGTTGGCGGACCTGAACCCCCTCCTCCCCCCCAGTGGTAGTGAGGTTGGCGGACCTGAACCCCCTCCTCCTCCCCAGTGGTAGTGAGGTTGGCGGACCTGAACCCCCTCCTCCTCCCCAGTGGTAGTGAGGTTGGCGGACCTGAACCCCCTCCTCCTCCCCAGTGGTAGTGAGGTTGGCGGACCTGAACCCCCTCCTCCTCCCTAGTGGTAGTGAGGTTGGCGGACCTGAACCCCCTCCTCCCCCCCAGTGGTAGTGAGGTTGGCGGACCTGAACCCCCTCCTCCCCAGTGGTAGTGAGGTTGGCGGACCTGAACCCCCTCCTCCTCCCCAGTGGTAGTGAGGTTGGCGGACCTGAACCCCCTCCTCCTCCCCAGTGGTAGTGAGGTTGGCGGACCTGAACCCCCTCCTCCTCCCCAGTGGTAGTGAGGTTGGCGGACCTGAACCCCCTCCTCCTCCCCAGTGGTAGTGAGGTTGGCAGACCTCTGGAAACCTGAGCTCACCCAGAAGAGAATGAAGTGAAACAGAAAGAGAGAGGGGGAGGGAGGGGGGGGGGGGGTCCACAGGCTCTTAAATGTCTCACCCCACCCCTCATACCATGTCTAAAAACTCTCACCACCAACCCCAACACTCACCCACGCACCTCACGCACTCTCTCTGCCTCTCTGCCTCTCTGCCTCTCTCTCTCTCTCTCTCTCTCTCTCTCTCTCTCTCTCTCTCTCTCTCTCTCTAGCTTTCACTTTAAAATTGTGTAAGCAAATAATGTATTTAGGACCATGTTCCAATGCCGCCTCCCATACTAAATCCTACCATACTACAGAAAGAAGCAAAAGTAAAACAATTGACACATTGCCAAGGTCAATGTATAAATAAAACAGAGATGTGAGCAGTCAATACATTTCGCTCACAGTCAGGCATATAAATAGTTTTTAAAAAGTGAAAGTACCGTTGTGGGCGTCAAGGCTTATGTCACTAAGCAACAGAATGTCTATGTAAAGTTATAGTAGTTCCTTAGATGGTATGGCAGGTGAATAGTTTGTACCAAAGGACTGTGAGTCCTTACTAGGACCGACCTCTAACAACCTCACACCCTCCAAGTAGCCTCCAGTCCCTCCACCCCCCCACCACCACCTCCACCTCCACACCAAACCATCGCCTGGGGGGCGTCATCAACACCCCATTCACCCGAACCCCCAGCCTCCCTGAACACATACACACCTACGTGCGTGCAAGTGCAAGCGTAGGGTGTATTCACGTTGTCTCCCTGACAACACAACACCTTAGATTGCTGGGTCTAAATCCCTCTCTGGACTCTGTCAGCTCCTCAGATGTACAGCCAAGGCAAACAGCTGGCACAGCATGGCATGGCATGGCATGGCACTCTACATGCACTTCACCTTCTCTCTCTCTCTCTCTCTCTCCCTCTCACACATGCACACGCATGCGCGCACACACACACACACACACACACACACACACACACACACACACACACACACACACACACACACACACACACACACACACACACACACACACACACACACACACACACGCAGGGAAGGGCAGATATATTGGCCATACTGATATTAATCATCGGCCAATAATATCTGTACTGGAAAATATTGGTATCAGGGAAAATATTATATAAACACCATTTACAGATATGTATAGAGTCACACAATTGGGAAATAAATATAGTATATGGTGAATCTTCCATTCATTATGATTGGAGGAGTGGAGGCAGGCCTTGGTGCACATGCTGTTGGTCTATTGGGTCTAGATTTCTAGTTTCTGAATAACATAATATTCAAAGATTTGCACCACATTTTCACGACTTTTCAAAAATAGCAGAGATACAAGCTCATAGCGCGCCACTCGGTGGCGCGCTATGAGCTTGTAGATCTGCTATTTTTCAATAGTTAAAACATAAAGCTTTTGTGTCCTGTCTAGATTTCTAGTTTCCGAATAACATAATATTCAAAGATTTGCACCACGCTTTCTACTATTTTTCAATAGTTAAAACATAATGCTTAGAACACCAAAACGCGTTCAGTACACTAAGGGTTAAAATATTTATGTTTTATCCATCACAAAAGCCTGCATATATCGGTATCGGTTGATTGGAAATTAAGATTTGGACAATAGCGGGATTTATCAGTTAAAAAACTCTGACTAAAACTAACTAAAAAAATAGATTAAAAACAAAACATTCAAGTCCATTGAAACAAATAAATACTAAAAATCTGTTTAAAAATGATAACTAAACTGAAACTATATTGCTTTTACAAAACTAATTGAAATTATAGACAAAATACCCCTAGTTTTAGTAGCAACATTTATATTTTGGTTATATTTTGGATGAGGAAAAAAAAAAAAAAAACAACAACTAGAAAATCTGCTCAAAAAACTAAAACTACCCGAATTAGAAAATGAAATGTAAAAACAAATTAAAATGAAACTAAAATGAAATATCCCAACACTGTCGCACACACATTTTATACAAACTTTATACAATTTAGAGGACAAATACTCCATCTGTGCGTGTGTGTGTGTGTGTGTGTGTGTGTGCGTGTGTGTGTGTGTGTGTGTGTGTGTGTGCGTGCGTGCGTGCGTGTGTGTGTGTGTGTGTGTGCGTGTGTGTGTGTAGACCCCCTCTCTGTCTCCCCTGCTGGTGTTTCATGTTTCAACAGATAATAGGTGTCACTGTGAGACCGCTTTGGTCTCAGTGCTCAGGGGGACACCGCGCACACGCACACACACACACACACACACACACGCACACGCACACACACACACACACACACGCGCACACACACACACACACACACACACACACACACACACACACACACGCACACACACACACACACACACACACTCACGCAATTCATTCTCTCTAGACCATGGGAACCACAGTAGACTGTCCTCCTCTCTCCTCTCACACCATCATTTGCAACCGATTTCTGCTGCTCTGCCTCACTTTCTCTTTTCTCCAAATCTTTTCTTATTTCATATCCTTTTGATGGGAAGTGAGAAGACCTGACATATCCAGATCGCTACGCAATGCAGTGACGTGAGGAGTAATGTCTCAACTCTATAGTGGACCTGTCTGCTGTTTCAAGGCCGTTTGTCATTATAAAACGTCAGTTAATAAGCCTATAGGAGGGGTTTTCAACAGGTGGTCCGGGGACCACCAGTGGTCCCTGAGAGGGTTCCAGGTGGTCCCCAGCTAAGTTGTTTAACCAAATGTAACTCTTGAGAACGTAAAAATGAAACCAAATGGACCCTTGCGGGTCCATTTGGTTTCATTTTTACGCTCTCAAGAGTTAAAATATTCATCATGTGAATTAGCCATTTTGGAATGTATGTTTTGCTTTTTTTGTTTCCCAAATCCAGCCTGGTATTGTGGACAAAAGCAAAATAAATCTTGAGATTTGGGGTCTGTGGGGCGAAAATGTCATCAAATGGTGGTCCGTGACTCAAATGCTGAATAAATGGTGGTCCATGGGATGAAAAAGGTTGAAAACCCCTGGCCTATAGCGAGAAGAGAACAACGTAGTAGAAGCACTGCGACGTTGAGGGGGCAAAAACTGAGCGCTCAAGCTGCTGTTCATGCAGCTTGAACAGGGACAAGCTGGAGTTGTTCTCAACGAGGACGGCAGATGCTTTTGTGCTGATTTATATAAAATTGCCAGTCTGCTGCAATCTAAGAGTTTTGAGCATTCTATGACCAGTCTGAACTATTTTTCTAGATCTGGAGGGGAGGCTGATAGAAATATTTCATATTTCTGAGGTTTATTGTGAATGATTTCACATAATGTCATGCCATTGGTTTGTAACTGGGTCACGCACCACCTTGTAGATCTGCTATTTTGCACCCATATATGGTTATTATTAAAAAATATATATCCATCAGAGGCCTTGCAGTATAGCAGGGGTAGCCAACCCGTGGCTCGCGAGCCACATGTGGCTCTTCAGCTGGTTACATGCGGCTCTTAAGGGCTTCCACATGAAACCGTCAAAAACGCTCGGCCTGGCGCAGTCATTCATTCCCTATACAGTGGTGCCTAACCCCTCGATCATGGACTGATTCCTAGTCGACCGCGGAGGTGTAGGTGTATGTTTTTTTTGACTTGTCATATACTTTTGGATTGTAAACCCCCGTTTCTAAATACAAGTCTATATGTTTTAATAGTGTGTCTTTGCATTGCACACTTGCACACAAATACACATGTCTCATGGCAGGAGAGGGGAAATCTATTTGCGACCATGACGACCATCGCAACGGTTTTCTAACCGTTGTGACCGTTTGATTTGGCTCTTTGCAGTAACACGGTGAAAAACATGGCTCTTGGTCTATGACTGGTTGGCCACCCCTGCAGTATAGCTATGGGAAAATCAGCGTTATCTCTCCCACAACCTACACATGTTGTGTTGTTGTTTCAGTCTCACACAGGGTTTACCTAATCACCAACACAAACACAGCGTTGTGTGATTAGAAAGTCTACTTTCCTTAGTGGAAGCTCTCTGAGCCTCCCAGCAGCACACTGTTTGGACAGAAAGATGATTTTCCCATAGCTGTTCCTGCAAGCCATTTGTATTGGCGACCTTGTTCTTTAGGTCACGACCCACACTTCATGACCATAGGTGAGGGTAGGGATGGAGATACTGTAGCTCTGTAGACAGAGGGCTTGACACTAACACTTGCCCACTTGCCCGGGGCAAGTAAAAAAAAATGGTGGGGCAAGTGAAGACTGCTACCTGGTTGCCCGATCGGGCAAGTGTGTGACTTAGTGCACTATAACACAACACAGGATAAATTTGTCTTGAAGGCAGTCATTGCACTCTGCCTCTGTGTCTTTCACTGCTTTCTAGATGTCCACAATTCCAGGCTGGATTTGGGAAACAAAACAGGCAATTTAACATACACATCAAAATGACCTAATCTTCTACATTCTCTAGTTGTGTAGACTTGGGCTAATTAAGATGATGAATTTTAACTTGTAAAAATGAAACCAAATGGACCCTTGCGGTCCATTTGGTTTCATTTTTATGTTCGAGAGTTACATATGGTTAGTAAACTTAAATGCAAAATTTACAATATATTTTTGGGGGCAAGTGACCATGACCTGAGGGCAAGTAGAACCTGACTTGCACTTGCCCGCTGGGCAAGTGCCTCGGAGACCTTAGTGTCAACCCCTGCTGTAGCTCTGTAGATAGAGAGCTTTGCCTTCTGGCTCAGCTCTCTTTTCATCACAACAGTGGAGCTATGCATGATCTACTGTATATACGTCACATGGATGGAGAACTATGGTCTGGTCATACTGTAGACCTGTTGACAGGGGCGGATGTAACATTTCCCAATTGTGAGGGCAGGTGAAAATGGTATGGGGGCGGCTTCATCGCCCGTGTCGCTTTGTGCCACAGGCCCATGCCATTTTTAGTTACAGGACTTTTATTAGCCAGGTAAACATCAATAATAACATCAGTTGTTGTTGAAGTTGCAACAGACACACAGCATGCATAAAGCTAAAGGTCTGACTCAGAGAGTTTTCTGTTTTCAATGATGAAATGCTGTTGGTTTAGTGGTGACACAGCTGTAGTTAGCTATAGTAGCAGCAAATATCTTGTGTTGTTTTGCATCATGCCATCATGTTTGGTGGGGCAGTCTGGGCATTTAGGGGGGCATTGCCCCACCCATGCCCATAGATCCGCCCCTGGTTTCAGACCCCAGAAGGGTCCTTATTTAGGTAGATTTTTACCCCGCCCTCTCTCCCTCACAAGTCCAGGGCAGGCCAGGGTGCCAGGCCCAGGCCAACTGCCAAGATCCAAAATGCACTAGTGGCACTTCCAAAATGCACTAGAATGCGCTAGATGCTCTGTAGAAGATTAATGGTCATTTTGATCTGTATGTTCCAATACAGATCAAAATGGCCATTAATCTTCTACATTCTCTAGTTGTGTATAGACTAAGTTGGGCTAATTCACATGATGAATATTTTTAGGGTGTAAAAAGAGTTACATCTGGTTAACCAGCTGTCCCCCCCCCCCCCCCCCAGGGTGGCCTGGCAAAGGCAAAATTGTCCCGGTGGGAAAATATGTGCCACTCCGCCCCTGCAGCCGTGTCTTGTGTGTCTTGGTGTCCGTGTTTGATGGATGTTCCAGTTTCTGTCCAATGGAAGACATGCAGCCGCGGTTTGACAGGATGACAGTGACATGATAAACTAGCGGCGCTAAGTAGCGTATCCTGTTACAGCTGCTCCATTATGCTGCTGCCTGTCAGAGCGTCTGAGAACACTGGACAGGGACACATACTCACCAGGGCTGCAAACATCCAAAATGCACTTCCAAAATGCACAAGAGGAATGCGCTAGAGCAGTGGGTTTTCCACCATTTTCATATACCACTATTTATTCTGCATTTTAGCCACGGAGGACCACCATTTGATGTTGAGTTTAGTCTCTCGGACTAATTTAGGAGAAATAACTGGTAAAATGTTGGTCAAAATAGCAATTCTTCTACAGTTTCTAAAGAAAATTAGGTAAATCTTCAAAATTAGATAATTCAAATTAAATAGAATTTAACTCTTGAGAGCCTAAAAATGAAACCAAATGGACCTGTAAGGGTCCATTTGGTTTCATTTTTACGCCTACATTTTTACTTAATTTTTATGCTTACAGATCTATAAGGGTCCATTTGGTTACCTTTCTAGGAAGGAAGGAGGATTCTATCATAGGAGAAAAAATGGTGAAAAACAAGGGTTTCATCCCTGGCGCCTGTGAACCAATTTCACCCCAACTCACCATACAGCAAAAAAGCCTTAG
>CM076967.1:59203545-59219688 GCA_039105355.1 Benthosema pterotum
GCTACATCGTCTTTATATGTGTTATATTTACGTGTAGTGACGTTTATCGTCTTTTGTAATTGCATTATAGGTGTGAGATGTAATTATGCTTTATGCAAGAGTGATTTTTATTGAGATCATGGGTGTACTTATCTAAGATAGCTATCAGCTATGAGGACTCATCGTTACATGTATGATAATTGGATTGGAATGTGCAGTATGAACTACAGGGTGGATGTGTGCGACGATGATGCACAGTTCCTGCTGTTCAGTTGTTGAGTTGCTGTTGCTGATTGCATGTTTGGTATTTTTCTTTTCTTTTGCAGTAAAATGACCTACTCTGCAATAAGCTACTGTGTGCTGCTACAACAGCAAATGCGTTGGGTCTGATCGTGCGGACTGGCCTAATTTAGTGTTTAGACTAGAGTGTAGGCTAGAGTGTGTGTACGTGTATGAGTGTGTATATTTTATATAAAACGATGCCGTGGTGTGATGCTAATTGATTTTCGCTGGAGCTGAGTAATTTGCAACATTTTGATAAGCTAACAGTGAACCCTTTCAGAGGGAAATCTTTTCATAAAGTTCTAATCAAGTGGCGAATCTGAACAATGGCGTCGGAGTCTCAATGTAGTCATTGTAATTGGGCCCACATTCTCAAAAAAAAAAAAAAAAATAGGCAAGCTCGCAATGGAGCATTCGCATTCCACCACAAACCAGATTTTAATTATTATATTGTTTTTCGATGTATTATTTCTTCGGTGCACTGCGACCCAACCCCCCTGACCCTTCATACTTGACACTGGCAGAGTAAACACTCCTATCGACCAATGACCAGTGCCAGCGTAAACATTGCTATCAGCCAATGACGGCGCAGCGTAAACAGTCCTATCAGCCAATGACGGCGCAGAGTAAACACTGCTATCAGCCAACGGCGGTGATGAGATTTTATTTTTTCTCAGTCCAAACAGAGCGGTGGATTAGAGGGGAGTGATAGGCAGGGCGGTGGGTTTGGAATGCAGGGGGAGGATAATATTACCTTAAGGATCTGCAGGTACTTAAAAAAAACCTATATAGTGTTGTGGAAAGTGAAAGACGATGATGTGAGCCTTTCTAGAGCCGCTGGGAACCCAACCCACATGACAGGAGGACCGCTACCACGCTTTTAATTAGAAAGGGGGGGGGGGTCCTTATTTAGTTTGTAGTAAGGGGTCTTGAGTTGGAGCAAGGGGTTAGGTTTTATTACTGAGGTCTCCAGAGTAAATTATACCACTGTCCAAAACGAAAGACGTGCAATATATAGATAGGGCAGCAGTGGTTTTCAACCAGTGGTCCGGGGACCACCAGTAGTCCAGGCTAAATGATGGACACTTGGTAACCAAATGATAGATTAGATCTGTAACTCTTTTCTTACTTGATTGTCTAACTTCGGGTCCAACGCAATGAGAAATGACCAAAATCGGCGGGTGTGCACTCGTACGTGCACACGCATGGCCTCTATGTCTATCTCTGATCATAGATCTCTGATATAGAGGGGAGCGGTGAATTATAGTGTAATATGTTAGTGCTCACATGACCAGAACGCTGGATTCTGATTGGAGCATTCATTCAAGCCATCTAATAAAACATGGTAATACATTAGACATCCTATATACTGTAAGTCACTGCTATCTCAGTTTAATGAGGTGATATCTAAACTACCTAGGAGGTTTGTGTAATACAGTTCTATGTGTTGGTATGTAATACAAGTGCTATGGGCTGAGATGGAGTCTGAAGAGGTGTGTTTTCAGACTGCGGTGGATGATAGGGAGTGAGTCTGTGGTTCTGATTGCAGTGGGAAGTTCATTCCATAGTTTATAGAGGGAGTGAGTCTGTGGTTCTGACTGCAGTGGGAAGTTCATTCCATAGTTTATAGAGGGAGTGAGTCTGTGGTTCTGACTGCAGTGGGAAGTTCATTCCATAGTTTATAGAGGGAGTGAGTCTGTGGTTCTGACTGCAGTGAGAAGTAAATTCCATAGTTTTTTTCTCAGTCTTTTTTCATCTTCTGAGAAATTGAAGACCGACTATTGGGTTCCAGGCAAACATATCGTGTCTCTTTTTGGGTCGCGGGGCTAAAAAATGCTTTCCCCTCCCACCGTGTACAAACTAGTGGCAGTCAGTATTCTGTCGACACAACCAGAGCCGAAGTGGGCGAAGAACAGGGGCTGATTTAGGCATGGGCATGCGGGGGCAATGCCCCCCTAAATGCCCAGTCTGCCCTCACCAACAAACATGATGTCATGCAAAACAACCCAAGATATTTCAAATTAAAGTGCTTATATTTAAAATGATGTGAAACACTACTACTGCTACTAACTAAGTACAGCTGTGTCACCACTAAACCAACAGCATTTCTAATAAAAGGCCTGTAACAAAAAATGGTATGGGTGCGGCTTCATAAAGCCACACCCATACTATTTTCTCCTGCCCCCTCAATTGGGAAATGTTACATCCGCCCCTGGCGAAGAAAACACTAAACTGCAGGGGGGCTGTGTGTGTGTGTGTGGCGTACACACTGACCCCCACACCCCAATAGCTGGTCACCCGCCACCCCCCCTGACCCCCCCCCCATCCCCCCACCCACCCGCCCACACCCCCTCCTCTCTATTGTACGTCACCATGGTGCAGAGGGGCGCTAAAGGATTAGTTGTCATAGAAACGGTTAATTATCAGTCTTTGTCTTTGGGTTTTCTTAAATACTGCAGATATTGTGACGGTGAGAGCTTTGCCCTGACGGAACTATGGGTTATTTGTTTGAGGTGTGTGTGTGTGTGTGTGTGTGTGTGTGTGTGTGTGTGTGTGTGTGTGTGTGTGTGTGTGTGTGTGTGTGTGTGTGTGTGTGTGTGTGTGTGTGTGTGTGTGTGTGTGTGTGTGTGTGTGTGTGTGTGTGTGTGTGTGTGTGTGTGGGGGGGGGCGGTTAAGGGGACCAGTGACCTCTGCACTGTGAATTCCCCTAGTCTCTCCAGCAGCCTAATCACTCCCAGTAGAAATAATTGGAACACTAATTCCCCCCTCGTAGACCCCCCCCAACCCTACCCCCCCCCCAAACCCCCCCCCCACACACACACAGTCGCACACACATGCGCGCACGGTAATGCATCACATACAAACTGAGGGGGTTGGTAATTGAGTCGCAGGTAAGATCCTGCTTTGATCATCAACATTCTTCACACAACCAAAGCTGGGTGTGTGTGTGTGTGTGTGTGTGTGTGTGTGTGTGTGTATGTGTGTGTGTGTGTGTGTGTGTGTGTGTGTGTGTGTGTGCTTTATTGTTATGAATGGTTATGAATGTGGCCATGCTGGATCCAACCTCTGAGGTGGCAGTGGCTCAGGCGTTATAGTCACTGGATGGTCACCGCAAGATTGCCGGTTCGATCCCGGGCTCCCACAGAGTTACAGAGTTACTGTCTATGTGTCCTTGAGCAAGACGCTGAACCCCTAATTGCTCCTGATGTGCTAGTAGGTACCTTGCATGGTTTCCACTGCCATCAGTGTATGAATGTGTGTGTGAATGTGGTGAATGTGATGCACAAGCTACAGTATGGGAAGCGCCTTGGATAAAGGTGCTATATAAATGCACCATTTACCAAAGGGTTTTGTAGGCCTGTAACAGCTTTCTGGAAAAAAAAAAAAAAAAACATGAGTTCAATAGGAAGTTGTTAAAAGTGTACAAAAGGTTTCCATGTGTATGTTATGTGTCTAATGGCTGTTGTTGCTGCTGCTGCTGTGAGCCCTGAGGTTTGGCCCAACAACGATCTGTCACCGGGGTCAAAGGTCAAATCTGGAGTGGCTAAATACCAGCACTGCCCCTCTACACCCAACCCCCATATACACACCAGGGGTGGATATAACATTTCCCAATTGGGGGGCAGGAGAAAATGGTGTGGGGGCAACTTCATCTCCCGTGTCGCTTCGCGCCACGGGCGTTGAAGCCGCACCCATACCATTTTCTGTTACAGGACTTTTATTAGGCAAGTAAAACATCAATAATCAATAATAACATCAATTGTCGCTGAAGTTGCAACAGACACGCAGCATGCATAAAGCTAAAGGTCTGACTCAGAGAGTTTTCTGTTTTCAATGATGAAATGCTGTTGGTTTAGTGCCTGTAGTTAGTTAGTAGCAGTAGTAGTGTTTCAAATCTTTCTAATTATAAGCACTTTAAATTGAAATATCTTGGGTTGTTTTGCATGGCACCGTGTTTGTTGGTGGGGCAGACTGGGCATTTAGGGGGTCAGTCAGTGCCCCCCCATGCCCATGCCTAGATCCGCCCCTGACACACACACACACACACACACACACACACACACACACACACACACACACACACACACACACACACACAGGGGGGGGGTAATAGTAGAGGGCAGGGTCGCTCGCTGGGGGCTGAGTGCAGACTAAGTGGAGTCACCCAAGCCAGCTGTATTCCATAACACACACACACACACACACACACACACACACACACACACACACACACACACACACACACACACACACACACACACACACACACACAGAGCCAGCTGTCCCCACACATCCTTAGTTCCAGTTCATTATAAGCAGTGTAAGGGGAGGGAGGGGCTCTGGCTGTGGACAGACAATGGGATTGGGGTGGAAGACCTGCATGAGGGTTTTAGGCCAGATTAGCAGGCGCTAACACCAGTGGTTTTCAACCTTTTTGATCCCAGGGCCCACTATTTATTCACCATTTGAGCCACGGAGGACCACCACTTGAGGATATTTTAGCCCCACAGACCCCCAAAACTAAAGATTTTGCTTTTGTCCACAATTCCGGGCTGGATACAAACTAGTCAAACCTACAGATCAAATTGACCATTAATCTTCTACATTCTGTAGTTGTGTTGACTTGGCCTAATCCAGATGATGAATATTGTCCAGAACCTCTCTCATATTAACTGGAATACTGGATACTATGGCAAAAGTATTTTTTTGGCTTTCCCCCCCTCTACGTTGCTTCTACTTCCATGCTGCAGCTGTTTCCCTGCAGACAAACACTTGCTTTGCTCTGCAGACGGTCCAGACAGAACTTTATTGTTACTAATGTAGCAGGTGGCTACAGCCTCTGTCGTGATGGCCTCCAAAGTCTAGTATCTGCCCCCGGACCAAGGGGATGTCCTCTTGGTCTAGTGGTTAAGATGTTGGACTTTCATGCGGAAGACCCAGTTTCGAATCCCGTTACACTAACACAGGGGTTTTCAACAGGTGGTCCGGGGACCACCAGTGGTCCCTGAGAAGGTTCCAGGTGGTCCCCAGGCTAAATGATGGAAAATTGGTTAACCAGATGTAACTCTTGAGAACTCTCAAGAGTTAAAATATTCATCATCTGAATTTGCACCACTTAATTAAGAAGTTTACGCTGTTTTGTGGGCAAAATACAGCCTGCATTTGGGGACAAAATCAAAATAATTCTTTCATTTCAGGCCTTTGGTGTGATAATGTAATCAAATGGTGGTCCGTGGCTCAAATGTTGAATAAATGGTGGTCCCTGGAGTCAAAAAGGTTGAAAACCCCTGCACTAACAAATAATTGACGTGGCCCTCATGTCGCCCTCGTGTTTGTGTGTACAAAGGCAGTGTTGGTACACAATAAAGTCGCCTGTATAACCTATTAGCCCTGTATAGAGTCTGAGTATTTCATTTTACAATTCCTCAAAATGTTGTACTCAGCTTGACAGCAGAATGTGACCAGGAATGTTAGGAAACCCTTTGTGTAGGACTGGTCTATTTCTAGGTATATGGGATACCAAACATTTGAACGGACACAACACCAGTTTAAAGCAAAACAAAGTACAACGTACTTCAGTTCGATTTGCATGTGTGCCCACATGCATATCAAGCGGTCTCTTTCCAGACCACAAATGCAGCATTTTACTACTACGTAATATGATGAATGAAGAATTGCAATAGCTTTCTTGCAAGAACAGCATCTTGCGTTTAACAAATTCACATATAGAACATGCTGTACACCGCATCTAAAGCGTGCTTGGTTGTACCCCGGAAATAACTGATCTAAAAGCTGGTAGATCTGCTCTTTTCGTCCATAAGTATAGGTTTCAGCCACTCTAACACTCTCTGCACGTCACGGTCATGTAGCCAGGGGGTCAACCCTCAAAGGAGTGAGCGATGCAGCCAAACAGAACTTTGTTTACTTTCTCAAAATAAAAATAAAAACGAACACAGAGAGCACCCACAGGTGTCCGATCCCGCTGGCGCTCAACCCAATCACAGCGGTAACCCAATCAAAGCACGTATCTGTCAGAACGTCACCGTAGACGGTTTTTAAACCACCGACTAAAACGTTCGGCGACACAGGAAGCGATCGTCGCTAAGTAGCCGACATTGACAGCCGCTGACAGTGACGCCAGTAAAATGAGTCTGCATGTTGGTGCGCCGCCGCTCTCGGGTTGCACACACACGAAAACCTGGGACAAAAGCAGCTAGGAGCCGTGTGTGTGTGTGTGTGTGTGTGTGTGTGTCAGGGATTCAAAGGTTTTACTCACGTAAAAGTATCAAAAATACTCCCCGGTTAAGTTTAGTCCAACGTATTGTACGTAACTGTCTGTACTTTAGAGAAGGTTTACTCCACCGCGGCTTGCTTTGAGGCAGGGGCGGATTGGCACATATTTTCCCACCAGGACAATTTTGCCTTTGCCAGGCCACCCTGGTGGGGGGGGGGGGGGGGGGGGCAGCTGGTTAACCAGATGTAACTCTTTGAGAGCGTAAAAATGAAACCAAATGGTTTGGTTTCATTTTTACACCCCAAGAGTTAAAATATTCATCATGTGAATTAGCCCAACTTAGTCTACACAACTAGAGAATGTAGAAGATTAATGGTCATTTTGATCTGTATGTTCCAGGCGAGCATCTAGCACATTCTAGTGCACTAGTGGAAGTGCCACTAGTGCATTTGGGATCTTGGCAATTGGCAACACTGCCTCCAGCAGCGCGAGGCAATGCCCTGGCGCACAGGAGTGAACAGAATATGGCAACTCTCCTACTTGAAGGCTCTGTAGGACACCTTTTCTTTTTTGAAGGATAGAAACACTATAGTTTGCCTGGCCTTGGCCTGGCGCCCTGGCCTACCCTGGAAAAAAAAAAAAAAAAAAAATCTGTCTAGGCCACTAGGTGGCACAGGCCACCGGGAAAACTCCTTGTACTCCAGATGGCCAATCCGCCCCTGGTTGTGAGTGAGCGAGTGTGGGAAGTGAGAACGCTGTTCGTTTCCACTTCTCCTCCGAAAGCACTTTGAGCACTTGGAAAGGCGCTATAAAATGCAATCCATCATTACGTTTTTTTTTGTATTACACCTAGTTAATGAGATAATTAGCCTATTTGACAGGGAGAGGCCTAAAAACGATATATGAACAGCCCTCCCTCCGGTGCCATGCATGCACCTGCCTGTGTGTTTATAACAGCGCTCCTGTGAGACACAGACCTAGAAAATAGTGGTATTTTATCAATAATGTACACTGTACAACCCGGTAATTTTGTGCTCTCCATGAAAAGCCACACTTTTACTCTGTATTGACCATCATGAGTTCATGATCATGATGCATATTCATCATCTGAATTAGCCCAAAGTCTACACATTCAATCAGAGAATGTAAGAGAATGGTCTTTTTTCTTATCCCGTTTTATTTCCCAAATCCACCCTGGATTTGTAGACAAAAACAGAAGAAGAAAGTTTTGGGATATGTGGGGCTAAAATGTCCTCAAATGGGTGGTCCTCTGTTGCACAAATACTGAATAAATAGTGGGCCCTGGTGTCAAAATGGTTGGTCTTACTCTTACATTTATCTTGAAATTAAATTAATATCACACAGACTTTAGTTCAGCCTTATTAGTCCGTGGGACGCCAGGCAAAAAATGGCAATTTACCGCCATCAAAAGGGACAAGACATATGTGGTATCATTACGTTCGTCTGACATCCAGGAATGCAAAAATGTGTGATAGCAGTTTCAAAGGAGTAGCTGAATACAGTTTTTTGGCATTTATATCTGATAAAATGTTGTAATAACTTCATAACTTGAAATGCATTGATTTTACGCCCCATAAATGTATTGAACGTTAATATAAAGTTGAGCATTACGAACGATTTGGTACCAACTACATGTCTGTATCTCCTACGGTTCTCGAGATACAGTATATAGGTACGTTCACAGATTGCGGAGAGCAAGACATTTGTAACATTGATTTTTAAGTCAATCAAATGGTGATACAGGCATGAAAATTGGTACACACACTCTTTAAACCCCACTATTTCGAAAAGTTCTGCGTGCCCTGCAAAATTCCAAGATGGCAGCCCCCAAAATCCAAGATGTCCGTCCAAAAATGTGGTTTTTCATTCATAACTCGAAATACAAAGATCTTAAGCCCCATAAATGTATTGAACGTTAATATAAAGTTGGGCATTGCGGACATTTTGATACCAAGTACATGTCTCTATGTGCTACGGTTCTTGAGTTACAACATATACGTAGTGATGAGGCACCATAAGTGTAACATTTTGGCACGTTTCACTCTTTAACTCAAAGATCCCTTTATCACCATATCTTCTATTTTCAGGAAATGGACCTACATGTATCTGCTATCATAAACCACTTCAAGTTTTTCAATTGATGAAACGGGTCGGGAGTTATTAAGCCAATTGTGAAGGGCTGTTTCAGTGCTAAAATTGCTGCGTACATTCTGCGAATATAAGCCACCCAGAAATGTCTGTCTGTGCATCTGTCCTTCACAATAAGTGTATATGTGAAGTGGACGCACCAAGTGTAGCATGTGTCATAGTATAATGGTATAATGTGTATAATGTGGGTAATATATGCAATAGTGTCGTAGTGTAACGTGTAATACTGTAATAGGGTAATATGTGTAATAGGGTAATATGTGTAATAGTGTCATAGTGTAACATGTGTAATAGGGTAATTTGGTAATATGTGTAATAGTGTCGTAGTGTAACGCGTAATACTGTAATAGGTTAATATGTGTAATAGTGTAATAGGGTAATATGTGTAATAGTGTTATAGTGTAACATGTGTAATAGGGTAATAGGGTAATATGTGTAATAGTGTCATAGTGTAACATGTGTAATAGGGTAATTGGGTAATATGTGTAATAGTGTCGTAGTGTAACGTGTAATACTGTAATAGGCTAATATGTGTAATAGGGTAATAGGGTAATATGTGTACTAGTGTCATATTGTGACATGTGTAATAGGCAAGTATGTGTATCATGTGTAATGGTGTAATAGGACAATTACACTAGACCACTATTCAATATATTACACTATTACCCTAATGCACATATATTTCACTATTACACCATTACATATATTACCCTATTACACTATTACATATATTACCCTATTACGCTGTTACACAATTGCATATATTACACTATTACATGATTGCGTATATAGCACTATTACCCTAATGTACATATTACCCTATTACACTATGACACTATTACACATATTTCCTATTACACTATTAGCCTAATGCACAAATATCACACAATTACACTTATTACACATATTACCCTATTACACTATTACACATATTAACCTATTACAGTATTACACGTTACACTACGACACTATTACACATATTACCCAATTACCCTATTACACATGTTACACTATGACACTATTACACATATTACCCTATTACACTATTACACATATTAACCTATTACAGTATTACACGTTACACTACGACACTATTACACATATTACCCAATTACCCTATTACACATGTTACACTATGACACTATTACACATATTACCCTATTACACATATTACCCTATTACAGTATTACACGTTACACTACGACACTATTGCATATATTACCCACATTATACACATTATACCATTATACTATGACACATGCTACACTTGGTGCGTCCGCTTCACATATACACTTATTGTGAAAGGACAGATGCACAGACAGACATTTCTGGGTGGCTTATATTCGCAGAATGTACGCAGCAATTTTAGCACTGAAACAGCCCTTCACAATTGGCTTAATAACTCCCGACCCGTTTCATCAATTGAAAAACTTGAAGTGGTTTATGATAGCAGTTACATGTAGTCCATTCCTGAAAATAGAAGATATGGTGATAAAGGGATCTTTGAGTTAAAGAGTGAAACGTGCCAAAATGTTACACTTATGGTGCCTCATCACTACGTATATGTTGTAACTCAAGAACTGTAGCACATAGAGACATGTACTTGGTATCAAAATGTCCGCAATGCCCAACTTTATATTAACGTTCAATACATTTATGGGGCTTAAGATCTTTGTATTTCGAGTTATGAATGAAAAACCACATTTTTGGACGGACATCTTGGATTTTGGGGGCTGCCATCTTGGAATTTTGCAGGGCACGCAGAACTTTTAGAAATAGTGGGGTTTAAAGAGTGTGTGTACCAATTTTCATGCCTGTATCACCATTTGATTGACTTAAAAATCAATGTTACAAATGTCTTGCTCTCCGCAATCTGTGAACGTACCTATATACTGTATCTCGAGAACCGTAGGAGATACAGACATGTAGTTGGTACCAAATCGTTCGTAATGTTCAACTTTATATTAACGTTCAATATATTTATGGGGCGTAAAATCAATGCATTTCAAGTTATGAAGTTATTACAACATTTTATCAGATATAAATGCAAAAAACTGCATTCAGCTACTCTTATGAAACTGCTATCACACATTTTTGCATTCCTGGATGTCAAACGAACGTAATGATACCACATATGTCTTGTCCCTTTTGATGGCGGTATTTTTCCTGGCGTCCCACGACTATTAGTCTTGGCCCTCCACAATATTTATGCATCTCATTTGGCCCCTTGGGAAAAATAATTGCCCACTCCTGAGTCCTATCATATGAAGATAGTTTGATAAGTTGTGAAGTGGTTCTTTTAAGCGCATTGATTTTACAGTGTAGTGTAGTTTTTTGTACATACCAGGTTTCAGCCTGCCCCCCCTAGGAGGGTCAGGTGAGTGCGTGGGCTGTGTGGAGCGGTGTGGAGCGGTGTGGAGCTTTGGGGCAGCGGGACAAAGGAGCGGGGGTCCGGTTACACCTCACAGACACAGAGAGGTGGTCCCTGGCGAGGGTCTGTGGCGCTCCTGGCTGGGACAAAGACCTGGGCTGCATGGAACACAGGACAATGGAGAGATCCAGACAAAACCCCCGTCTCTGTACGCACGGACCAGGGGCGGATGTAACATGTCCCATTTGGGGGAGGGGGGTGGGGGGGGGGGGGCAAGAGAACATGTTGGAGGGGCAAGAGAAAATGGTATGGGGGCGGCTTCATTGCCCGTGACGACGGGCGATGAAGCCGCACCCATACCATTTTCAGTTACAGGACTTTTATTAGTCAAGTAAAGCATCAATAATAACATCAGTTGTTGTAGAAGTTGCAACAGACACGCAGCATGCATAAAGCTAAAGGTCTGACTCAGAGAGTTTTCTGTTTTCAATGATGAAATGCTGGTGGTTTAGTGGTGACACAGCTGTAGTTAGTTGGTAGCAGTAGTAGTGTTTCATATCATTTTGAATATAAGGACTTTAGTTTGAAATATCTTGGGTTTGTTTTGCATGCCATGGTGTTTGGTGGGGCAGACTGGGTATTTAGGGGGGCATTGCCCCCCATGCCCATGCCTAGATCCGCCCCTGGCACGGACCATGCACGCAGCGCGGCTCAGTTTGCAGCAGCGCCAGGTTCTCTGGCGTCACCGTTATGGGTTTTAAATCGGTGGTTTTCAGTCATTTTGATACCAGGGACCACTATTTATTCAGTATTTTAGCCACTGATCAACATTTGAGGAGATTCTATCCCCACAGACCCCCCAAAACGAAAGATTTCTGCTTTCGTCCACAATACCAGGCTGGATTTTGGGAAAGAAAACAGGCAAGATGAATATTTTAACTCTTGAGAGCGTAAACCTGAAACCAAATGGACCCTTGCGGGTCCATTTGGTTTCAGGTTTACGCTCTCAAAGAGTTATATCTGGTTAACCAACTTTGTTAATTTAGCCTGGAGACCACCTGGAACTCTCTCAAGGACCATCTGTGCACACACACACACGCACACACAGATACCATGTACTATGTACATCAATGTCATTTTTCCTTTATTGTGTCCAGCTTGGCTCTACAGCCAAGCTGGTACCTGATTGTAGTCCAAACTTTTGTTTGTTTTTAAACCACAAAACAACGAAACCATGTCCTGTGCAAACTGGAGGGAATCGTCACAGTGTTGTTCCAGAAACAGCAGCAGAGCGGAAGTTTTTGGGTCAGAGAGGAGGGGGGGGGGGGGGGGGGGGGGGGGGGCTGGGGGGGGTCAGGAGGTCATCGGATCGCAGCAGGCATTGTGTGGAGAGGTCAGAGGTTAAAGCTGGGTCACTTCCTGTCAACAGATAGTTGAGTAAAGCAACAGTTCTCAAAGTGAGGGTCCAGTATGTGCCCTGGAGGACTTTATAGTATGTAATCTGTTACCCTGATTTGAACTTCTTTAAAGGGATAGTTGTTTTTTTTTTTGCTTTTTTTTTTTTTACTTAAAGGCGAACTCAACATTTGAATATGTCATTAATATACCTTAGAGATGTTGTGTATGTGGACATGATAAAAAAAAGTTCCCCCAATTCTGTATTTCCTAAAAATGGAGGCCTGAAAAATCGTTAAAATGTTGAAATACATCTGATGACATCACCAAGATGTATTTCACCATGTTAATGATTTTTTCTTTCAGACCCCTTTTTCCTGAGAGAGTACAAATGGAACCAAATGGACCCGCTAGGGTCCATTTGGTTCACATTTGTATCCTCTCAGGAAAATTTTGAAAATGGGTGGAATTCCCCTTTAAGGTGAAGTGAAATACTTGCCATTAATATATTGGTTTTGGTGAAATATTAAAGGACAATTCTACGTGAAAACACATTCGGCCTCAATCTACCTCGATTCCTGTGCTGTCATACATAATGCCCTTGATTTTTGTCACGGTAGATTAATGAAAACTGATGATGTTGACATACATCAATCATTCCATTGGCCGAGCAAGGAAGCTATCATGAAGGATTTTTACTCTCTCACCACCTCGTTTTATCATTACGAGGCGAAAAAGTCTACAGAAGAAATATTAAAGAGAAAAATGTTACAGGCTAAAACCGCCCATGATGCCTGGGTATATGAATGAAGTTGTCATGACCCGTCATGCTGTGGCGACGCGATTTTTCAGTTGCCATCCGAAATAAAGCAGCGGGGTTGGGAAGGAGCGCTTGTTTTATCTGCAGGTTACTACTAGTAGGGCGGGGCGAAGCATAGTTTTACTGAGGTTATGTTTAGGGTTAGTAACCACATAAAGCACCGTACAGTAAAACTAGGCTTAATCTCAGTAAACCTATGCCTAAACCTAACCTAACCTAACCCTAACCTCAGTAAAACTATGCCTAAACCTAACAACCTCAGTAAAACTTCCTTCCCAACCCCCGCTGCTTTATTTCGGGTGGTAACTGAAAAATCGCTGTGGCGACACGTGAAGGGGTCTCTCTGTGGGTAAAAATGGTAATAACACAATATTACCACATTGTTACCATTTCGACAGCGCATACCAGTTCCCACTAATATCCAACAACTTCACATAGCCATTGAAGAGGAGTGGACCAACATTCCACAGGCCACAATTGACAATCTGATAAACTTATGTGAAGAAGATGTGTTGCACTGCATAAGGCAAATGGTGGTCACACCAGATACTGACTGGTTCGGAGGCCCATACACCCAATAAGGCACAACAAAATTGCACATTTCAGGGTGGCCTTTTGTTGTGGAGAGTCTAAGGTAGGCCTACACATGTGCACTAACCATCTTACCATATCTTAACAAAGCAGAAGTGCTCAATATCACACATTTAGGCAGATTTGTGAACAGTGTTTGAGAGAAATGGTAATATTGTATATATCTGGAATGAATTTTAGGTCTTTAAGTCCATCCCCTGAAAAATGGGAGCAAAAACAAAAGTGTTGCGTTTATATTTTTGTTGAGTGTATGTTATCCTGTTTTGTTTCCCAAATCCAGCCTGATATTGTGGACAAAAACAAAAGGAATCTTTAATTCTGGGATCTATGGGGCTAAGATGTCATCAAATGGTGGTCCTCTGGCTCAAATACTGAATAAGTAGAGGGCCCTGGTGTCAAAATGGTTGGTCTTACCCTTACTTTGATCTTGAAATTAAATTAATGGTAGGGGAAGTGATTTGAAATTCATGGTGTAGTACCAGCCTGGTGCACTAGGGGCCCCCAACAGTAGCTACACTATGTGAACCTGCTGCTCGCCTCCTGATTGGAGGAGAATTGGTGGTGACCTGGGAACTTTTATTAGCTCCTCTGCTAACGTGGGGGAGGGGGAAACTCCATATGTGGTTTCCACACCTTATAATAGAGCATTTTAACAGATTTTTTTTTTTTTTTTGGGTGATATCTGACAAAAGTGAAAATCACTTCCCCTACCTTTAAATTAATATTACACAGACTTTCTCTACCACAGCAGTTTCTAGGATGTGAGTGGTCAAAGTCTTAACAGTCTTAACAGTGATTGGTTCATATGAAGCCCTAAGAATATTGGGAAAGCAGACGACGTTGGGAATGAAGTGAGTGACAGGGCTGTTGGCCAATCAGGTGCTGGGATTGGATTTCCAAACGGCCCCAAAGGCAGGGAAGCCAGTCCTTGACTCACAGGTTAAAAGTAAGCTAGTATGTTTTTAAGTTCAAGTTCAAGTCAAGTTCAAGTTTATTAATATGTCCCAAATTGGGCACTTTGTTTTGCAGCACATCATAAGGCTCTAAAAACACACATACAAACATGACAATAACAGACACACGTAGTAGCACAAAAAACAATACAATACAAATACAAATACTGTATAAAGTGCAAACTAGAGCTAAAGTGCACCAAGTGACTAATCTAACAACCTATACCTCACCACCCATCCCTGAGACTAACAGCCTAAGCGTCTACCTCCTCTTGTTTCCCTTATTGATAGCTCTAATGGAGGTAGTAGTAGTAGTAGGTATGAAGGAGAATTTAAACCTGTTGGTTTTGGTGACAGGAATCTTTAGCCATTGGCCAGATGGCAGAATTTCATATTCCTGACATAAGGGGTGGGAGCTATCTGTTCTAATGGAGGCTGCTCCATTAGAACAGATAGCTCCCACCCCTTAAGGTGCTGAATCATGGTTGAGCCAGGCTAGGGTGTTGGTGGTGTTGGTGGGGATTGGGTGGGGGCTGCTGGTGGGTGGGGTGGTAGGGTGGTTGGGGGTGGTGGGGGGGGGGGGGGGGGGGGGTGCCTCTGGTGAGCCAGAACAGTTTAAGAGCTCCCAGTCGTGTAAATCATCTGTTTAGGTCGAAGCGCTTTTGGCCCTTTTAAGACGGATCTGATTTCTATACCACCATCACCTGAACCACCGGACACTGTTGAACTGTACTGTAGAAGAGGGGGGGGAGGGGGGGAGAAAGAGAGAAAGAGTGAGAGGGGGAGAGAGAAACATTACAAACTAGGGGTGTAACCAGTGCTTAATTTGTAACTCGGGAGGTGCCGGAGCGCACCTCACGCACATGCACGCGCGCTGCGCGCGCGTGCACGTGCGCGCACCCCGCGCACCGAAAAACATCGCAGAAAAGTCGATTTTTTGCGGAAGATTATTGTGTGTCCGTGCACGCATGCGTCTCTCTCTCTCTCAGACACACACGCAGCGTTGTGTGTCTGAGAGAGAGAGAGAGAGAGAGAGAGAGAGAGAGAGAGAGAGAGAGAGAGAAGAGAGAGAGAGAGAGAGAGAGAGAGAAGAGAGAGAGAGAGAGAGAGAGAGAGAGAGAGAGAGAGAGAGAGAGAGAGAGAGAGGCAGCAGCAGCAGCAGCAGCAGCAGCAGCAGCAGCAGCAGCAGCAGCAGCAGCCCCGCTAGTATAGCAACGTGTGAGAACTGTGAACTGTGTGAGCCTGCTGCCTGAGACTGAGCTGCGAGCGACCAAATCCCTCCCCGACTCTCGATAAACATCCCATAGCTGGGAAGGCTCAGCCTCAAGTGGTATCCTATAGCAACGCC
>CM076967.1:59220188-59248672 GCA_039105355.1 Benthosema pterotum
CCCCCCCCCCCCCCCCCCCACACACACACACACGCACGCACGCACGCACACACACACACTCTAATTTGGTATAACAAAGTGGGGCCTCTCTCTCTATACTGTATATATATATACTGTAAATGAAGAGTGCCCATTAACTCTTTGCACTAAAAGGTGGGCGCCAGGTGCTGACTCAGGCACCAGGGCCTGGAGGACAAGGAGGACAATAATCCCCCCTGATCAACCAACCAACCAACCAACCAACCAGGCAACCCACCCACCCACCAACCCCCTCCTCCTCCATGCATGCAGCCCCTGGAGGGGGATGGATGGACGTGGAACGGCAACCGCCATCCCCCCAATCAGGGCTGGATCTAGAGGGGGGGGGCAGAGGGGCAGAGCTCACCCAAACGTGTATCCTGGCCACCTAATGAAAGGCAATATCAGTTGGTTGGGTCAAAAGCGGAGTTCCAATTTCGCTGCGGTAACGTAGTGACAAATAATGTGACTTTTTTTTTTTTTTTTTTTTCTTACTTTGAGATGTAACTCTTTACGACCATAAAAATTAAACCAAATCCATTTGGTTTCATTTTTACACTCTCAACAGTTAAAATATTCATCATGTGAATTAGCCCAGGTCTACACAAATAGAGAACTTAGAAGATGAATGTTCATTTGGATCTAATATGTTTCACTGTTTTGTTTCCCAAATCCAGCCTGGTATTGTGGACAAAAAAAGCAAAAGAAATCTTTAGTTTTGGGGGTCTGCGGGGTTAAAATGTCATCTGTGGCTCAAATGCCGAATAAATAGTGCAGGGCCCCTGGTGGTCAAAGAGGTTGAAAACCACTAGTTCATATAAGGGTTGCCCACCCTGCCATTCATCCAGCCCACCCTAGTAAGGGCTGGCTAAACCCGGCCCTGCCCCCCGATGCCCCCTCCTCCTCCCCACACGCAACAAGGAAACCAAATGGTCCGAGGGACGGCGGAAGAGGAAAAAAATGCTGATGTAAGAAAAGCAGGAGAGGGGGCGCGGGGAGGAGGGGGAGGTGGAGGGGGAGGGGGGGCATCGAGAGGTCAAGGAGATTGGGAAAAAAATAGAACACAGAGAGAGAAAGACAAAGTGAGTACCAGGGGTGTTTTTTTTGCCATTAGGCAGACTAGGTTGTTGCCTGGGGCGCCATGAAGGGAGAGGGGTTGCAGCACCGGGGCGACCACCAGACACATGGTTTAATTAAACCCTTTGTGTCCTGAACGCGTTTTGGTGTTTTATCTGTTGAAAAATAGCAGATCAACAAGCAAAACAAAACTCATGGCTCAACAAGCAAAACTCATGGCTCATGTCGCGCCACTCGGTGGCGCGACACGAGCCATGAGTTTTGCTTCTGGGGGATTCCTAGAACGACATGTTTTCAGATGGGGGGTCCGCAGCCAAATATGGACAATTCTGGGGTCCTTGGCATGAAACATGTTAAGCATCACTGACACAGGAACATAGATTTTTCAGAGAAACTAGAATCTGTCAGAATCTAGCATCAGAAACTAGGAACTAGTCACAAACTAGAATTTACTGTCAGAAAGTACAATCAGGTGTCAAATAGAATATATTCTTAGATTTGCGCATCATTTTTCACAATTTTTCAAAAATAGCAGAACAACAAGCTCATGTCGCGCCACTCGGTAGCGCGACATGAGCTTGTTGATCTGCTATTTTTCAACAGATAAAACACCAAAACGCGTTCAGGACACTAGAGGATATGGATGAATACATTATACTTGTCCTCTGTAAGTAGAATGGCATATTTAAAACACAGATAATGTGTTCTTTAGTTTAAAATAGTTCATATTTTTTACCCCTTGGGAGATGTGTGCCTGTCATAGGTATGATGTAACAGGAGATTTTGGTTTGATGTTTACACTCTCAAGAGTTAATTCATCATGTGAATTAGCCCAAGCCTACACAACTAGAGAATGTAGATGATTAATGGTCATTTGGATCAGTCTGTTGGACTGTTTTATTTCCGAAATACAGCCTGGAATTGTCGACAAAAGCAAAATAAATCTCTGTTTTTGGAGTCTGTGGGGCTAAAATGTCTTCAAATGGTGGTCCGTGGCTCAAATGCCGAATAAATAGTGGGCCCTGGTGTCACTGCTTCATATGAAAAACTTTGGAGTTGCCCACCTTGCCATTCTTCCAGCCCACCCTAGTAGGGCTGGCTAAATCCGGCGCATGGTGTGGTATGGTGCCTGAAAAAAACATGGCCCTTTTGAGGTGGCCCCCTTAGTGGTTGTGGCCCTAAGCGACCGCTTTTACAGTACGTGTTCGTGCCTATGACCGGCCCTGAGAAGAAATGTGGGTCGAGGGAGAGGGGGAGAAAAGTACTGAGCTAAGGGAGAGGAGGGTGCATGGGGGAAAAAAAGAATAGGGAAAAACTGCTAAGGAGAAAGATGAGTGCGAGGACAAGATAATGCATAGCGGAGGCTGGAGAGGAGATAGAGGAACGAGAGAGAGAGAGAGAGAGAGAGAGAGAGAGAGAGAGGAGAGAGAGAGAGAGAGAGAGAGAGAGAGAGAGAGAGAGAGAGAGAGTGAGAGGGAACGCAATGTGTATGAGCAAGAAATACTTTGATAGATTTCCTGGGCTTTCTTTTGTCAGAGCATTTCTGGACGATAAGGGTGGCGATAAGAAGGTTTTAAAGGTGCTGTTGTGGCCTGTACTGGGGAGGGAGAGAGAGAGAGAGAGAGAGAGAGAGAGAGAGAGAGAGAGAGAGAGAGAGAGAGAGAGAGAGAGAGAGAGAGAGAGAGAGAGAGAGAGAGAGATAGAGTAATGGTGAACGGCTGGACACATCACTTAGGAGATGAAACCAGCCGTAGAATAGCATGTCCTTCAGCCTAGGGCATATTGTCCCACGTGCACACGCACGCACGTACACACACACACATACACGCACACACACACGTTCCAAACCATACGGCCGGGGATCGTTCATCGACTACATTCCCCCCAAGACTCTGAACCTAATCTCCAACCCCCGCCGTTTACTCTCACCCTTTACCGTGAAGCTGTGCGCTTGTGATATAGTTCTGATAGTCGCCAAGTTCCACTGAGAAATGGAAAGGCCTATATATCCTTGTGTGCGCGCTGCCTGATTTTTGTTTTTGTGCTTTTCTAAGGCAGGTTGTCGGATTTTTTTTCCTCACATGTTCTCCCCGTGTCCCCTAGGGTAGGTACCCTCACATGTTCTCCCCGTGTCCCCTAGGGTAGGTACCCTCACATGTTCTCCCTGTGTCCCCTAGGGTAGGTACCCTCACATGTTCTCCCTGTGTCCCCTAGGGTAGGTACCCTCACATGTTATCCACTGCGTCCCCTAGGGTAGGTATGCTCACATGTTTTCCACCATGTGCCGTGGGTAGGTACCCTCACATGTTCTCCACTGCGTCCCCTAGGGTAGGTATGCTCACATGTTTTCCACCATGTGCCGTGGGTAGGTACCCTCACATGTTCTCCCTGTGTCCCCTAGGGTAGGTACCCTCACATGTTCTCACCGTGTCCCCTAGGGTAGGTACCCTCACATGTTCTCCCTGTGTCCCCTAGGGTAGGTATCCTCACATGTTCTCCCCCGTGTCCCCTAGGGTAGGTACCCTCACATGTTCTCCCCCGTGTCCCCTAGGGTAGGTACCCTCACATGTTCTCCCCGTGTCCCCTAGGGTAGGTACCCTCACATGTTCTCCCTGTGTCCCCTATAGGTACCCTCACATGTTCTCCCTGTGTCCCCTAGGGTAGGTACCCTCACATGTTCTCCCTGTGTCCCCTAGGGTAGATACCCTCACATGTTCTCCCTGTGTCCCCTAGGGTAGATACCCTCACATGTTCTCCACTGCGTCCCCTAGGGTAGGTATGCTCACATGTTTTCCACCATGTGCCGTGGGTAGGTACCCTCACATGTTCTCCACTGTGTCCCCTAGGGTAGGTATGCTCACATGTTTTCCACCATGTGCCGTGGGTAGGTACCCTCACATGTTCTCCCTGTGTCCCCTAGGGTAGGTACCCTCACATGTTCTCCCTGTGTCCCCTAGGGTAGGTACCCTCACATGTTCTCCCTGTGTCCCCTAGGGGAGGTACCCTCACATGTTCTCCCCGTGTCCCCTAGGGTAGGTACCCTCACATGTTCTCCCTGTGTCCCCTAGGGTAGGTACCCTCACATGTTCTCCCCGTGTCCCCTAGGGTAGGTACCTTCACATGTTCTCCCCCCGTGTCCCCTAGGGTAGGTATGCTCACATGTTCTCCACCATGTGTCCTAGGGTAGATACCCTCACATGTTCTCCCTGTGTCCCCTAGGGTAGATACCCTCACATGTTCTCCCTGTGTCCCCTAGGGTAGGTACCCTCACATGTTCTCCCCGTGACCGGGTCACAACTTGTTTCCCGGTCTGGGGAGACCCCAAGCCTAAACATAACCTGCAAGCACGAAACAGTGCCGGAATACTAACCCGAGGGCCTAGATTTTTGTCACCTCTAAACCCCTTATCCCTTAACTTTTTTGCCTTTTTTAAACTAACAACTTTTTTTCAATAGTTAAAATGGCCAGTCTACAAGCTCACAACATGTCAGTAGATTGGCATGTTGAACTATTACAAAAAGTTCATCAAAATAGCAGAAGAGGGATAAGGGGTTATCCTTTTTTACTATTTTGAAATACTTTTTGGAATAGTTCAACGTGCCAATCTATTAACAATCTATTGTGAGTTTGTAGACTGGCCCTTTGAACTATTGAAAAATGTATTTTTTTTTTTCTTTTTTTTTTAAGTAGTTTAAAAAGGCAAGGAAGTTAAGGGATAAGGGGTTTAGTTAACCTAAACCCTAAACTTAACCACAAGCATGGAGCAGTGTTCACTAATCTGGTTGTCCCACAGAACCCAAGAGGTACAGGGCAATCCCTTCCTGCCATCATGCGCCTCCTTTGTCCAGGGGACCATCGCAGCAAGAAGACCTGGTCGCAACTAATAAGTCAGTGGTCGCAACCTCGCTAGCGGATCTGACTCGATCTGATCCATTACCCAATTACTGAATGCACTATTCTAATTCAACGGTGCGTATGGACATAGTGGCGACCTCTGAATCAGACCCTTTCATACTACATGCTTATCATAGTTCACCACTAGCACTAATGCAGCTTGTCATCGATCAAACCCCCTCCCCCTGCCCAGCGCATCTTCCTGTAGTAGCATTTACTTATTCTCTATGTCAGCATGTCATTCACTTAAGGTTCATGTACAATATTGTCAAGTGTCCTGAACGCGTTTTGGTGTTTTATCTGTTGAAAAATAGCAGATCAACAAGCTCGTGTCGCGCCACCGAGTGGCGCGACATGAGCTTGTTGTTCTGCTATTTTTGAAAAAAATGTGAAAATGTGCTGCAAATCTCTGAATACATTATTTTGGAAGCAAACATTTTATCTCAATTTTTCGCTTCTGGGGAACCCCGAGAACAACATGTTTTCAGATGGCGGTCTGCAGCCAAATATGGATAATTCTGGTGGTCCTTGGCTAGAAATATGTTAGCATCACTGACACAGGAGCACAGATTTTTCAGAAAAACGAGAATCTAGTGTCAGAAACTATAGAATCTAGTGTCAAAAACTTGATTCTAGCGTCAGAAAGTAGATTCTACTGTCAAAAAGGAGATCCTAGCATCAGAAACTATCATTTAGTGTCAATAACTAGAATCTAGTGTCGGAAACTACTGTAGAATCTAGCGTCAAAAGCTAGAATGTTGCTGCTGCTATAATCTGGTGTAAGGAACTACTGTATAATCTGGTGTCAGAAACTCGAATCGAGGGTCACAACACAATGGGTTAAGGTTCATGTACAATATTGTCAATCAAGTTTGCTCGTAAGTGTAATTAGATTAAAATAGAAAATATACATACACTTGGCACCGACTCTGTGTTTTCTGCTGTACATCATCTAATAACTTCAGTTGACTTTAATTCTCCTCATTGTGTCTCATAGGAGGGCTCAGGTCAGTTCAAAAACACGTCCACCAGTGTCATCACCAATGAGGAATCCAAACTATTTTTACGGTGATGGGAGGGATGGGTGCTCTTATCGTTGTGCAGAAAGCGAAGAGTGCACGCACATCCGCAGATTTCAACGGGTGCTGGATCTAACGTAGTGACATGAAGTAGAGGGAACAGATCCGCACACCGTTTTAAAAGCTCCAAACATTTTATTCACAACAGAGCGGTAAAAAAATACAACGTTTCGGCCTGAGGTGGCCTTCGTCAGGTATACTGTGGACAGCGCGACTGAGTACCGGTATATATGGGCTGGTACCAAGTCAGTGTTTCTCACGTCAATCATCTGAGCCCGCCTTCATACGGGGACAAAACAGTTGAAAGTAAACATCATTCAAGTATTCTGTAAATATTTAAGTCAGTAATCAGAAACAAACAGATAGAGGATACATTAAATAGTGTCCCTATAGAACCACTTGATGCCCATGTGTAGGCTTACAATAAGTAATGCAATAAACCAGTAAACAGGTCCTAAGCATGTTAATAGTATGTGTAAAATAGAAGAGAATAATAAAAAGACAAGAAATGTTATAAAAAAAGGTTTCAAATCGAATTCTTCGTTCAAACCATGAGGGGCCATAGTATTAAGAAAGTGGATGTAAAACATTTCTCTTTGTAAGAGGAGCCGTTCTACATTTCCACCTCTAGGGGGCCTCTCCACCTTTTCGATGCCCCAATACTTGAGAGAACTAATATTGTGCCCTGCCTGCTTAAAGTGAGCAGCTACAGGGTTTCTCTCATCCCCGCATCTTATATTTGAGCGGTGCTCGCTGATCCGAGTGCGTAAAGCCCTGTTAGTTTTACCTACATACGCCAAACCACATGGACATTTGATCAAATACACAACATGAGTAGATGTACAAATAATGATCCCCCGGATCTTAACGGGTTTGCCAGTATGTGGGTGTGTGTAGGTTTTCGCCCTGGTTGTGTAGCCACATTGCGCACAGTTGCCACATTTATAATTGCCATCTGGTATATTATCTAAAAACGTCCCCTGTTTTTCTGCTGGTGTGTGGGACCTTACTAGTTGGTCCCTGAGATTAGGGGGTCGTTTAAAAACCACAGATGGGGTTTCCTTGAAAACTATTTTTAAAGTGGGGTCCGACTGAATGATGTGCCAGTGTTTGGTGATGATCTTTTTGAACTCAAAACCCAGGGGCGAATACCTAAGCACACACAGGGGAGCATTGTTTTTTTGTGGACGGGTTTTAGGCACCAGACATTCAGCCTGGGTCATAGATCTGAACCGGTTGGCAGCACTGTCAACCCATTCCCGTTTGTACCCTCTTTGCATAAACCTTTGGGTAAGGTCGGCAGCCTGTGCCTGGTAAGCTGTATCAGTACTGCAAACCCTTCGTGCCCTGTGAAACTGACTGATCGGTAAGCTCCTGATCAGATGTGTGGGGTGAAAACTATCCCCGCGTAAGATGGTATTCCTGTCTGTAGGTTTGCGGTACAGATCTGTATACAGAGCATTGTTTTTCTTGGTGACAGACACATCAAGGAAACTGATGTTGGTCTCACTAAACTCAAGTGTAAATTTGAGTTGTGCACCATGATAGCATAAAATAGATTATGTCTATTGACATAATTGACATAAAGTTGCCAATTCACTATCAACACACAAAGGTTGTGCACACCCATACCAAAATAGATGAAAACACAATAAATAATTTAGCGATCACCAATATTATATGAAAATAGGTTGACACTATTACGCAAATTGTTATGCAAAATGGTCGCGATTATTATGCGACCGTTGTAGAGCCGGTTATGAAGCGGCTGAGGATTGCTTTCGCCCCCTCAGACCATTAGAAATAAGCTTGAGGGACATATACAATAAGACATTAAAACAATTAAAAACAATCTCAGTGTCAAAAACAATCTCAGAATATGTGTTATTTTTGTTTTAAATAATGTTTTATAAAGTTCTTGCTACATACAGTAGCCTAACTGACACTGTAAACCGCAGCCATGCCCATTCCCAGGGACGGATATAACATTTCCGAGTTTGGGGGGCATGAGAAAATGGTATGGAGGCGGCTTCATCGCCCGTGTCGCTTCGCGCCACGAGCGATGAAGCCGCACCCATACCGTTTTTGGTTACAGGACTTTTATTAGGCAATTAGGCATCAATAATAACATCAGTTGTTGTTGAAGTTGCAACAGACACGCAGCATGCATAAAGCTAAAGGTCTGACTCAGAGAGTTTTCTGTTTTCAATGATGAAATGCTGTTGGTTTAGTGGTGACACAGCTGTAGCTAGTTAGTAGCAGTAGTAGTGTTTCAAATCATTTTAAATATAAGCACTTTAATTTGAAATTTCTTGGGTTGTTTTGCATAACATTGTGTTTGGTGGGGCAGTCTGGGCATTTAGGGGGGCATTGTCCCCCCATGCCCATGCCTAGATCCGCCCCTGCCCATTCCAGAGTATTGACAGCAAGAGGAGCGTTGAGCCGCTGGACCCGCCGAAGAACAAAAAGCATAAAATTGAAAAATCACGGCAGAAAAGAGATCGCACCGTTACAACCCGTGATTGGATTACGGGTCAGCGCTCTGTGCGGTCAGTGCAGGGGTCAAACAAACAAATACTCAGGCAGAGCCTATAATACCCCTGAAAATAAAATAAAAGACAGCTAAACTCACGCCATGATTTATTTCATAGGCTGCTGTCTATCTCCCTGAGATGTACAGCATCGACAATAAAGAACACACTAAATCCCACCACCCATGGGGTTACGGTACACTGTGTGTATGCCGGACAATGTGCAGCACTACTCCACTGCCTTGCTCAAAGGCTGTGGGCGCATGTGTTTTGGTCCGACGTATTATTATCAACAGACCGACAAGCAGCAGAGTGGGAGAGGAGGTTTGCCGAAAAAAACAATGGATTTTAAAACTAAATACAACATTTCCACAGGGTTTAAAACCGGTATGAAAGATAAGTAAGAGTAGTTATCTCAGACATAGAGATAGATTCTTCTTCAACAAAGATGGCGAATGCAAGCATTCTCTGTATTGTACTCATACATAATGTTGTAAGATACAAAACACTGAAGTCTTACCACAAACCTAACCTGCTGGTTAGTTTTAACCTTCAACGGTATGGTTTTACCATGCAGATTTTTCTTTTGTAGTTTGTCCATTTTTTTGATGCTTGCTTTGATTGTAGTACATGTGTTCAACTTTTATTTTAGTGAAATGACAAAGAAACATGGATACTGTTCTTTCAAGTACTGTGGCTGATACAGTATAAAACGTTTGAAAGGGGAACGGTGATGCTGTTTAATTCACAACTACTCTGGATTTCATCGTGTACATCACAAGTTATGGGATTTCTATTTAGCGACCTCTACTGGAACACGCGTCCATAGTAGTTCCTGTTTACCCTGAGCATGTGCAAACCTCCGACAGGAGCTTGTGCCACGCCCCGTGCACTATCCTCTTATTTGTATCATAGGTGAAAACAAGTGTGTTTACTGTGGTAGGAGCAAAGCGGAGCTACATCAACAATTTCATAGTTTTATGGGGTTAATATCGTCATTATACCGTTTTTGAAAAGCAATGCGCAACTCGAGGTCACAGGTTCTCATGGATTTCACCCCGGGCAGAGGGTTAGACACTTCGCCGTGGCATATTGCTTTAGTTATTGCCGTACTTACGCGAGCAGAGCGAGTGTACTTATAGAGTTCTCTATAAGTACACTTTTGAGTACACCTTTGTGTATTTTTTGTGTCAAAACTCCATAAAAATCTATTTTTAATTACTTCCTGTAAACAAAAATGTGCTGTGTGATAACCTTATGAGGCCCACAAGCAGGAGGAATCCTCCTCCAAAACACAGGTGCCTTGATTACAGTCAGTAGTACTTTTTACTCCCATATTGTGTATTAGTCCGTTTAAACTCAATCATCACATTGGAATATATATCTGAACGCATTATATATATATATATATATATATATATATATATATATATATATATATATATATATATATATATATATATATATATATATATATATATATATATATAGTATATATATATATATATAGTAGACATTGTTTTGTCTCGTCTATATTTTGTCTTGACTATTGTCTCATGGCACTGTCTATTGTGCTATTGCACTGTGGAAAATGGAATATTATGGAATATTATTATTATTTCATCCCTGTATATGTCCTGACATACACTGGAGTGACGAATAAAAAACCTTGAACCTTGAACCTTGAGAATAAGGCATATAGGAGGAAAGTGGAGTTGAGCAACAACAAACATTCCGCATCGCATGTAGTATAACTCAGCTTAAGCCACGCCTCACGCTATGTCATTCTGTCCACTGAAGGGATGCAGTCTGATTTGTTTAGAATCCCTCTGTGCCAGGTAATCAGGTGTCATCCATGATAAAAAAAAACACTGTTTCCGGTTCAGCTCACCTTTGAGAGATCTCTCCAAGTATCCCTTTAGAGGTCTTCGCAATCATCTCATTAAGAGATTTCTATTAGCATCTCTTTAAGAGATCTCTATCTCTCTATCTCCTGTCACTTGCTCTGCTCGCACACAAGTAGGGCCATGGCAAGTTGTCACTGGAGTGCAGATCTAGATAGTTAGTGGGGTTGCCTGAAGGTGAGCCCCACTATTGTTATTGTGATGCCTTCTTTCTGTAACATTGTCCTCCTTGACGTTTATTCTGTAAACCTTTTCACCTTGTGGTGATAATACGAGGTAGTAAAATAATGTTTTACATCATCATACATAGCTTCCTTGCTCAGCCAATCGAATGATTGATGTATGTCAACATTACAGTGACCATTAATCCACCTTAAACTTTTTTTCACCCAGTGTTGCCAACTTGGTGGATTTGTCACTATATTTAGCTTTTTCTCAGACCCCCTTAGCGCCAAAATTAGTGAAAAACTCCTGGCGGAAAATGTAGTGCTTTTGGGAAGGTGAGTTGGAGCGAAATTGGTTGACAGGCGCCAGAGATAAAACCCTTGTTTTTCACAATTTTTCCTCCTATGATAGAGTAGTGCTTCCTTCCTAGAAAGGACCATTGCTAGCCAAACGGACCGTTATAGATCTGTAACTCTTGAGAGTGTAAGTATTTAACCATCTGAATTGCCTAATTTTCAAGAATCTACACATTTAGAAAATGTATAAGAATTGACCAACCAATTTTGACCAACATTTTGCCAGTTATTTCTCCTAAATTAGTCAGAGAGACTAAAATCAACGTCCAATGATGGTCCTCCGTGGTTAATATGCAGAATAAACAGTGGGCACTGGTATGCCAAAAGGTTGAAGACCCACTGCTCGAGCGCATTCTGGTGCATTTTGGAAGTGCCACACTAGTGCGTTTTTGATTTTGGCAGTTGGCAACACTGTTAATACGTGGTGGTGACGTAGTAAAATAAAGTTTCACATCATCATACATCAAAATGATTCGATTGGTTGAGCAGGTAACGTGATGTATGATGTATGTCACCATAGAACACCAGTAACCATTAACCCACCATGCCATGAAAAACTTTCTTTAACTACGTCATCACGTCACCATTACAACATAAGTGGAGGGCTAGCATCTCGTTCACAGACATCATACCATCTGCATTACAGTGTTGGGAATATTACTTTACCTTGTTAATATATTAATCATTAATTATTACCTTCATTTTAAACCAATATATTATATTACAATATTACTGCCTGAGCAAGTGTAATATATTAATATTGCTATTACATATTACTTAAAAAAACAATTTACAAAATAGGCCTATATATACTCTTATACTTTTGCTCCTATTTTTCAGGGGATGGACTTAAAGACCTAAAATTCATTCCAGATATACAATATTACCATTTCTCTTAAACACTGTTCAAATAGGGACAAACTGGAGTTGGAAATTAATCGAAGGCGTTACAAATACGAGCTGTTTTATGGATGTTTTTCAACATGTCAATGGTACAGTTATTGTACAGTAGCCGTTTTACTGTACGATAGTGTTTATGTTGTACTATTACTAAAACGATCTAAATAAAGCAACTTAAGACCGTTAAAGCTGGGCTGTTGCTGTATGCAGAAAATCCTCCATTAGACTGGCCCCATGAAGTGAACGGAGTTTACTTATCTCTGTCTGTAGGCTAAGCTAACTAGCTACGTCACGCATGGACGGGAACAGGATGGGTTTTATGGGGCTGATTTTGCTGTGGCCTGGGCAGGGGCAGTTGTTTTACAGACAGGCAAATGGGCAGAGTTGGATTCCTCCTTTAATATTGTTGTGTTCACGTCCTCGCTGCAGAAAGTTCACAAAACAGAGACGCGACTGCACTGGGGCGATTATGACAACAGAGCCTGTTGCTAACGCGTTCTCCACACTCATCACAATCTTTTTAAAAGTAAACACGAAACGAGCCGCCCGTCGCTCATTCATGCAATGCAGCCATGCGTCGCACGCACACGCACACACCATGCAGGGAGGACGAACTACTTCGGAAGTACATCGGGAAAGTGACATTATTTATTTGGATGTCTTAAAAACAACATCAATACGGGCTGCGGGTGTCTTGTAATGCACTTGGACTCTGCTGTAACCAGAGACCGAGTGTGGATGACCAATCACAACCATAGTATGCAAATCACCGAGTCGCCCCTCTCCCACCCACACAAAGGACGCTAAACCTACCGATTTTAAGTCGCGTTTTTGGCAAATAAATACACACATTTAACTTCTCCAAATCATCTAACTGTTCGGATGAATAGTAAGATCAAAGTCTGAACTGTATCAATATGCTAAAAAGTGAATTTGGGTAAAAAATGAAAAAAATCACTTTCATGGCTCCCAAGGGAAATTAGTCTTGTCCGACAAGAGGCACAAAGCGTCAGATGCGGTCACAAATCTGCCTAAATGTGTGATATTGAGCACTTCTGCTTTGTTAAGATAATCCATCCCACCTCACAGGTGTGCCACATCAAGATGCAGATGTGACATCATGGTTAGTGCACAGGTGTACCTTAGACTGTCCACAACAAAAGGCCACCCTGAAATGTGCATTTTTTCTTTGCCTTATTGGGTGTATGGGCCTCCGAACCAGTCAGTATCTGGTGTGACCACCATTTGCCTCATGCAGTGCAACACATCTTCTTTTCATAGAGTTTATCAGATTGTCAATTGTGGCCTGTGGAATGTTGGGAATATTACTTTACCTTGTCGAAATGGTAATACTGTGGTAATAATGTGTTATTACCATTTTGACAGTGTGTACCAATTCCCACTAATATGCAGCAACTTCAAACAGCCATTGAAGAGGAGTGGACCACCATTCCACCGTCCACAAATGACAATCTGATAAACTCTATGCGAAGAAGATGTGTTGCACTGCATGAGGCAAATGGTGGTCACACCAGATACTGACTGGTTCGGAGGCCCATACCCCCAATAAGGCAAAGAAAAATTGCACATTTCAGGGTGGCCTTTTGTTGTGGAGAGTCTAAGGTACACCTGTGCACTAACCATGATGTCACATCTGCATCTTGATGTGGCACACCTGTGAGGTGGGATGGATTATCTTAACAAAGCAGAAGTGCTCAATATCACACATTTAGGCAGATTTGTGAACAGTGTTTGAGAGAAATGGTTATATTGTATATCTGGAATGAATTTTAGGTCTTTAAGTCCATCCCCTAAAAAATGGGAGCAAAAACAAAAGTGTTGCGTTTATATTTTTGTTGAGTATAATTAAAAATTTAGTATCACTATTAATCAAATATTGCATAGGCCAGTGGCATACCTACAATAAAGCAAGCACACTTGGCTATCTGGACAAATCCATATGAATCAACTTGAAAAAACAAATGTATTCCTTGAATTCATGAAAGCTAGTAAATAATGTGATGACAAATGATAGAAAATAAGTAATTATTTAACTTCTGCAGTTGCCAAGATAATTTTACAAGAACACTTGCAACAAAAGTAAGCAAACAGAAAGTAATATTGAAAGTAATGCTGTAATCCAGAAAGAAAAGTATAATATATTAGAATTTTATGTTAAGTAATATATTTATATTACAAGTTACTGCATTTTGGTAATATATTATGTAATATATTAAGTTACGTAGTGCACATGTCCCAACACTGCTGGAGGAACATAGAAATGTTTCAATTGGCTGAACACGGAAGGTATGTAAGATGACATTCTTTTACCATGTCACTATGTCACAATTCCAATATCATTCGGGCAACCACACTTTTACAATTGCAAAATTGCATTCATTGTAGTTAAGATATGTGTCAGTGTTGGGTGGGTAAAAGTGAATGCATCTATGTAAACATGTATGTATGCAGTATGTGTAAACTTGACTGATGTTGTTGAGTCTTCGCGGGGTCTTTGTGGGAGGTCCGGTAGGATTACCGGACCTCAGTCCCCGGACTGCAGACCGTGCTTCACATCATGTGCCTGCTCTGATCAGCTAGATCAGCACTCGGTAGAGTTCAAACTTGGCCACGGCCTACTTGTGCATGAGCGGAGCAAACTAATACTCATTGCATTTACTATAAAGCTATTTTACTTACATCACCATTACGTAATCACCTGGCCAATTGGAGTACCCTGAGGGACGACAGCCATGGGCGGCGGACCGGCCACGCACTGATCACTTAACCCATTGTCCTGACCCTCGATTGGAGTTTCTGACACCAGATTATACAGTAGTTCCTGACACCAGATTATACAGTAGTTTCTGACACCAGATTATACAGTAGTTCCTGACACCAGATTATACAGTAGTTCCTGACACCAGATTATACAGTAGTTCCTGACACCAGATTATACAGTAGTTTCTGACACCAGATTATACAGTAGTTTCTGACAGCAGATTATACAGTAGTTCCTGACACCAGATTATACAGTAGTTTCTGACACCAGATTATACAGTAGTTCCTGACACCAGATTATAGCTGCAGCAACATTCTAGCTTTTGACGCTAGATTCCATGGTAGTTTCCGAACACTAGATTCTAGTTATTGACACTAAAATATAGTTTCTGATGCTAGGATCTACTTTTTGACAGTAGAATCTAGTTTCTGACGCTAGAATCGAGTTTTTGACACTAGATTCTATAGTTTTTGACACTAGATTCTAGTTTTTCTGAAAAATATGTGTTCCTGTGTCAGTGGTGCTAACATATTTCAAGTCAAGGACCACCAGAATTATCCATATTTGGCTGCGGATCCCCATCTGTTGTTCTAGAGATACCCCAGAAGCAAAAAAAAATGAGCTAAAAATGTTTGCTTCCAGAATAACATATTCAGAGATTTGCAGCACATTTTCACATTTTTCAAAAATAGCAGAGATACAAGCTCATATCGCGCCACTCGGTGGCGCGATATGAGCTTGTAGATCTGCTATTTTTCAACAGATAAAACACCAAAACGCGTTCAATACACAAAGGGTTAACTTGCACCCACTCCGCCCATGCAGGTAACTAGCTTGAGAGAGACTTAATATTAACTAATATCAATATTAACTTAATTAATTAAGATAATAACAATATATAACTAGAATGCAATGAGCTCTTCTCTAAGCCCCACCCTTTGGGGTGGGGTTTGTTCACTGTCCAATGCCAATGCAAATACTTTAGCAACTGTTGCTATCCCGGTCAAGCTTTCCTGGTCAAGCTTTCCTCTTCTAACGTGCCTATTGGACAAGGCCGGATTGGGGAGGGGCTTAGTGAAGAGCTAATTCTGAAATTGCCAAATGAGGTTGCCCCGATAATGTTGTAATGGTGATGTGGTGGATTAATGGTCTAATGATGTAACGTTGACATATGGTACATCAATCATTCGATTGTCTGAGCAAGGAAGCTATGCGTGATGATGTAAAACTTTGTTTTACTACGTCACCACCTCTTATTATCAGGTGAAAAGGTTTACAGAATAAATGTTACAGAAAGAACGCATCACAATACCAGTAGCGGGGTTCCCCTTCAGGCAACCCCACTAATAATAATAACAAGCATATTATTGGCAGCCATATTGGAACCTATAATGTTATTTTGCGCTACAGTACGATCAACATGAGAACCACACTGACATAATGACATCATCAGTAAATGACGTTCCTTCACAAATGTGTGATATAAAGGCAGTGGCATGACAGGTCTTTCGACCACACACCGGCCCTTCCCGATAACAGTACTTGCAAAATCTGAAGGAAGATGCTTCTCTGGACCGTCCATCTGGAAGCAGGACCAGCGCTAGATTACGAAACGGCTGCCGTGGTGTTTCAAGACGAAATATACTGCTTCGGAGGAGAAGACCATTGCTTTGGCATACACGTCTTTAACACAGTGTCTTTACGCTGGAGGGAGGAGACCCCCAAACTGACGCCTGGGAAAAAAACACTCGGACCTGGGCAGAGAACCGGCCACACGGCCCAGCGGGTCGAAAACAAGGCCTACGTCTGGGGAGGACACAGGAGGATAAGGAAGTTCCACAATGTGCTTTATGCGTATGTGGTGGACGCCCGCCGATGGCACCGACCCAGGGTTTCTGGAACCATTCCGGATGGGAGGAGCTGGCACTCAGCATGCGTGTTGATGAAGGACATGTATATCTTTGGAGGATTTGGCCGGGCTGGATACCTCCACAACATGTACAAGCTGGACACCGCCACCATGGTCTGGTCTGAAGTTACTACGAGAGGAACTCCACCTCCTTCCCAAATGAATAATTCTTTAACCGTCATGGGGACAAAGATTTTTGTGTTTTCGAACAAGCGGGGTCAGCTCGTCACAGTGTTCGACACAGAGACTGACGCCTGGTTGGATGTGCCTTCAGCACAACTTCATCCAGAAGAAGGCTTTGAGCATTCAGCCTTTGCCTACAACGGAAAGCTGTACGTATTTAGTTTCAGTAGAGCATCCTTCAGTTGCACTCGGCACCCGTACTTGACTCACGTGTGGGAATTCAGTCCAGAGACTTTCTCCTGGAAGAAGTTTGAGCCCAAGGGGAGAGGACCGTGTATGATGATGTATCGTGCTTTCTGTTGCAACGTGGGAGATCGTATGATGCTGTTTGGGGCAGGGACTATGAAGCGCCGATGGGAAATGCTGTTTGGGGAAAATACTACGGACCGCCAATGCTGTTTGGGGAAATGCTGTTTGGGGAAAATCCCACAAATGAGATGTTCATCTTAGACTTGAGTCCTAGCCTTAAAGCGATGTGCAAGTTAGCAGTTGTTTGGTACGATCTGGACCAATCGGAGCTCCCCCACGACATCAGGTGGGAACTGGCAGCCACGGCTACATAACAACAACTGTGTCAAAGTACCGGTGAAATGAAACACATTTTTCACCCTTTTAGACCACATCCGTAGACATTATATGGCCATACCAAATAATGCATGCCAAAACAAAGTTGGAACATTTCACTTTTGTCTATTTTTACAGCAAAAGTATATAAGAAGGTTGTTTTTTTTAATGAAAATGTCCTGCGTGATGACGTAATTAAGATGACCTCTTTTGATTTTTGTAATCGTCCATGAAACACACACGGCTTGATTACACTCAAATACATTTAATCCCATTGTGGAATCCAGACAGTGCAGTACTCGGTTTAACCAAATGCTGAATAAATGGTGGTCCCTGGTGTCAAAAAGGTTGAAAACCCGTGTACTAGACTAGGGAATTATGGGTGGATCTGAGGTTTGGTAGATATGGGAGGACCATCTGCTGAGGAGTTTGACGGTGTGGTCCTGATCCTGGAGACCTGGACTGGCAGCTGTGGAGGTGGCTCCGATGCGGAAGTTCAGCTCAGTTCAGTACTTTATTGCCATATCAACAAGTTGATTGGAAATTGTCGTTAGTGCAAAACAAAGGAGACCTTAAACAGTACAGATATACAATGCAGACATAAGGACAGGCTGATAAAAAGGAAGAGAGCAGTACAATAAGAGCAGTAAAGTGCCGTTAAAAACAATAGAAATACAATAGGAATGGACAGTAAATAACAGAGCAATAAAAACAAGCTTCACAGTATAGTGATTCGTCTGTCAGCTTAAAGCTGTAAAGTGCGTAAAAACATAGGGTCCGAGTTCAGTAGGCGGACTGCCTCGGGGTAAGTGCTGTTTTTAATACGGGAAGTATTGTACTTAGTAATAGACCGTAGTCGTCTTCCCGATGGCAGGGTAACAAAAAAGATAGCTGGCCGGGTTGGAAGGGTCGCCGAACACCTTCTGCATTTTGTGTTTGGTGCGAGAGGAGTAGATGGAGGAGACGGATGTGAGTTCAAGGCCAATAATTTTGGACGCTGTACGAACCACCCTTTCCAACTGCTTTCTATCAGAGGCAGTTGTGTTGCCATACCACACTGCGATTGAAAACACTAGGACACTCTACAGTAGCGCTATAGAAGTGGACTGAACGCCTCCCCTGTCACACCAAACTTCCTTAGTAGACGCAGGAAATGAAGCCTTTGGTGGGCTTTACTCAGGATGACTTCCACACTGACATCCCATTTCAATGAGGTACAGATAGTGGTGCCAAGAAATCTGAAACTGTCCACCCTATCGACAGGTTGGTCATCAATAAGCAGGGGTTGGGGCGACATCACATTTTTTCGAAGATCATTTCTTTAGTTTTCACATTTAGAATCAGATTATTTGAGGTGCACCAGCCCACAAGAACTGCCACCTCAGTGCGATAGAAAATGTTCATTTATCTGAATAAAAGTTACAAAAGTCAACATTGATTGAGTTGATGTTCTTGTTGATGATCTTGATCAAAACATTGCTAGGTCTATCAGGGCCCTAAGATGTCACTGAGCATCATGAATGCACTAGACCCACCCACTAGACCCGCCCACCTTAGACATCATACTATGATGTCACTGAGCATCATGAAGGTAGATAGAAGGTAAGGTAAATAGATTCAGTGTGGTGAAAGTGAAAGCCCTTACATCGTGTGGTATGTAATAGCATATTTTGGGGGGTGAGCATTGAGGGAAAACAGCCGCCACGATATTTGCTGTGAGGAAAACGAAGCGTCCTCTGGGGTGGGGGCACCGTTCAATGAAGTGTACAAGAAAGCCAACTTTTCACCCATGCAGCACTATCCAGCCCACCTCTCTCCTTTCCTGTGCCCCTTTTCTCATTGCTTTCTCTTCCTTCATGTCTCCCTTGTGTGCTTTGTCTATATTTTCTCTCCATCAACTCCCCTCTTTCGCTCTTCCTCTTCTCAGAAAAAAAAGAAGAAACGTTGGTATATATATTTCTCTGCAGGCCTGGAAGACAATGATCAGAATATTCATAGGGTATCGATCGCTTCTTTCTCCTTGGAAACGGAGGATGGCGCTTTCTTTCGGCTGTGTTTTCTCGCACCCCCCCCCCCCCCCCCCCCTCTCTCTCTCTCTCTCTCTCTCTCTCTCTCTCTCTCTCTCTCTCTCTCTCTCTCTCTCTCTCTCTCTCTCTCTCTCTCTCTCTCAATCTCTCTCTCCCTCTCGTTGCGTTTATGTGTGTGTGAAGAGCTTAAAGGTTAATTGATAGAACGGAATAAAGAATCTTATCAAAGAGGGAACGGCGACGGAGCAACTGTTTCTTTTCTTTCCTGCGGAGTTTATTAGCAAGGCCCTTTTGTCATTCCGATTGTCTACATGCATGCGTGTCCTTGCACTTACTATGCATGAGCGCACGTGTGTGCGTGTGTGCGTGTGTGTGTGTGTGTGTGTGTGTGTGTTTATTGACCGATTGTGTATAGTGTGAGAGTAGATATTATAGGCTCCGGAATGATCACTAAGCATTTTTATTCAATTAGATGTTTATTGAAAGTAGAGGAGCAGTACAAAATGTTCATCCCACATTTTTAGCTCCATTTTTTACCTCTGTGCCAACCTGGGGAAGCAGTGGACTGGCCTCATGCTTCCTTCAATGCATGAGGAGTCCAAGCTGCCTTCTTCACACCCGACTTTTGGATGTAACGCGTGGAAGAAACATGTTATTCCAACCAGTTCCTGTCCCCTCCATCAGGCGCCCCGACTGGCCAGGGGGAGACAGTTTAGAGACCAGGATTACTGCATGTTGTGTGAGGGTAACTACCCTAGCGGGCATGGGGAGAACATATGAGGTTGCCCTAGGGAACACGGTGGAGAACATGTGAGGGTAACTTTTCATGAAAAAAGTCCATTGTGGGTGAATGGGATCACGTTTGAAATTCACCTGAAATCTTCCTGGAGAAAAAATAAAAATAAAACTTGGGCATCATGAAGCTACTGAAAGACCCGCCCACTTCAAACATCACAACATTATGATGTCACTGAGCATCATGAAGCTATACTGAAAGACCCGCCCACCTCAGACATCAGCAACATTATGATGTCACTGAGCATCATGAAGCTACTGAAAGACCCGCCCCACCTCAGACATCAGCAACATTATGATGTCACTGAGCATCATGAAGCTACTGAAAGACCCGCCCACCTCAGACATCAGCAACATTATGATGTCACTGAGCATCATGAAGCTACTGAAAGACCCGCCCACCTCAGACATCAGCAACATTATGATGTCACTGAGAATCATGAAGCTACTGAAAGACCCGCCCACCTCAGACATCAGCAACATTAATGGAACTGCAAAAATCTAATCATCCAGGTGAAATTCACCCATGTTCAGTGTTCTAGGGATACCAACCTACTCGGTTAGGATGCAGTGTCTTGCTCAAGGACTCTTCGATATGCAGTGAGGAGACTATTATAGACTCGGGGACCTTCCAACAGGTAAACATATGCCAGGGCCCTTAAATAATTGATGGAAATCTCTGTGTTTTACGTATTCTGGTAAAGAAATGCATCATAAATAAACACACAGTATGACAAAAACAGGGAGAGATAGTTGTTTTTATATGCTCCAAGACACTCCAAGGCAGCTGTAGGAGAAATTTATACATTTCACAGAAAATAAATCTGAAAAACATTTCAGTGGCTTGGAGCAAAACGATACAAACTATCGCTGTCTGTACATCTTATCTGTAGTTCACTTATTCACTGTTTTAGAGACAGTACTAGCTTCCCCTATAGCTACCTTTGGCCGTGGGGACCAGAGGCGGATCTAGACATGGGCAAGGGGAGGCAATGCCCCCCTAAATGCCCAGTCTGCCCCACCAAACATGATGGCACGCAAAACAACCCAAGATATTAATATTTAAAATGTTTTGAAACACTACTACTACTACCAACTTGTGTCACCACTAAACCAACAGCATTTCATCATTGAAAACAGAAATCTCTCTGAGTCAGACCTTTAGCTTTATGCATGCTGCGTGTCTGTTGCAACTTCAACAATGTTATTATTGATGCTTTACTTGACTAATAAAAGTCCTGTAACTGAAAATGGTATGGGTGCGGCTTCAACCAAAATAGTTATAGCCTTTGCCTTTTCCCCTCTACATTGCTCCGACTTTGATGATGCAGCTGTTTTCCTGCAGACAGACACTTGCTTCGTCCTGCAGACGGTCCAGAACTTTGTTGTTGTCAACAAATCATGAAAACAAAACATTCATCGGTCAATAATATCGACAATTCTATACAACATGACAACTTTTTGACAAGCATGGTTCAGTGACAGCTGAAATCTCTGTAATGTGTATGAAGTGCTATTATTAAAAAAAAAAAAAAAAAAAAAAAAAAAAAAACAAGATCTAAAACAAAGCGATTTCAAGTCATTAAAGCTGGGCCCGATTCCAGACTCATATGCGCGGAGGAATGCACAGCGAATCTGTGCTATGAGGCTACCTGGGCATTATGCGGCCCGGGGGCCAAATGTGGCCCTTTGGCTGACTCTGACGGGCCCGGGGACCACCAGTGGTCCTTGAGAGAGTTCCACGTTAAATATGGAAAGTTGGTTAACCAGATGTAACTCTTTGAGAGCGTAAAAATGAAACCAAATGGACCCTTGCGGGTCCATTTGGTTTCATGTTTACACTCTCAAGAGTTAAAATATTCATCATCTGAATTACCTAAAATCTACACAATAATCAGATAATGTAAAAGAATGGTCATTTTTGTTTTGTTTCCCAAATCTGTCTGTGGGCCTAAAATGTTGGTGGTCCTTTGTGGCTCAAATACTGAATAAATAGAGGGCCCCGGTATCAAAAAGTTTGGTCTTACTCTTACTTTGTTCTTGAAATTAATTTAATATTACGCAGACTTTAGTTCAGGGTTTAGTCTTGGCTTCTCCGCAATATTTTATGTATCTCATGTGGCCCTTTGGGAAAAATAATTGCCCACCCCTGGGCTAGAACATCATACAGTATACTGTGAGCTGAAAAGCCAATGAATTGCGAGGCACGTGGGCTTGTAGCTCTGCTACTTTCACTATAATGAATTAGGCCTGCGTTGGCTTTGTTGCCTGATGTACAGTAGCCAGTAAACTTAACTCATAGAGTGTGAAAATGCAGGAGATCTGCAAGATCAGCAAGCTCAACTCAATAGATTTTAAGAGCTTTTTTAAGACCCATTCAATATAATTTAAGACCTTGACGCAAACTTAATGAAAACACCAAAGTGTCTTAAAGGATAAACTCCGAAGAGAGAGAAAATCATCCTGTACGATGCACACACACGCGCACGCACACACGCACGCACGCACACACACACACACACACACACACACACACACACCACACACACACACACACACACACACACACACACACACACACACACACACACACACACACACACACACACACACACACACACCTGCACAAACGCACACCCCATGCAGGTTGTAAGACACGTGGTGTAGTTGTTTTGTATGTAAGTATGCTCTGTGTGTGTGTGTGTGTGTGTGTGTGTGTGTGTGTGTGTGTGTGTGTGTGTGTGTGTGTGTGTGTGTGATGGATCTGCGGTTCTGTTAGGTAAACAGCAGCTGCTCATTTAGCTTGAGGCCTTTAGGACATTTTTGGTGGTAAAAGTGAATTACACATACAACATGCTTGTGCATTCATACTGTATGTACTGTATGTGAAACTGAGCTCATATTTGCTGCTGAAATGGGATCACACTTTAATGCTGGGGAAAAATATAAATCCGCCTTAGACCTCAAACAGAGTCGAGACCTGACGATAAACTCACACGCACGCACGCACACACGCACGCACACACGCACGCACGCACACACACACACACACACACACACACACACACACACACACACACACACACACACACACACACACACACACACACACACACACACACACGGAAATAAATTCAACACGCGTCATGCAATATAGTTCGGACTGAGTTTGAATAGGAATATGTGGCTTTTGGCCTTGTAATGTCTTAAAGCGGAATTCCACCACTTTTCAGCATTTTTTTCTGAAAGCAAAGCAAAGCAAAAAAAAAAAAAATAAAAAAAAAAAAAATAAATGCTACGTAATGATTCGGCATCCTAAATATCTCTATCCAACTTCTTTTCTCCCCAAATTCTGTGAGGTATAAGTGCACCGTCCCACCCCTATTCACAAATTAGTCTGGGTGACGCAAAGTGTGTGTGTGTGTGTGTGTGTGTGTGTGTGTGTGTGTGTGTGTGTGTGTGTGTGTGTGTGTGTGGTGTGTGTGTGTGTGTGTGTGTGTGTGTGTGTGTGTGTGTGCGTGCGTGCGTGTGCGTGTGTGTAATAAGGTGAGGTAGGTGAGAAGCTGCACCCCACCAGCACCTCCTATTCATACCTTCATTCTTCTTTTGCCTTTGTTGCTCAGAGTTTGCTGACTGCGCCTGCTGCTGTTGCGTGTACAGTATGTGTTGTCTTCTGGGGGTTGAGGCTTCTTCATCAAGCAGCTCTATGAACTGTCAAAAAAAAGAAGACATACAACCAAAAATTTCACTCCTCGCAACGGGCCCCGAAGTGTCATCAATGTTTGAAACATTTTACTTTGCGTGTGTTAGGGCATTCACTTTTAGTGAACCACTTTTAGTGAACCAAATGGACCCTTGCGGGTCCTTTTGGTTTCATGTTTACACTCTCAAGAGTTATGATATCCACTGAATTTACCACTAAAACTAATAAAAATTGAAAAATAATTTCAGAAATAATCATAAACTCCACTGTACGCAAAAATATCACATAAGGGGCTACATTTCCCTCTCACGCTAAACCCTTTAATCCCTAACTTCTTTGCCTGTTTTTTACTATTTTGAAAAACTTTTCGGAATGTTTAAACATGCCAATCTATTGAGACGTTGTGAGTTTGTAGACTGGCCATGTTAAAGGAGAATTCCACACCAGAACACATTGGCCATCCATCGACCTTGATTCCTGTGACATGATAAATAATGTCCTTGATTTTTGTCACAGATGTTCCATTTTCTACATTTCACCATGAGGTCAGTTGCAGTTGCAGCCTCCGTTGCAGTTGCAGGCTCCGTTGCAGTTGCAGCCTCCGTTGCAGTTGCAGCCTCCTTGCAGTTGCATCCTCCGTTGCAGTTGCATCCTCCGTTGCAGTTGCAGCCTCCGTTGCAGTTGCAGCCTCCGTTGCAGTTGCAGCCTCCGTTGCAGTTGCATCCTCCGTTGCAGTTGCAGGCTCTGTTGCAGTTGCAGCCTCCGTTGCAGTTGCAGCCTCCGTTGCAGTTGCAGCCTCCGTTGCAGTTGCAGCCTCCGTTGCAGTTGCAGCCTCCGTTGCAGCTGCAGCCTCCGTTGCAGTTGCATCCTCCGTTGCAGTTGCAGCCTCCGTTGCAGTTGCAGCCTCCGTTGCAGTTGCAGCCTCCGTTGTAGTTGCAGCCTCCGTTGCAGTTGCAGCCTCCGTTGCTGCTGCGCTGGTGCAGTTAACATGGCCGCAGGTTGTCTTTATTCTACTGCGGGTATTTCTGTTACTCCACTACCTTATTTTTTTTAATACAACACATCAACATACATTTTTAACACATCAAACCACACACTAAGATCAATGGTCATTACATGATTAAAAAAAAAAAAAAAAAAAAAAAAAAAAAAACTCAGGTGGTACCTATGTTATTAAAATGTGATGTGTGGAAAAAAACATATATATATATTATTTACCAACTTTTTTTTTTCTCAAACATAAAGCTCAGAAATGAGTTCTAATATATCTAATATTTTTTTTTAATCGTACAGTATAATGACAAATAGCTTTAAAGCATCCAAATAGCATTTATCACCAAAATAAAAACTAACAAATGCGCTCTAAAAATGAACTAAAGCGAACCGAATTAGAACATAAAATGTAAAAGCTGACTAAAACTAAACTGAAATATCGAAAACTATTATAACCTCACACACACACACACACACACACACACACACACACACACACACACACACACACACACACACACACACACACACACACACAATCACACGCACGCACACGCGTTTGCACCGAAGTGCTCGGCTGCATTTGAAGAGCTTCAAAGGTTAGCACTGCGGCTATACGACATGCACCTCTTGTAGACCTCAGCAATACACGGACGTCCCACCTCGTAGAAAATCCATGAGTGCAGCTTTCTTTTTTTTTCCTTCTTCTTCTTCTTTTCTTGCACCTTTGCGTCCCTGTGTGTACATGCTCTGTCGCCCCGCAGCGTGGCCTTGTGCCAACTTAGCGGATTTGTCGCCATTTTAGCTACTTGCCAAACCCTTCATGGCGACCTAATTAGTAAACGCGGATTGGCACATATTTTCCCACCAGGACAATTTTGCCTTTGCCCAGGCCACCCTGGGGGATGGGGGGGGGGGGGGGGGGGGGGGGGGGTAACCAGATGTAACTCTTTGAGAGCGTAAAAATGAAACCAAATGGACCCTTGCGGGTCCATTTGGTTTCATTTTTTACGACCCTCAAGAGTTAGAATATTCATCATGTGAATTAGCCCAACTTAGTGCTACACAACTAGAGAATGTATAGAAGATTAATGGTCATTTGATCTGTATGTTCCAGACGAGCATCTAGCGCATTCTAGTGCATTTTGGAAGTGCCACTAGTGCATTTTGGATCTTGTCCACCAGGCCCACTAGGTGGCGCAGGCCACCGGGAAAACTCCCTGTACTCCAGATGGCCAATCCGCCCCTGCTAATTAGTAAAAAAAAAGCTTCTTGCAACATATCTAGCTTGTTTTGATTTTTGTTTCTAGTGATTTGGGGGAGGAATCATGTTGACATTGGCCGCTCTTCCGTTTTACCGTTTCACCCTTCTCAACCAGTGGTGTTTTTACACCACTGGCTGAGTAATTTTATTCCATAATTTGACTCCATCACTAAAGATGAGTATATTTTATACAACGCGACCTGTTCAAGCCATTGCATTGTGTCCTGATCAGATTCTAGTTTCTGATGCTTTTCACAATTTTTTTCCAAAATAGCAGAACTACAAGCTCATATCGCGCCACTCGGTGGCGCGATATGAGCTTGTAGATCTGCTATTTTTCACCAGCTTAAAAACACCAAAACGCGTTCAGTACACAAAGGGTTAATACAGTAATATATATGTATCGTATATTTTATGAGTTCTAAATATACCTTAAATGAGTGTTTTTCAAGAATATTCTTATCAAGGTCAATTATTTATTTATCTATTTATAAGGTCAATTATTTTATTATTTGATGACATTTATTTAGACTTCCAGACCTAAATTAAAGTATTTGTCAACAATATCATCAGTAGCGAACATGCACATTTTGTAGACAGTTCTCTACATTCTCTAATGTGTAGACTTATTTTAAAGTAACTTAACTGATGCAGGTGAAATTGAACCAAATTGACCCACTTGGCGTTTGGTTTGAGTTAATCTCGCTCTAAGAAAAGTAATCGAGTTAACTCACGGCTGAGTGCGCTACGTACAAGCATGGAATCCCCACGGTCAGGTGAAAAGGAGGCAGCTTGGACTCCTCATGCATTGAAGGAAGCATGAGGCCAGTCCGCTGCCTCCCCAGGTTGGTGGAGGATGTGTAGAGCCCAGGATCACATTGGGATTGGAATTGGCACTGTCTGGGATACAAAATCGTGGGATAAAAAAAAGAGTCTAGTGCTGACAAAAAGTCACCATCCCACCCCTATAGCTCACTTCTCGAGACTTTTCAAAGAACCACTATACTTCCGTTACTGCAGGAGTTGGCAACACTGCCTGCAGCACTTTGCGTGTGTGTGTGTGTGTGGTGTGTGTGTGTGTGTGTGGTGTGTGTGTGTGTTGTGTGCGCCCGCGCGCGCAGCATGCGTGCGTGACCGCGTGCATGTACGCATGCTCAGCGAAGGCAATGCGTGGAGCGTGTGCATGTTGGAACACTGCAGCGCCCTGCATGCAGAGAGAGAGAGAGAGAGAGAGAGAGAGAGAGAGAGAGAGAGAGAGAGACAGAGAGAGAGAGAGAGAGAGAGAGAGAGAGAGAGACAGAGAGAGAGAGAGACAGAGAGAGAGAGAGAGAGAGACAGAGAGAGAGGGGAGAGGGAGGGGAGAGAGGGGGGAGAGAGGGGGAGAGGGGGGAGAGGGAGAGAGAGAGAGAGAGAGAGAGAGAGAGAGAGAGAGAGAGAGAGAGAGAGAGGAGAGAGAGAGAGAGAAGAAGAGAGGAGAGAGAGAGAGAGAGAGAGAGAGGAGAGAGAGACACAGAGAGACAGCGAGACACAGAGAGACAGCGAGGGAGGGGGGGAGAGGGGAGAGGGAGGGGGAGAGAGGGGGGAGAGAGGGGGGAGGAGAGAGAGAGAGAGGAGAGAGAGGAGAGAGAGAGAGAGAGGGAGAGAGTGGAGAGAGGAGAGGGAGAGAGAGAGAGGAGAGAGGAGGGGGGCTTTTTTTTGATCCGCGGAAGCTGATCCGGGGTTAGTGACATGATTACAGGCTCACGGCTTTATTACAGGCTCCAGATCCCAAGAGCATCTCTAGAGAGGAGAGAGAGTGTCATGGGCAGTGGTACCTTACGGGCGGGTCGGCCATCTGGAGTACAGGGTGTTTTCCCGTGACCTGGACAAGATCCAAAATGCACTAGTGGCACTTCCAAAATGCACTATTAATGAGTAGATGCTCGCCTGGAACATACAGATCAAAATGACCATTAATCTTCTACAGTCTCTAGTTGGGCTAATTCAAATCTCTCTTCTCTCTCTTTCTCTCCTCTCTCTCTCTCTCTCTCTCTCTCTCTCTCTCTCTCTCTCTCTCTCTTTCTAGTTATCTCGGTCCATCTTCTCACTGAATGAAAACTGGGCCCTGGGATCAAAAATGGTTGAAAACCACCGTGTTAAACTGTACAGGAAAATTCAACCCCTCAAGGCTTTCTTATACCTTTATTTGCAGTGGAGTTATTTCCCCCAGAAAAAAAAAAACAAAACGTGGTCCGGCACGCAGTTGTAGAGGCTGAACCATGGCTGGAACTATGCTGAAAGTGAATGTAGCACACGTCAACACACTATTAACATGGTGGAGAGGCAATATATAGCAAACGA
>CM076967.1:59249172-59288371 GCA_039105355.1 Benthosema pterotum
AAATGCTTTCAGATTTTGACAGGGCCTGCTCAGTCCCCTGACTGCTACACAAGCACCAGCTATTTTGGCAACAATGCCCTGTTATGCATTGTCCTGAAAATGTAGTAAAGTTGTGAGTTCAACTTTTCCATTTGTCATAGTGGCCTCCTCCGCTGCGTGTTTGCTGCCCGTCCCGAGGGAATTTCCCAGCAGCTATACGTAGTATCGTCCCAAATTTCCGGTACTCTACATCTGTGTCTGTGGTTGGTGCTACAGTAATCTCTGTGGTTGCTGGATTTGTCCACACTTTATTCGTCAGGGCGGTACACGTTTAAACTTCAAAATATACCATACCAAATATGCTACCAGCCACTTTGTTGTGGTATAGTCAGTCGTTATTCGGAGGTCCAGTTGTATTCTATGACATTTCTGACTAGTTACAGCAGAGGTTTTCAACCAGTGGTCCGGGGACCACCAGTGGTCCTTGAGAGGGTTCCAGGGTTCCAAGTTGGTTAACCGTAATTCTTTGAGAGCGTAACATGAAACCAAATCAAACATGAAACCAAGGATCCATTTGGTTTAATGTTTACACACTCAAGAGTTAAAATATTCATCATATGAATTAGCCCCAAGTCTACACAACTAGAAAATGTTGAAGATTAATGGTCATTTTGATGTTTGACTGTTTTGTTTCCCAAACCCAGCCTGGAATTGTGGACAAAAGCAAAATAAATCTTTAGTTTTGGGATCTGAGGTGCTAAAATGCCTTCAAATGTTGGTCCATGGCTCAAATGCTGAATAAACAGTGGGCACTGGTATCAAAAAGGTTGAAAACCACTGGGTTACAGTAGTCCGAGAATCACCAGCTCTATCGTTTGAGCAGCCACTGGCTCCAGTGGCTGGTGTGTGACAAAGAACGCTTCAGTAACTATCATTATGTATTTATATAGTCATAACACCTTTATTCCTCTGTCGCCAAGCAAGCAACCGTTAGCCACCCATCATTTAGATGTCTTTTTTATTGTCCAAGACCAAAGGCAGGAGGCCACAGTGCAAATCTCAAGGTAGTACGTCTATTTACAAAGAAAGTTGAGCCAAAGATTCGAGAATCTGCACACTGATGATGCTGTAAAAGCTCTTATTGCCTCGCATTGCCGACGCTTTGATCCATTCAGTGTTGCATAAGTTGCAGTGAAGATATGGATCGATTGAAATGTTGACGTATGAGGACCTCTATTAAAGGTAACAGAGGCAACTTCAGTGTGTACAAACACTGTGCCTGTAAAAAGATTTGATTTCAAAAACAGAACCTCACCTCCACTTCATTATCTCCTGTGCTGTGATTGGCTAAAACGCTGCCTCATCCCCACACAACCCCCCTGCCTCTCGCAAATTAGCACCGCCTTTCCTGAGACCGACGAATGTTTTGTTTTCACGATTTGTTGACAACAACAAAGTTCTGCACCGTCTGCAGGACGGTTCTGTTCAAATGTTCTCAAATGGTGGTCCATGGCTCAAAGTCTAAATAAACAGTGGGCCCTGGTATGAAGAATGTTGAAAACTCCTGCACACCAGCTGCTGGGTAAAACATTTGTGCAGTTGTTGTAGTTGTTGTTGGTACCTGCAGGTCATCTATGCCTGATGCACTTCCCCTGCCTCCCAGCTGTAAGGTCTTCCTCTGGGACTAATTCAGAAGTAATTCAGATGTTTAAATATAATTTAACTCTTGACAGTTAAATTATATGGTTTCATTTTACTATCTCAAGAGTTACAGATCTATAAGGCCGATTTGGTTACCAACTGTCCCATCATTTAGCCTGGGGACCACCTGGAATCCTCTCAGGGACCACTGGTCGAAAATCACTGACCTAGTCGGATACCTGAACATTTGTGTAATAAAGGCACTTTTTAGCCAAAAATCAAAATAGATATATAGCTATTTTTTGTTGCCCCCCGTCTATGTTGCGTCTACTTTGATGCTGCAGCTGTTTCCCTGCAGACAGACACTTGCTTCTTCCTGCAGATGGTCCAGAACTTTGTTGTTGTCAACAAATCATGAAAACAAAACATTTGTCTGTTTCAGGAAAGACGGTGCTAATTTGTGAGGGGGGGGTGTGGGGTGAGGTGAAGCAGAGTTTTAGCAAATCACAGCACAGCGGTCTCCAGCAGATTCATAATGAGCCAATAGAGTGGAGGTGAGATGGAGTTAGAGTCTGTTTTTAAACCAATCTGTTTACAAACACAGTGTTTGTACACACTAAAGTCACCTCTCTTTAAATATGCCTTCAGTTTAAATCAGCCTGGGTGGACACACAGTCATAATACTACCAGCTTGCAGCATCCCCATATTGAATATCTACTGTATGTTCAGAAACATTCAATTGTTTTCTGATAAGTCTTGTGAAGTATTAAATGTTTGTATCAGTGCTACAAACATTCGCAAGAGCATTATTCTTTATGATGATGGACCATTTGCTTTCTTATCAGACTGACAAGCTGCCAAACACCCCGCTTGGAGGCCAGCCAGTTACTGTACTGGACAATATCTACAGCTCTGGGGTGGGATAGATTTTCTACTTGTTCTAAAGCTAAATTGTATACGCTGGTCTTCTGGTGGTCTTCAATGTTCGCCTAGGGAGAGATGGAGCAGGGACTACATATTGTATGAAATTGTGTTGTAGATTAAACTAGGTTAAGAGCGAATTGTGAAGGAACGGACGTTCTATGTTGCTCAATCCATGATGTTTATTGTGTTTACAGAGCCCTGCTAGTCAGCTCCCTGTTGCTGGTGTCTTTAACCCTCTTATATGGCTACTAATCGAGAGATGTGACAATATTTCTTCCTTCAGGATACCGTTTCCCGATGACTTGCATATTGGTCAATACCGAGTATCATAGGATCTGATACGGTGTGTAAGGAATACCAGTAGAACATCTAGGACAGTGGAGTTCAGCAACCCTGAAGGTTCCTTGACTCAAGTTTTGGAAATAGACTTTTATAGATCCCTAACAGAGAGTGAACACTGTGTTAAAGGTAATAGAGGCAACTATTTAGCCAAACATCAAAATAGATATATGGTATTATAGCTATATTCTTTGCCTTTACCACTTACGTTGGCCCAGAACTTTGTTGTTGTCAACAAATCATGAAAACAAAACTTTCATGGGGTTCAGGAAAGGCGGTGCTAATATGTGTGTGTGTGTGTGTGTGTGTGTGGGGGGGGGGGGGCAGCATTTTAGCCAATCACAGCACAGCAGTCTCCAGCAGATTCATAATGAGCCAATAGAGTGGAGGTGAGGTGGAGTTAGATTCTGATTTAAACAAATCTGTTTACAGTGTTTGTACACACTAAAGTTTCCAATATTACCTCTAAGGTTGTCTGAAAACCTGAATTGGATATGAACACAAAATTCGCTTCAAATGACTAATACATGACAATGCAAATTAATACTTTGTAGTACAGTGAGAGTACAAAACTGCCTTGCATCAACAACAGAAATTATCACATACTCGCCGATACTGATGTACTATAGGCTACCAGCATTTTGGGCAGTTCAGCAACTCTAGTGCGTTCTACTAGTACTCAGCTACTTGCTGCTACATATACTCCAGTATGTACATTAACAATGGACTGTACTATGTTTGTGTCTATAGCTGTACGGGGATGCAGAGCCCCCCTCATCTCCTGACTGTCAGTGCCTGTGCCTGGGTCAGCAGTCTTTGTCGCCGTAAGTTTAGCCGGTCATCGGAATGAAAGACCCCCTAAACCCTGAAACCCCCCCGTTTATGTCTGTCTCTTACCCTCCGTCCCTCCATCCATCCATCCCTCCCTCCCTCCCTCCCTCCCACCAGCGGTCTGTCCATGAACATGAGCCTGCTGCCACTGGAATGACGACCCCCCCCCCCCCCCCCCTCTCTCTCTCTGCTGCTGCTGCCCCTACCCCTCCCTTTCCTTGTGTTCCTTTGTTTTACGTCCCCTGCCAGATTCGCCACGTTCCTGTGATTTCAAACCCCTTCGCCAGCCACCGCCCTTTTACCATGACAGCACTGAGTGTGATCATCACTATGAAGTACACACACTCTCTTTGCTACAAACATGTTTTGGTCTGTCGTACTACACACATCTCTGCTGCGTTTTGTGTTGACGTATGAAGGCATGCGTGACCATCCGCCAGGACGTGACAGCAGCACGTAACAATTATTGTGGCAAAAAAAGCAGTGCAATTAATGGTAGTATCGTGATAATCAAAATAGTCAAAATAGTAGTGATTTAAAATACTACCACTTTTGTTGCAAGACCACTTTGGTAGAGGTTTGGGCCGTGTAGCTACCTTGCCAAAGTTGCCATGATATAAATCCAAATGTGGACAAGAAATCAAAAATCATTGGTTAGAAATCAATAATTCAATTCGATCTAATAATTACCGTGATAATAATTCTTATTCCGATAAATAACGATTATCGTCCCCGCTCCATCCCTATAGTGTGCGTGTTGCATGCGCTCTTGTCCCCTGCCTCCAACATTGTCACTCCCGTCATAAGCCGGCATTGTGATCAGTGAAACACACGCACATGCACACACACACACACACACACACACACACACACACACACACACACACACACACACACACACACACACACACACGTTTCTATGTACTAGAAGGACACACACACACACACACACACACACACACACACACACACACACACACACACACACACACACACACACACACACACACACACACACACACACACACACACACACACACACACACACACACACCCAGCTGACCCTAAAACTGCATGTCAGCACATTCAGACAGGCGCATGCAAAACATGTCACCCTCTCTACACCCCCCCCCCCCCACACACACACACACACACACCAGTGAAGCTGCTGAAATAGGCATTTCTTCTGATCTCTTTGTAGTGGTTTGTTTGTGTCCCGCGGCTCACAGCGCATACAAATGTTCATCATTCATGCATTAGAAGTGGCACACTATACAACAACAGTACAGTTACAACACAACACTCAGGGAGTTCCTTGTGGGAGTGCAGACAGTGCAGTGCAGCTAAAGCAACCCCCAAAGCTTCACTTTGTCTTTCTGCGAACAGAGAGAGTTGGTATGTGAATGTGAATGACCAAAAAAAACCTTATTGTAATTGTTCTAGCCTCAGAGTATATATTATTATTATTCTCCCAGAAGGCCTGAGGCTTGTCAACATGTCCATCCAGTCAGACGTCTTTGAGGTGGTGGTTGTGTTTTCATCCATGACCTCTCATGTGACCGTCACACATGAGACGAGTATAACATAATGTCTTGTTTGTTTTATGTTGGTGGGGGTTGGGGGGGGGACTTCCAGCGGAGACCCCCAGCGAAATGCATTGTGCGTTTAAAGTTTTACTGGATGTTACAATTTGGCATTCTCATAAACAGAAGTTCTTATTTGTATAAGAACACTTAAAGGTGGTTAAAAAAAACACTTAAAGGTGGTTCGGACATCTGGTTAGGATGCCTCTCAAGCGCCTCCATAGGGAGGACGAGATGGAGGAATTAGATTGACTTTCTGGCCTTGACCCGTCTCGGGATACCCAGAAGGAAGTCACTAATGTTGTTCGGGAGAGGAAAATCTGGAGCGGTCTGTCTGGGGGAGCTGTTGCCCCCGCGACCCGACTATGGTCGAAGGGTAACAGGAAGTCTCAAATAATACACGGCCCTGAGTATAGTCAGAGTTACACGGTCGCAAACTCCATTCACTTCATGGAATCAGTCCAATCTCAGCTCTATCATCTAAAGTTGTGTTTCACCATGTTAATGATTTTTCTTTTTGGACCTTTTTTTCTAAGAGTGTACATCTGTACACTCTCAGGATTTTTTTGGGAAATGCAACAGCCCTCTCGAGAGCTCAGTTTTTGGACCCCTCAATGTTGCAACATTTCGGCTGGTCCAAGTATTATTTGAGCCGAGCATTCATGTATTCTGTTGAAAATAGATGGATGGATGATATCTTATTTTAGAGGAGATCTACACAATTGTGTGTAGATTTAATAGTTCGCTTGGTCGGAAGAACCATTTTATGTGTAATCATGCGGCTCTAACTATCCAGGTTGAGCGTAGCCTATAAGTCTCGGGTCATCGTCTGGTGGTCCATCCGTGGCTCAAATGCCAAATAAATAATGGAGCTTGACATTAAAAGGGCTGAAAACCACTGCCCTATATGAATTGTTAAAGGGAACTGTAAAGGGACCCTCTTAACGGACCGTTAAGAGGGAATCATTAGTCCAGCCAGTATCCAAACATTACATCCTATTCGGTCGTGCCACACAATTGACCTAATCCAATAATCTGTGTAATGAATGGGATGTGGGGTAGCTGTTGGGGCTCTCTAATGGCCTGACATGCCTCGAAAATGAAAGCTCCGTGGCAAAACAAATGAATATATTATGAAGGAATATGATATGAGCTGTCTAGCAGTCCCAGAGATTGAAAGGCAATATCTGTATTCATTTAGCAACGGCGAGCCACCATAATGTGATCTTTGCCACGCACACATATGTTTGTTTTAGTCTAGTTTTTGTCAGCTAAACAAAAGAGTTGATATTGTGGACAAAAGATATACAGTATTTTGTTGAGCCTTGATGGTGTACACTGTCTGTTCAGCTTTACAAATAACCTTAAGTCACTGCAAACCCGGCATTTGTTCACCAACAGGTGCTCTCTACTCCTACGCACAACACACAGAGATAAAAGTTTTGTTGTTTTGTTTTTGCTTGAAGCAAACCCACTTTGTTTCTTTAGGAATAATAATTTCTATTTAACTTAGTCTTAGTCATGAGTGAAAAAAAAGTTATTGATCTGACAATATCGACACTGGTTATTCAGCTGTGACAGTCACAGAATCACAAACTGTGGCTGTTGTTATCGAAGAAAACCTTACGGGAGAATTACCGAAATCTGTTTGCCAGAACGACGGAATAAATAAATGAAATGTGAAACATTGTTTTCAAATGAAAACTCTTTGCATCTGTTTAGAAAAGGTTACATACCCAGTAATACCCACCCACACACATTCTGGTTGCCAACATTTCCTTTTTTTTTTTTTGCATGATTGAAGGATAAACAATCTGGATGAAAGCCACATGCAGATGAAAAGTAATACACATGTCCAGTGAGTTCTAGTCTAGTTCAGTAGAATAGAAGAATGCTTGCCCTAAAACACGCTCACCCTGGGTTAGTCCAAAAATGTAACCTCAGTAAAACAGTAACAGGGAGGATCGGCCCAAATAATACTCAGCCCTGAGTATAGACAGAGGCATACTGTCACAAACTCTGCACTTCATGGGATCAGTCCAATGGCGGCTCTATCGTCAAGTTGTGTTTCACCAAATTAATGATTTTTCTTTTAGGACCTATTTTTCTGAGAGTTAACAAATTAGAGGCTAATGGACCCACTAGGGTCCATTTGGACCCACTAGGGTTCATTTGCTTCACATTTGTGCACTCTCATTTTGGATCTCAACATTTTGTAAATGTCCCTCTTTTGGCCCTCATTTTGGAAATGTCCCGCTTTCAGGCTGCAACAGCCCTCCCGAGAACTCAGTTTCCCGACCTCTCAATGTCGCAGCATTTAGGCTGGTCCGAGTATTATTTGGGCCGAGGCTTCATGTATTACAGTAAAACTATGGCTAAAATATATCTCATTCATAAATGTAACTTAAGTAAAACTTTGCCAAACCAAAGCTTATTCCTGAACAAAACTTAAGTACTATGCTTAATCCTAAATCACCACACAGTAACATCAGTCAATGAATTATAGGAATACAATAACCTCGAGGAGGCGAGCAATCTGCTGAAAAAAATGGGGGTCAAGTGTGTTTTCGGGTGAGCGTTCCAGTTACCGCTCAATACAGTCTGTTATTGATTAGGCTATACTGTATTTAAACCCTCATACTTAAATAAACCATGTTCTTTCAAAGTTAGAACGTGGCATCTGCAGTATACTGGCCAACTCAAAAAGAAGTTGTGCCATTTTATCCTTTTTTGTGTGTTCCAGCTTTTCTCTGATTATTAATAATTCATGCTTAGCAGTCCTGTATAATGTATCCTAGCATATAACCAGCAGCGATTCTGTTCTCAAGAGGGAGACAGAGAGATACGAAGACGGGGAGAGATGTCAGGGAAAACATGATAAAGTTACCAGGTTTTGGGGGGAAGGCAGATTAGAAGATGAAAAATAAAACATAATTGGAGAGGGACAGGAACATGAATAAATAAATACGCCAATTGTACAGCCAGATAGTGATGGAAAACAAAAAGGAGGTAAAAAAAAATAGAAGATGACAAAAAAGGGCATATTTCAAAAGTAACAACCTACTGATCATACTATAGCCTGATTATTTTGTATTATTTAAATCTTGAAAAGTTACAGTTTTGGACATACAGTATAAGTATTCCCCTGACGAGTGGTTTTGTCGGTATGTCCAACTTTTTCATAACACAATTAGAACCACACATATAATTTAACTCTTGAGGGCGTAAATTCAAGAGTTACAGATCTAAAAGCTTCCATTTTTGTTACCAACCGTCCATCATTTAGCCTAGGGACCACCTGGAATCCTCTCAGGGACCACTGGTGGAAAACCACTGATATAGAAAGGAGCTGGAACAGAGAGACTGGAGACAGAGGTTTGATATTAAAGAAGAGAGAGAGAGAGAGAGAGAGAGAGAGAGAGAGAGAGAGAGAGAGAGCATTGATGCAGTTCCATCTCCTCTGGGCACCTCTTTGATCTTTTTTTCTCTGTTCGGTTCTCCGACTACAGTTCAGTCTCACGAGTCGTTGCACTACTATTCTGAGGAGAGAACCACGGTGAGCACTTAGTCTCACACGTCGATCCCTTGGCTTGCGTGGAGCATTTGTTGCTGCCTTTGATGGTTTTCTCTAGTTCACAATCGCTTTGGAAGAGGATGTTGGCGAAGTGTGTGGCACCTTTATGACCAGTGTCCTTAGATTACTATCTGGAGCGAACTTTGCCAAACAGGGAGGGAAATTGTGCGTTTCATATTTTATTATTGCCATATCCATTACAAGTGTAGTGTAATATTCCAAATATGTATTTTATAGTTTTGTAACTTTACATAGAACATAAACTGAAGTGGCACTGAGGTAGCAAGTTGGGCTAGGCCCCATCAGGCCCCCTTGTGATGTCGGACTAATTAACCAGAACCAAGGATTGGTGTTTTGGCTGAATCTAACATGGTGAAAATGGAGACTTTGATGGAATTAGAATCTCCGGGCGGTAACCACAATGTAACCACAACCCGGGCTCCCCCAGAGTCCTTGAGCAAGACACTGAACGGTGAACCCCTAATTGCCCCAGATGTGCTGGTTGTGACTTGCATGGTTTCCTCCGCCATAATGTATGAAAGTGTGTGTGAATGAATGGGTGAATATGATGCACAAAGTAAGGCACTTTAGATAATGGCGCTATATAAACAACCCATTTACCATTTACAATGGGTCTGTATATTAGGATGGGGGCTGGGCAACTACCACAAGTATCAAATGCTGTATCTAAAGTCTGAATCAAGCCACTTAAAAACGTTCTGTTTGTCTGGGTAGACCCCCCAAAAAGCCCCAAATGCTTTTGAAAACATTTCTTTAAAAGGATACTTTATTGGGAGTTTATTATTGATCTATATCTTCCCTATACTCTGCACAGTGCACAATACACAAAAACTGAGTTTTATTGATTTTATATTTGCCTCTCGTCTCCCTCCCTCCTCGCAGTGGGTGAGATCAGTCCCAGCGATTCCCTGGAGGTGCCGAGCGAAGCTGCCATGTCGGTGAGCGTGCACGAGAATCGCAAGTCGCGCACCAGCACCGGTTCTATGAACATCTCTCTGTTCCACAAGCCCTCGCACCCCGACAGTGTCCTCACGCACCTGAACACGCTGCGGAAACAGTGCATGTTCACCGACGTCACGCTATGGGCCGGGGAGCGCTCCTTCCCCTGTCACAGGTAAGACCGGCTGGACGCTGACACACAGCAAGACCATAAAACCGTCTCAACCATTATGAGTCAGTTGTGACCGCTATAAATTATTTGCTACATGTGAAAATGCCAACAGCCAACAGCCGTGACCGTTCTTCACTGGTTGAGCCTAAACTTTCCCTAACCCCTAGATGGAAGTGTGCAGACTAATATCCAACCAAACGTAGACGTGGACAGGGTTTAAACCAATATGAAAGATAAGCAAGATTAGTTCTCTCAGACATACTGTAGATAGATGCACATTTTTGGGTCATCAGCTTGTTTTGACTCAGAACATTTACGTTTGATAAGTTTCTATAGTGTCTAATAGGTGTTGACACCTATGGGGGGGGGGCTTCTATAGGGGACTTCTTCAACAAAGATGGAGAATGCAAACATTCTTGTATTGTACTCATATACACAGTTGTAGGATACAAAACACCGGGCCACTAGTGGTCGCGGTCGCGAGATGATTTCACCTCTCCTGGACACATTTGTACATATTGGTGAGCACTGAACCAGATTCCTTCAATAGAGTCCAGTGCCAAATTGTGTCTTTCTTTCTTTCTTTCTTTCTTTCTTTCTTTCTTTCTTTCTTTCTTTCTTTCTTTCTTTCTTTCTTTCTTTCTTTCTTTCTTTCTTTCTTTCTTTCTTTCTTTCTTTCTTTCTTTCTTTCTTTCTTTCTTTCTTTCTTTCTTTCTTTCTTTCTTTCTTTCTTTCTTTCTTTCTTTCATGCTATAGCATCCCCATTCTGAGAGCCAAAAATACTGTCTACAACATCTCAGCAATGCATTATGCATGAAATACAAGCCGCTGATATTCCTTAAGTCTGTGAAGCCACAATTTTGTAAAACATTATGGAGTTGGGGGTCCTTGAGTGGGGGTACAGGACAAAACACGGACAGCATAACAATGCAGATAAGACTAATGCAACTTCCAACAGCTGCAACAAGTTCTTTTCAGGCAGTTAGTGCCAAATACTCTGAGACACCATTCCAGTGAGGCAGGGATGGTGGTGGTGCAGGCAGTTTGGCAAGCACAGATTTGAGAAACCCTGACCTTGTGAAACCATCATCAGTGTTGCTAGGCTTTGGGAGAGAAATAAATAGATATGCAGTTTTAAAAATATTTATCTGTGGCACCGATTCAAACTGTGTTTGCCAGGGTGGGGTAACTGTGGGGGGAACATAGTCTGAGCAGATTGAGAACCGCAGCTTTAAAGGTAATAGAGTGTGTGTGAATTCGTGTGTACAAACAAACACTGTGTTTGTAAACAGATTTGTTTAAAAACAGAATCCAACTCCACTTCACTTCCACTCTGTGCTGTGATTGGCTAAAACGCTGCCTCACCCAAAACAAAACCCCCTCCCTCTCCCACATTGAGCCTGACAAATGTTTTCTTCTCATGACTTGTTGACTACAACAAAGTTTGGGCCGTCTGCACGACAAAGCAAGTGTCTGTCTGCAGGGAGACAGCTGCAGCATCAAAGTACAATTTAGAAGCAACATAGGAGAAAAGGGCAAAAGATATAGCTATATATCCATTTTGATTTTTGCCTCTATTATCTTTAAAGCATGTTGACTGACGAAGTGTTCTTTGTCCGCTTCCAGGGCGGTCCTAGCAGCATGCAGTCGGTATTTTGAAGCCATGTTCAGCGGAGGACTGAGAGAAAGTCTGGACAGTGAAGTGAACTTCAGAGACAGCATACACCCCGAGGTAAACACCACTACAACTACTAGCCCTAAACGTGGTACTGCGTTTATAGAGGCCTGCACACACATACACATACAGGGATCTTCATTCAATTTCATTGAGATGCAAATTAATTTTTAAAAATTACAACCGTGTGAAGTGAGGGGAGCTCTTATCATAATGTCATCAGACATCATCTCATTCTGGCCAAACACAATTTGTGTCCTTGTTTCTTTTAGAGCCCGACCGATATATCTGTCGTACCGATATATCGGCCGATATCGATACCGATATATCGGCATCGGTATCGGTGATATTCGTACCGATATATCGGTCGATACATCGGCCATTATATCGGTAAAATCTGCCCATATATCGGTAACATCGGCCGATATATTGGCCGATATTTGCCTGGAACAGAAAAAGAAACACAGCAAATGGAATTATTTCACAAAAGTAAATGATGTCAATGTCGTATTCTATTGTTTACTTGAAAGAGAGAATAAACTTGACGTTTAGAAGCTTTTCAAATGTATTTTTAATTATTTGAATTCATTATTATACATCGGTCCCAAACATCGGTAACATCGGTGCAGTTTTTTCCAAAAATCGGTATCGGCATCGGCCACAAAAATATGGCATCGGTCGGGCTCTATTTTCTTTATACACTTTTTTTTTTACACACTTTTGTCTTCAATGTTTGTGCCCTCTAAGGTTTTTGGTCTTGGCTGTCTGTGTGCACACACTCTTGTGCTTGGGTGTGTGTGTGTGTGTGTGTGTGTGTGTGTGTGTGTGTGTGTGTGTGTGTGTGTGTGTGTGTGTGTGTGTGTGTGTGTGTGTGCGTGTACGCACGTGCTTGCAATTCTCTACATTGTTGCAGTGATCACCATAAAACATTGCAACACACTCCCAGTAGGTCCACCCTCCAACATTCTCCAAATTCCCTTATGGTGGCATTAACAGGTCAATTCTTGTCCTGGCCTACAATTCCTGAACCATGCAGGTCACTAAAAAATTTCCCCCTGAATGGGGGAATGTGATGCACAATCTAGGTAAAGCATCTTGTATAAAAGCGATGTATAAATGTGCCATTTACAATTTGATACAATTCTTACACCCCTCACCAGGGGCAAGAGTGTGGCGTGTCTGCTTCTATAGCAGTCAGCTATGAATGTCAAGAACAGGTAGGGGAGCACATATTGTGCCATAGATTCTGCACACTAACATTTTGATTATTATTACGTCTTAACATCATCTGATAAAGATGTAACGATCAAAGCATTAATCAGCATCTGCAATAAAGGGGCTTTATGTACCGTAATGTCCTGTGTGTTGCGCTACGATTGCTAGATGCTCATGAGATACACAACCATGGTCTGATATACAGTAGTTGACCGTTTCATGCTGAAAGAGTTTTCACATTTTGTGACAGATCAAATGAAATAACATTTTGGCTTCTACATGGTAGATTTCTAACACCAAATGGTCAACCACCAATCAGATTTTACATTTAAAAAACGGCCCCCTTCTGGCAGGTGTTGGAGCTCCTGCTGGACTTTGCGTATTCCTCCCGAGTCATCATCAACGAGGAGAACGCCGAGTCGTTACTGGAGGCGGGGGACATGCTGCAGTTCCACGACATCAGAGACGCTGCCGCAGAGTTCCTGGAGAAGAACCTCCACTCGTCCAACTGTCTAGGAATGATGCTGCTGTCAGACGCCCACCAGTGTAAACGGCTCTACGAGCTGTCATGGCGGATGTGTCTAGTGCACTACGAAACGGTAAACACTTAGCATGTGTCTACTGCACTGCGAAACGTAAGCACTCAGCATGTGTCTAGTGCATTCCGAAACGGTAAACACTTACCATGCACTTAGCATGTGTCTAGTGCACTACGAAACGGTAAACATTCAGCATGTGTCTAGTGCACTGCGAAACGGTAAACACTTACCATGCACTTAGCATGTGTCCAGTGCACTGCGAAACTAGGGCATTAACCAAACACGTTTTTTGCTAGTCGAATCGACTACTTTGGTAGTCGAATAATTGTCGACTAGTCTATAGTGATATATATATTTGTTTTTTAGCCAATAAAATGTGTGATTCTGGACTTCCCATTGAAACAGTGCATGCCAGTTACACTACTGTAACTCAGTTACATTATGACATGAAAAATAAGCAATCAACCAACAATTACTACCAACACCACAGCACACATCCACAATGCCTGCTGCAGAAAATTGAAAAATATATATCAAAAATTATTATTACCGAATAACGAATAATGAATTAATAGTGTCGAATAGTGTTTTGCTAGTCGAATAATCGACTAGTCGAATATTTAGTTAATGCCCTATGCGAAACGTAAGCTCTCAGCATGTGTCTAGTGCACTACGGAATGGTAAGCACTTAGCATGTGTCTAGTGCACTACAAAATGGTAAACACATGTCTAGTGCACTACAAAAAGGTAAACACATGTCTAGTGCACTACAAAATGGTAAACACATGTCTAGTGCACTACAAAATGGTAAACACATGTCTAGTGCACTACAAAACGGTAAACACTTAGCATGTCTAGTGCACTATGAAACGGTAAACATTTAGCATGTATAGTGAACTATGAAACGGTAAACATTTAGCATGTTTCTAGTGCACTACAAAACGGTAAACATTTAGCATGTCTTGTGCACTACAAAACGATAAACACTTGACACCTCACAGCCGAAGCATTACCAAGCATGAAAATGGCTTGTCGTCTAGTTCTCTTCTCCACTAGTCCCAACATAACATTTTAGTCTAGTTTTTATTTTATGACAGAATTGTCAGTGTGTCAGTTTTAGTCATTGTGGCTTCGTTAGTTTTTATTTAGTTTTGGTCGGTGAAAAAAGGTAGTCTACGGACATTGGTAGACGACAAGATTAACACATCTGCTGTCGATCTGCAGTTTTAGCTATTTCTGAATATGAATCATGTGAGGTTTTTCACCTGACAGACAACATATGAAGGAGGTGTCTGAACCCAGAACCATGACAGAAGTGCTTTGGGGAAGATTACGTAGTGAACGTCAGAAATACATTTCAGACACTTGAGAAGAAAACAGAGCCGACTGATTTTCATTGCAAACATTAAACAGGAAAAGCCACGCGGCTGCTGTCCAACACGGCATATTAAATTACATTACTGGCATAGTAAAGCCAAGCGATGTATGAATAAAAAGAATAACAGCCATAACTCAGCTTTGAGAAGAGAAATTTACGGGTTCTGTATTTATTTATTTTTTAGTCTTTATAGACTGTTCCCCACTTTTAATAACAATAAGGGGCACTGGATTGACCTAACCGCTGAGGACTGCACTTTTCCCTGGCTGTTCCAAGTTCAGTGAAATGTGTTTAATTAATGGCATATGTAATATATCTAATCTTAAAGATGACATCATGCGAGCAGAGAGGCAGAGAATGTAATTAGATTGAGCCTGATCTCTTAAGGCATATGCCAAGAGCACCAAGAATGAGAGGCATGCTTACGGCTGCTGCTTCTGTTGGCTTACATTGGTGTAATATTTTAGCATATTTTGGTTCTGGGGCTAGAATGGCTTAACACTTAACCACCAAGTATTTTTTTTAATAATAATAGGTAGCTGCTGCAAGTATTGTTATGGCAAGATTGACAAAGATCTTTGTCAATGGGAATGGGCATATGCATGTGGAAAAAAATCTATGCAAATTCTTGAAAGTGGCATCTTTCATATAAAAGAATAAAGTTAATATAAGATCCATAGTAAGAATTATATATGATATTCAAAAATATATATAAAAGATCCATAGTATTTTTTGTGAAGTGAAACATATATAATTTTGTAATTTATAAGCATAATATATGACATGCAAAACAGATGTAAGTTCTATAGTATTTTTCTTGTAAAGTGGCTTGTATGATGCCACTTTCAAGAGTTTGCATATAAAGGTTTTTAAATATGGGTACTACTGTATGTTTGAGTGATAAAGATCTTTGGTAATGGCAGTAAATGTGACAGCAGTTCTAAACCTGTGGGTCTGGGTCCATTTTGTCTTATATAATTAGTTTGGGATTGTAAGATAACTAAAGTGACAGCAAATCACCGAGGCTCATGATGTCTCATTGAAAATACACACACCAACAATCCAAAGTATTAGCACTAGCCACTCCATAATGAGTCATTTTGCACAATCTGGGTGGATTGTGGCGTAGAAATTGTCGGCGTGGAAGGGAGGTATAGACAGGGTTTCAGTGGTCCTGGTTTCTAATAATAGCCTCTCTAATGCTGTACATGTTGTCACCCAGGTTAGAGAAACAGAGGATTTCTACAGTCTCTCTAAAGACAAACTGCTGGAACTGGTACTCAGTGACGAGCTGGAGATAGAAGATGAACAGGTGAGGAACGTTACAATACTCTTATCTAGAGATATGACAAAAGGGCACAGTTTCACAGCTAGAAGGGTCTTGGGGTCCATTCCCGCTAGGGATGCTGTGGGTGCTGGCAGCGTGTCTGCACCTCCACGTCATCAGTGCCCATACCCAAGGAGGGGTTGGCGAAAGGGCCTTTCTATTCTGTGTGAGTTTGCATGTTCTCCCCGTGTCGCCTATATGGTAGATACCCTCACAAAAACATGCAGTAATCCTGGGCTCTAAAACTACCTCTTCCTGGATGGAGGGGGACAGGAGTTGGTTGGAATAATGTGTTCCTTCCACGCGCTACGTCCAACCAGGGAAACTCATCCTTGTCTGGTGAAAAGCAGGTGGCCCGACTCCTCATGCATTGAAGGAAGCATGAGGCCAGTTCACTGTTTCCCCAGGTGGACGGAGAGTGTGTAGAGCCCATGATCACATTAGGTCTTGGCACTAGGTCAATGGTTTTCAGCTAGTGGTCCGGGGACCACCAGTGGTTCCAGGTGGTCCCCACGTAAATGATTGAAAGTTGGTTAACCAGCCATACACAAATAGAGAATGTAGAAGATTAATGCTCATTTTGGTCTATATGTGTGACTGTTTTGTCTCCCAAATCCAGCCTGGAATTGTGGACAAAAAGCAAAATCAATCTTTAGTTTTGGGTCTGGGCTGCTAAAAGATCATCAAATGGTGGTCCGTGGCTCAAATTCTGAATAAATAGTGGGCCCTGGTATCAAACATGTTGAAATCCACTGCACCAGGTGATAAACAGTTTAAAAAAATCATTCTTCTTCAGAAGAAGAAGCATTATGTCTTATCACAAGGCGTGATTAGCAGGAACAAAGAGAGTGGGGGGAAAAAGATGTTTCCACAGGCAAACCGTTTACGGGTTTTTAAACCTTAAACGACGCTCAATAGAATGATTTCAACCCTGTAATGTTAATATTAAGTGAGCGTTGCTTTGTGAACCAGGTGGTGTTCAACTCGGTGATGCGCTGGGTGCGCTACGACCTGGAGGGCAGGCGCCACCATCTGCCAGACCTGCTGCGTGGCATCAGACTGGCACTGCTGCCCTCCGAGTGTCTGCTGGAGGCTGTGGCCTGCGAGGAGCTGGTCATGGCTGACAGGAGGAGCAGGTACCTGTGTGTGTGTGTGTGTGTGGTGTGTGTGTGTGTGTGTGTGTGTGTGTGTGTGTGTGTGTGTGTGTGTGTGTGTGTGTGTGTGTGTGTGTGTGCAGGGGCGGATTGGCCATCTGGAGTACAGGGAGTTTTCCCGGTGGCCTGGACAAGATCCAAAATGCACTATAGTGGCACTTCCAAAATGCACTAGAATGCGCTAGATGCTCGCCTGGAACATACAGATCAAAATGACCATTAATCTTCTACATTCTCTAGTTGTGTGGACTAAGTTGGGCTAATTCACATGATGAATATTTTAACTCTTGAGGGTGTAAAAATGAAACCAAATGGACCCGCAAGGGTCCATTTGGTTTCATTTTTACGCTCTCAAAGAGTTACATCTGATTAACCAGCTGCCCCCCCCCCCACAGGGTGGCCTGGCAAAGGCAAAATTGTCCCGGTGGGAAAATATGTGTGCCAATCCGCCCCTGTGTGTGTGTGTGTGTGTGTGTGTGTGTGTGTGTGTGTGTGTGTGTGTGTGTGTGTGTGTGTGTGTGTGTGTGTGTGTGTGTGTACTTGTGTGCTTGCATGTGGACATGCTTGTGTGTAGGGGTGTAACGATACATTTTATCAGCGATTCGATACGTATCACAATACATTAGTAGTTTTCAACCAGTGGTCCGGGGACCACCAGTGGTCCCTGAGCGGATTCCAGGTGGTCCCCAGGCTAAATGATGGAAAGTTGGTTAACCAGGTGTAACTCTTTGAGAGTGTAAAAATGCACCCGTGCGGGTCCATTTGGTTTCATGTTGTATGTTTGTATGTTTGACTGTTTTGTTTCCAAAATCCAGTCTGGAATTGTGGACAAAAGCAGAAGAAATCTTTAGCATAAAGTTGATTGCAATTACAGCTTCCCCAGTTGATGTTATGTTGTAATGATTTAAACATCCAAATTAGACATTACTGTATATAGAAATGAGTGGACTAGAAGTAAAAGTACTGAATATTGGACTTGCCCTAGTTACTTTCTACCATGCATGCATGCATGCATGCGTGTGTGTGTGTGTGTGTGTGTGTGTGTGTGTGTGTGTGTGTGTGTGTGTGTGTGTGTGTGTGTGTGTGTGTGTGTGTGTGTGTGTGTGTGTGTGTGTGTGTGTGTGGGGGGGGGGGGGGGGGCGTGCGTGCGTGCGTGCGTGCGCGCGCGCATGGCCTATATTTTTCATCACCTCGTCTCAAGGCCAGTGCTGTGAGTTTGTAGACATAACAGGTAACCCAGATAGCACCTGGCCGCGCTCCTTTTGATCTCTCTGATAGATTTACAAACATGGCAATAATCTACCCCCAGAGTGGTGAGCCTGAGGGCCAGTAGAGACAGCAGGGCACCTGGCTGCCCAGATTTGACCTATTAAAGGGGAATTACACCCCAGAAGGCATTCTTACTTCATTTGTTTGCCTCTGATTTATTTCCAAAAAGTGGTCCAATTATTTTGTTAAAAAAAGAAAGAAAAGGGGCTATGATGTTGTTCAAATTCACCTGTTTCCCTCGCTCCAAATTGCATTTTTTTTGCTATCATGTCTCTCCACCATGTCAATAGTGTGTTGACACTCACTTTTACTTTTGGTCCAGTTGTTCAGCATTCTCATGAGTGGGTGGATGGGGTGGGGGGGGACTCAAGCCAGTCTAAATTAGAATGTAGCTAAATTTAGATAATCATTAAAACACATAAAATTGCGGCTTAGTGATTAATTACAGTTTCAGATTTTAAATTATACTTTTCTTTTTAGCCGTCAACACTAAAGGTCTCAACGGGCCTGAAAATTAAGGCCCGGCCCTAACTGGGCCCTAACAGTTCAGGCCATAGGTCATAGATTTTAGGCCCTACCCTGCCCTAAACTGTCGGGTTTGGGCAAAATTTGAGAATTTGCCACAGATTAAAATGAAATGGCAATCAGCACCATCTTCATAGTAGCTAAATACAGAAAATAACTATTATTCCTACTATAATAAAATAATTCAATATATATTATTTTTTCATGGGGCCCGAGGCTCTACCCGGCTCTACTGATTAGCCCTAAATGTTGGGTCAGGCCTGTTTGGGTTCAGTCCTGGTCGGATGTGGGCAGAGTTTGAGAACTCTCGTCGACACGATTAGGTTTGAGAACTTAGCGAATCTGTTCTCAAAACTTAGATCAAGCTGATTGATTCTCCTGTGCAGGTTAATCGTGGAGGAGGCCATGCAGTGCAAGAAGAAGATCCTCCAGAACGACGGCGTGGTGACCAGTCCCTGTGCCAGACCTCGCAAGGCAGGACACACCCTGCTGATCCTGGGAGGACAGACCTTCATGTGTGACAAGATCTACCAGGTACACAGCAAGTCATCTACAGCTGACTGAAGAAAACAATACATACTATATGTATATAAGACCAAGATACACACAGACAACATAGCAGGGGAAATTATGAGTTCCCTTCACTAAGTCCCTCCCCACCCTGTCCTTCTCCAATAGGCATGTTAGTAGAGGAAAGCTTGAACTGGCTAGCAACAGTTGCTAAAGTATTTGGACTGCCATTGGACAGTGACTAAACCACGCCCTAAAGTGTGGAGTTTTGAGAAGGGCTCATTTTCACAAAGTCCCTCCCCAATCCATCCATGTTCCATCCAGCTGCTAAACTGTTTCAAAGGGCATTGGACGGTGGCTAACCCCCACCTCAGAAGGGCTAATTATGAAAGATCCACGGTTGCAACATAGCAGCCAGATAAACAGTACATATACCCAACTAATGTCGAGTACTGCAAAGAATCCACATCTTTGGAACTTAGCTGGTGTCCTCTGTCTATTTTTGGCAAGGTGAAATAAGAACTTGTCAAATGTGCCTTTCACAGGTATGTTTTATCAAGTACAGAGGGTTATTATTACTATTGTGAAGAACATTAATAACACTTATCGTCCCATACTTGGCAGAGAGCGCTTTTAGAAAGTATCTTTGTCAACAGCAGTTGCATCAGTCGGGACAGATTGACACACTTACTGTATATTACAACAGAAAGACAAACACAGGCAGGGTGGCCAGATCAAGAGTTATTTGGGAGGACGGCAGTAGTGCTCCAGCACACTGAACATACTAGGATGTTGCAGTAGTTCCATCACACTCATGTGAAATGAGGGGTGCAGTGAGGGCAATAATTCTATGGGCCAGAAGATGTCTCACGTTATCATTTACTGTACTTGCCTAAACAAACATTGAAGACTTAGCTAGCGACGGGTTGTTTTTTAAATAGACTCTAAACCAGGGGTGTCAAACTGGTTACAACTGCGGACATGATTTACGGAAAGGAAACAACGCTGCTACTCCCCTCCCTGCTTTCTATGCCCAGGTGTGAAATGTTGTCAACAACAGATTATTTTTTAAACTATTTGAGTTGTGGTGGATACTGTCCTCTGTTCCTAGTAGGACATTGAGAGCCTAACCATTAAAGGGGAGATAACATGAAATTCAACTTGTTTTCTATCCCCACAAATGATCTAGTTTGAACAATCACTCTTTCATATCATATAGGAGCTTTAATGTAAATTGCTCTCAGGAACAGCTTGTTTGATTTTGGCCTCATAATGATGTCATCAATGTACCCTGCTTCAGTCTTCAGTTCCAAATGTGCATTTCCACTTTGTTTATAATGTCCTCCATTGTTAATTTTCCAACAAGCCTGGTTTTATATACCAGCAGTGTTATAATGACTCTACTATAAAATATCCTCCACATCAGTGCCCCCCACCACCTCAGGACATTGTGGTACTGAGTGGTGATTGAGACTCAAACAATTAAAAATAAGCTTAAGGGACTGATAATATGATATTAAGTATTAAAACAATTTTAGGAATCCATGTTGTTTGCGCTTTAACCATTGTCACAGCTCAATGAGGTTAAATTTCCACCTCTCATACCAAAATGTGTCTTGTCTTGTCAAATAATATCTTGTAGCCAATGTCTCCATTTCATAAACAGTCTGGAAAACAAAGCCAAGCGCTATCTGTGTAAGTCAGTGCCTGTGATCAACTTTGAGTCAACTTTAGTGGCCCTTGACCCAAACTGACTTTGACACCACTTGTCTTAAACAAAAACCCATACAAAAACCGACAAAACTGTCTAAGGAAGTGAACCAAATGGACCCTAGCGGGTCCATTTGGTTCCATTTGTACACTCTCAGAAAAAAAGGTCCTAAAAGAAAAATCATTAACATGGTGAAACACAACCTAATGATGTCATCAAGTTGTGTTTCACCATGTTAATGATTCTTTTCAGACCTCCAGGAGACACAGAATGGGGCGGAACTTTTTTTTATCATGTCCACACAACATCTCTAAAGGTATATTAATGACATAGTAGAATGTTGAAAATGTGTGAAATCTCCCTTTAACAAGTGATAAATCAGAATGGCTGACTGTGTGTTGTGTCTGCAGGTGGATCATAAAGCCAAGGAGATCATCCCCAAGGCAGACCTTCCCAGCCCCAGGAAGGAGTTCAGTGCCTGTGCCATAGGCTGTAAGGTCTACGTGACGGGGGGGCGGGGGTCCGAGAACGGAGTGTCCAAAGACGTGTGGATCTACGACACGGTCCACGAGGAGTGGTCCAAGGGAGCCCCCATGCTCATAGCCAGGTAAAGAAAAACAATAATGTAGAGCCAGGTAACACCATCAGTAGGGGGTCTCGGGACAGGGGGTCCCCGGATAATAGATTACACGAAAAGTTGCCATAGTCCATTAGTCTAATAATATTTCTTTACTTTCAACCTCTTACTAAGCTGGGATGACCAGATCCCATGCATGTTGTGGCAGGCTGGTCAGACCAATACTTGTAGTCATCAGTAGTTTTCAAAGGAGTGCCGTTATATCATTATTCAGCAAACAAAATCGTCACAGAGATAGCCTCCGGTTTCAAAGGCAATACAAGGTATAGGTTGCAAGTGCACCATTATTAACCACTCCTTGCATTTCAGTACATTTTTAACACGTTTCATCGCTTGATCGCAACTGCGAATAGGTTTTTGGCAGGGTGCCCAGGAGGTGTCCAAAGCATTCCTCGATGAAAGGAATAAAACATAAATGATCTGAAGCTTGAAGCCTTCTAGTTATCTCAGTCAGCAATACACTAGAGGTTAACACGCTGGGCATTACTATGTGGCTGTATAAAAGCCTCTGCAAGTCCCATACACAGGTGCACAGTGGGAGGGAGGGACGCGGGGGGCTATCACCCCCAGTAATAGGGACTTTATGCAGTACGACGGTGACGTCTCCATCACAGCAACAGGAAGTCGATCCGTGCTGGATAGAAAAACCTACACTTTAATATGCTGTTTGTCTTTTGACAGCTTTGACAATTTTGTCAGCTACAGCGACTGCTTCATAGCCTCCATACATCTGTGTAATCTTGCTCAAAAGTGGGAGGGGATGTTGTGAAGTTATTCGCGAGCGCTATGGGCTGCGTGCACATACCTCCCCAGATTGACCACCTCAGTTACAAGATGCTCTCTGCGGCCCTCCCTGCTCATGGGGTCATACACTGATGTGCCGATCAGCTGACCCGACTGGGCGGCCAATTTAAGCTCACCTATCACTGTTCTTTTGCCGTATGGGTCCCTGATTTGTGCTTAGGCACCGTTTTCATCCACCACCAGGCTCTGCTTTTAGTTCCATTCCCCATGGGGGGAACTCTCCATCTATCTCCCTGCTCTTAATGGTTAATGGTGGTTATCCAATTGTGCTGAGCACAGAGAAAAATGCAGCAGTAGCCCCGAACGCCAAGATATAATATAGTATCTCACACACACACACACACACACACACACACACACACACACACACACACACACACACACACACACACACACACACACACACACACACACACACACCACACACACACACACACACACACACACACACACACACACACAGTATGCTATATTAACATATGGGTTCATTTTATTTTTGAGTTATGCGGTTGAAAGTACATTTATATTTTGATTTGCTCCTGATTTGTGTTTCCCTGTGTGTGTGTGTGTGTGTGTGTGTGTGTGTGTGTGTGTGTGTGTGTGTGTGTGTGTGTGTGTGTGTGTGTGTGTGTGTGTGTGTGTGTGTGTGTGTGTGTGTCAGGTTTGGTCATGGTTCAGCAGAGCTAGAGAACAGCCTGTACGTGGTGGGAGGTCACACAGCGATAGCAGGGGTATTCCCTGCATCGCCCTCCGTCTCCTTAAAGCAGGTACCAAACCTCCACCCATCTAAACCCTCTAGGGAACCAGACTAATGACTCGATTTTGATCCTAGTTTTCACCAAATCACTGGGCACACGGACAGACAGTATTTGTTATGGGTTTATATGCACCACATTTTCACTACAAGCTCCATGAGCTTGTAGATCTGATATTTTTCAACTGCTGAAGTAATGCCAATAAATGCTAAGTAATGCTAATAATGCAAATTAATGGCAAGTAAGTAATGCTAATAAAGCTAAGCAATGCTAAGTATTTTTAATAATGCTAATGCTTAGTATTGTTAGTAATGCCAATAATGCTAAGTAGTGCTAATGCTAAGTAATGGTAATGCTAATAATACTAAGTAATGTTAATGCTAAGTATTGCTGATAATGATAAGTAATGCTAATAATACTAATTAATGCTAATAAACGCTTAGAACACCAAAAGATGTTCCCGCGCCAAAATGGATTAAAATAAATACATTCACAATCCCACATGTATTGTCTTGTTTATTCCTTGGTTGTTTCCCCCTCTAGGTGGAACGGTACGATCCTCTGAGTAATAAATGGACCATGATGGCTCCGCTACGGGACGGAGTCAGCAACGCAGCCGTGGTCAGTGCCAAACTAAAACTCTTTGTGTTCGGAGGAACCACCATACACAGAGACAAGGCTTCCAAGGTGAGTGGTGACGTGTCTAATATGGGACACTTCTATGGCACTGACAGGGAACAGAGTTGCTCTGCAATTCCCTGCGTGCTCTACTCTAATGCATGGCTTATAACTAACTAAATACATATTTATTTTGGAGGGCACTTCCTTGACACAATAAAAAATTACTCTGACATAAATACTGCCAGGTGCTAAAAGCTCTTATAGCACCGTTGGTTCGTTTCCAACATTATTTTGTTGGTTTACACTCACTGCGTTTTGGCTTTTCTCTATAGCAGGGTTTTTTAACCGGTGGTCCGGGGACCACCAGTGGTCCTTGAGAGGGTTCTAGGTGGTCCCCAGCTAAGTTGTTTAAACCAAATGTAACTCTTCAGAACGTAAAAATGATTTTTTACGCTCTCAAGAGTTAAATTATCCATCATGTGAATTAGTCCAAATCTACACGACTAGAAGATTAATGGTCATGGACAGAAGCAAAAGAAATCTTTAGTTTTGGGGTCTGTGGGTCTAAAAATATCCTCAATTGGTGGTCCGTGGCTCAATTGCTGAATAAATGGTGGGCCCTGGGATGAAAAAGGTTGAAAACCACTCCTCTGTAGCTCCAGTTAGCTCATAACACTTATATTGTGGTTATCAGAGTTCAGAAGGTTTTTATGCCGTTCAGACTATGGGTTGTATGGGTAAGTCTCCCAGTGGCTTAGATGCAGAGATGTCCAACTCAAATACACAGCGGACTAAAATAGAAAAATTGGTGCAAGTTGAAGGCCGGGGTTTCAACACATGGACACGGTTTGCATTGATAATTGAAAAAAACTTTCATAGTAAAATGAGAAAGCAAATCAATAGACCTTTCAGTAAACCCCTCCCAAACTGCTATGGTCCAATCACAGCTAAGCACAACATGTGATAGACAAACCTCTCCACCAATAGATTTCCTATATGATAAAACATTGCTTTAAAAAAATGTCACACATACATTTTTCCACTGCATAAGACATGCTGTGTTGATGGATTTGGAAGAGATTTTGAAGGCCTGGATCCAAATATATTTACATTGGAATGAATTGCAATTTACATTGGAATGCATGAGCCCGTCTGGAAAGTGTCCTAGGGTGGACCAGAGGGCGGGGCTTACCTAAAGTTCTATTGCTTTCACGGAACTCCATTCCCAACCCAAACAAAAACATTAATAAAACAACAACCGTCCTCCGTCCGTCCCGCAGGTGCAGTGTTACGACCCGGTGGCCAACCGCTGGAACATCGCGGCCGAGTGCCCGCAGCCGTGGCGCTACACGGCGGCCGCCGTCCTGGGCAGCCAGATCTTCATCATGGGCGGCGACACCGAGTTCACGGCCGCCTCGGCGTACCGCTTCGACTGCGACGCCAACCAGTGGACGCGCGTGGGCGACATGACGTCCAAGCGCATGAGCTGCCACGCCGTGGCCTCCGGCAACAAGCTGTACGTGGTGGGGGGATACTTCGGCACGCAGCGCTGCAAGACCCTGGACTGCTACGACCCCACCTCCGACAGCTGGAACTCCATCACCACCGTGCCTTACTCCCTCATCCCCACCGCCTTCGTCAGCACCTGGAAGCACCTGCCCGCCTAGGTCCCCGGGGGACGGAGGGACCGAGCACCGTGGGGATCAACTCCAGCACAGGTAAAGAAGGACGCTGCCGGGCCGATGTTTTTTTTACGCGTTATGGTTTGATTGATATGTGTGGTTTGTTCTTACTTGCGTAAGCAGGCGCAAGTTAAGCTAACGGTGCGCGGCCGGTGTTCAGTGTAATAGTGTTCAAGTAATAGACCTTTATAGCTGAAGTCATGAGTATTAGCTCACTCCACTCAGGCACAAGTAGGGCCATGGCCTACTTGTGCACAACGTGCAGTTTGCACCGTGTGCTGATCTGGTTAGGGCAATTTATTGGGTATTTTAGGGTAATTTATTGGGTATTTCTTTACCAATGGGTTTGAAAAAGATCCCAGGACTGAGCCATGAGGGAATTTACAACAGGTTTTTGAGTTAGTGCTTGCCATTAGTATTTACTATTTGTAGAAGTCTTCCTAGAGAGATGTCGGTACATACTACAGACACAGATACACAGTACACACACACATACACAGCACACACAGCACACACAGCACACACAGTACACACACACACACACACACACACACATACACAGTACACACAGTACACACAGTACACACACACACACACACACACACACACACACACACACACACACACACACACACACACACACACACACACACACACACACACACACACACACACACACACACACACACACACACACACACACACAGCCTCTTACACCAGACTGTTGACTCACACAATGTTAAAACGCTTCTGTTATACAATCTGTACAAACAGCAGTGCAGACGTGACTCTCTTGTCATTGGGGAGGACTAATAATAATAACTAGCCAATAATTAGTGCTGGCAGCAAACCGCTGGTCAGTCCTATAGTAGATCTTCTCCACAAAGTTCATACAGCAGGCCTATATCATTTTAGTGGTAGTTTCATGGGTGGCTGAGTTGGTAATCAATGACGTTATGGAGTCAGGCCAGTTGAAGCTATAGTGAGTCATCAAGTCTTAATTACGGAGAGTCAAACCTTGTATTTACCGAGTATTGAACAGCAGGGTTGGACTGGCCAATGGCCATAGGGAGTACCAGGAGCTCTCCCGGTGGGCCGCGACCATAGGGGCCCACAAGGGGGAGTAAAAAAATAATAATAGAGGCCTGTTTTATACCTGTATCAGTGAGTGACAAATAAACCCTTTTCTATCTTCCTTTTGCCAACATCATTCTTGTGAGAGCAGCAAAGGGTTGTATAGGTGTCTGTTGGTTTGTATCACTATTTTGATTATTTCGTTTTGTTTGTGTGTGTGCTGACAGAGCGGGGCTATCTGCACGCTGGTTGTGATGGGCCGGTCTGGGCCAAATTCATGCAAAATGGGCCAGTCTGGGTCCAATTCACACATAAAATGACTGGGACAAATTATTGTCCCAGTCCAGCCCTGTTAAACAGTGACGTCACTGTTATGCTACGAAACACAGAAGCAACATGAACTCAAAAACGACCATAATCAGATAGTGACTTGTCCGCACAAATTGGTGTTTTCATGAGATCGGACGGGATCGTGATTTTTTTCACCGCTGTGTGGGTTGGGAAACAGTCATTCAAGATGTGATGTCCCCCAGACCCCACCCTCCACACGATCAGAAGAAGCACAGTAAGTGCTAAAAGGTTTTCAGAAAGATATAACCTGCCAGACTATCAGGATAGAAACAAAGGCCAAACGAAAAGCATCATTTGCATTCTAATCCGGGTGATTCGCGCTATAGCACTTACAGTTCTATAGAGCAGTGGTTTTCAACCTTTTTGATACCAGGGACCACTATTTATCCAGCATTTGAGCCACGGACCACCATTTGAGGACATTTTTACCCCACATACCCCAAGACTAAATATTTCTTTTGCTTTTGTCCACAATTCCAGACTGGATTTGGAAAACAAACCAGTCAATCATACAGATCACCATTAATCTTCTACATTCTCTACTTGTGTACACTTGGACTAATTCAGATGGTGAATATTTTAACTCTTGAGAGTGTAAAAAACGAAACCAAATGGACCTGCAAGGGTCCATTTGGTTTTGTTTTTTACGCTTGGTTTCATGTTTACGCTTGTTTCATTTTTACTCTGGTTAATTTAACCAACTTTCCATCATTTAGTCTGTGGACCACCTGGAACCCTCTCAAGGACCACTGGTGGTTCCCGGACCACTGGTTGAAGATCACTGCTATAGAAGGTCTGATCAGGTCTGACCTTTGTCCTTTCTTCCTTCTCAAGAGCTTAATCATGTTTTCAAATGGATTTTTTTATTTGGTGGTAGAATATGGGATTCCCTTATCGTAGGACGGACTAGTGCCGGTCCACGGACCGGTGGTTGGGCAAACTCTACCTATATGACTTGAGCAGACAAAGCTGTCGGTTGGTAGCTGTAGAGAATGAGAGAACAGCAACCCACAGGGCTCTGCTTGTACAGTACATACTGTAAGTGGGAGTCGGATATGCCTGTGAAAAGGTAGCTGTGTGTGTGTGTGTGTGTGTGTGTGTGTGGTGTGTGTGTGTGTGTGTGTGTGTGTGTGTGTGTGTGTGTGTGTGTGTGTGTGTGTGTGTGTGTGTGTGTGTGTGTGTGTGTGTGTGTGTGTGTGTGTGGTGTGTGTGTGTGTGTGTGTACGTCCAGCCCAAGCCAACCATTATGCATTAAAATTGTTTTAATTATAAGAGAGTATCAAGTAAACTTTCATAAGAGCAAGCTCATCGAGATGAAGTCACAGTCACTGGCATCTCTACAAAGCTGGCTAGTAGCACCTTCTAGTAGCATCAATTCTATCGCAGTGATGTCATTTGAGGTCCACAAACTTGACCCCTTTTTAGCCCCGATTCCTTCTAAATCAGTAGCTCCCAGATAAAAGTCTAAAACGACACAGTGCTTTCCCCCCATTTTAACGGATTAATACTTGAAGATTGACAGCTTGGCGGTTGGCACGCTAAGCCCCTCTTGTTGGCTGCGAGTGGAACTCACGCTCTCTGCTTTCGATTCCAATTTACTTCCTTCGTCTGTCAGCTTAATCGCCCTTTGAAACGTGGAAAGATTTGGTGTTGCACTCAGACGCGTGACCCATTACATTCTGTCACGTACGAAGAAGGCACAGGTTAGGATTGCGTTATTTAGAATATACGGCCATCTGCTTCATTTGCAATTGTTTGTCTGCGTTTGCCAAAGGAAAAGAAAGCAAATGCCTGCTGAGATTAAAGAAAGCATCTTTCCTCCAGGGCCGATCTTTGAGAGTGTAAACATGAAACCAAATGGACCCTTGCGGGTCCATTTGGTTTCATGTTTACACTCTCAAGAGTTAAAATATACATCATGTGAATTAGCCCAAGTCTAAACAACTAGAGAATGTAGAAGATTAATGGTCATTTTGATCTGTATGTTTGTTTTGTATTTTGTTTCCCAAATCCAGCTTGGAATTGTTGGACAAAAGCAAAATAAAACCTTTAGTTTTGGGGGTCTGTGGGGCTGAAATGTCCTCAAATGGTGGTCCGTCCGTGGCCCAAATATCGGATAAACAGTGGGCCCTGGTGTCAAAAAAGTGGAAAACCACTGCTTCATATGAAAAACTTTGGAGGTGCCCACTGCCCACCCTGCCAACCTTCCAGCCCACCCTAGTAGGGCTGGCTAAATCCGGCCCTGCTTTCCTCCTTCCTCCCCCTCCGTGACGCACATCTAGAAGTTCGTTTTACAAGTGTGACTTTAAGACCTGCTTTGTCACGCAAAGAGCGAACGGAGAGAAAAACAATATTGCGATTCCTCGTTCACCCGATCAACATGATCTGACAGTCCTGTGACTTGAGGTTTGTATCGCGGCCAGGTAGCTCTGCATCCCAAAGTCTCTCTACCAAAGTTCAGCATCACATTACGTAACACTTAATGTCTGCTGACTGCTACAGTCATGTAATTGGTTGCCAGAGACGCGCAGACTATACAGTAGATAGATGTTGTGGTGTGTGAGTGGTCAAAACTATTTCCATATGTTTCCTCCAAGCAAGATGTTCCCATGCATGTTCCCATTAAGTGAAACACTGCTGACTCGGCTCCTTGGCCCCAACAGAGCCCCTGGCCCGTTCCTTTACTTAATATGTGACAGCAGCAATCCATGGAAAATCCCCAGGGAAAATTCTTGTACATCTATCTTTTACTGTAATACCGTAATAGCCTTTCCATCTAATATCAATATCTCTCTGGACCCAGTTCACCGTCTGAACACACCCCTCCCCTCAGTTACAGGGTTGAAAGTGTAGGATTGTAGATTAGATTCTAACAGCTACTTTATATTGGAGATTATTATTTGACTTTTTTGTCAAGTAAATGCTCCGCTCGCATTCATGTGTTTGTAAACAGATGCTTAAAACAGAATCTAACTCCACCTCCACTCTATTGGCTCATTATGAATCTCCTGGAGACTGATGTGTTGTGATTGGCTAAAACGCTGCCTCACCCCACACAACCCCCCCCCCCCCCCTCACAAATTAGCACCGCCTTTCCTGAGTCCAGCGAGTGTTTTGTTTTCATGATTTGTTGACAACAATGAAGTTCTGGACCGTCTGCAGGATGAAGCAAGTGTCTGTCTGCAGGGACGCGGCTGCAGCATCAAAGTAGGAGCAACGTAGAGGGGGAAAAGTCAAAAAATATAGCTATATATCCATTTTGATTTTGGGCTAAAAAGTTACCTCTATTACCTTTAAGCAATATTAATATACCTTTGGATGAACACCTGCCCTAGAAACTCACGCACAGTTATACCACAATTTCCCTTAAACTTAAAGAATCGAAAAATAATATATTTTTTTCAGATGCGGTCACTATGCTCGCAAACGTCCCAAGAAACTAGCTAGCCTAGCCCCCATGTCTGCTGCACTCTGAGAGACAAACAAAATGGCTGAAATCTTTGTTTTGATTAGCCGGTGAACAGGGCTGGTTTGAACCACGTGACATGTTTCAACCAATCAGATTAGTTTCCTCAAAACAACCTGTGGTATATTCGTTTGCACAGCGTGCACAATATCTGAACGGGAGACCCTGGTATCCAAGCCAGGGCTCTCATTTTTTCCCTCTTTTCTTTCCAAAGACAAGGACAGTCCTCTGCCTGTCCCTTTTGGACACCCCATATACATGATAATGTCCTTTCAACACTTCCTCACTGGGCTCCCCGTGGACTCCATCAGCGTGTGTCCCTCGGGCCGCTCCAGATTCCACTCTGCCACCAGCTGTTCACCACTGACAGTGTTCTAAAGTGAGCTCTAAGCCTCTTCCTGCTGACATCCATTAGAACTGGCCTCCCCGGGCGCTAACGCTGATGGAAATAGACACACACTGGGCACCAAGCACAAGAAGAAGAAGACGGAAAATAGACCCGTTATTGCAGTTAAACTTTGTGACCAAGGACCCCCAGAATGTATATGTACGTATTTGGATCATAAGTGAGCGCTCGAGTTCCTTTATCAGTGTTGGGCACTGTTACTAAATACAGTAATGTTAAATAATAAGTAATACTATGTTACTTAATACTTGGAATCAAGAGATAATATATTCTATTTATATTACATATTACAGCAAAAGAAAAAGCATGCACAACACCACAATATGTCTAGCTTCTTTTAGAACTGAACCAAATCCATTCTTTGTGAATAATCATAATACATACAAATGAATCATCAAATATATAAATCATTCAAAAGGGGCAATAAAATAAAACAGCAATTTCTCTTAACCTTTTCAAATTAATGTTAAAATTGTAATAACATAGCATAATAATACTAAGTGATACACTATACTCACGATTGGGTAAAATAATATTTCAGTAATATTAACTGCAACTTGTTACCAGTAGTGAGCAACGAACAGGTCGCAACCAGGTTGCGACAAGTTGCGACCAGGTTGCAATTTACCTTCTGGCCGTGAGTAGTTGCTAGTCGCACCCTGGTTGCAACCTGGTTACAACAACCTGATCGTGACTAGTTGCAATGGTCACAACCTGGTTGTATCCTGGTCGCGACTAGTTTCATCCTGGTTGCGACTAGTTGCAGCCTGGTCGTCGGTCACTATTGGACGTCACTGTCCCTCAGGAAAAGACTACCATATGGATGTGTGCGTGAGATTATGGTTGCCAAACCCTGAACAACAAAAAATGCACATTAATCACTTAAACCTCTTAGTGCAGTTGAGTCGGGACTAGTCCCTCTGGGTTTTGTACTAGCGTACTTTTCTGCTTTCGCTTCTTCTGCGGTGTATTAAGTGGTTAATTCAAGAAGCCCAGGCTAGTCTTCTTTAGAGTGTGTGTGTATAATACGGTATGTGCGTGGCTGCGTGCGTGATGCAGGTGAGAAAGGTGTGTGATGCTCGGTGCAGTGTACCATGAGTCAACAACACTCCTCTCCTCCGCCCACTTCCTCTACCTCTCTCTATCCATCCATCCTCTTCAATCATCATCTGTTCTCTCCTCCTCCTCCTCCTCCTCCTCCCTGTGGCTCTCAGCTCCTCTCTCCTTGCCTCCGTCTCTCCCCCGCTCTCTCCTCTCCGCTCATCTGCAGTCCTTCAAAAATTCATGTTGTGAAACTGGATTCCCTGAGCAGCCTGCAGCCTCTCTGTCTCTGTCTCTCTCTCTTTCTCTCCCTTTCTCTCTCTCTCTTTATTCATTTGTCTCTACTCGGTCCATTACCCATATTTCATTTACACATTTCACACGTACACTATCTGGCTATTTTTATAATCCCTTTCTTTTTTTCTCTTTTACTACACACACAAGCGCACACATGCACTCTCCTCTCTCCAAGTCTCGTGCACACACACGCACGCACGCATGCCCGCACTCACGCACTCACGTTTCTCCCGTATGTGTGTATTTTTAGAGCCCGGCAGTCCAGAGCATGGCGGCTCTGTCAAAACAAGCCCACTAGCATCTCTTGTCAAGACCCTCGTGCAACGCTTCAAAAGAAAAGTTTAAGCTTATAGGAAGACACGGCTAATATACACCTCCAGAAAACAAACGTTTGTCACTTCCTCTCTCTGGTCTGTTGTTCCGTTCCTTTGTCATCTGTCGTTGCTTTGTTGGACACGCAAGACACTCGAGTTCCTCTGTCGACGCAAATACATCTGTTGTTTTTGTTTCTTTGCTTTGTTTTGTTCAGCGTGGAGCCGATGCCACCCACATGCTACTCACATCATTACCCGCTTATAGTCCAGCATCCGTATTGTGGGGAAAGGAATAAAGAAAACACACGCACGCACGCACGCGCGCACGCACACACACACGCTCGCTCGCTCGCTCGCGCTCGCTCGCTCTCGCTCGCTCGCTCGCTCGCTCGCACTCGCTCACTCACTCACTCACTCACCATCACTCACTCACTCACTCACTACACTCACTCACTCACTCACTCACTCACTCACTCACTCACTCACTCACTCACTCACTCACTCACTCACTCACTCACTCACTCACTCACTCACTCACTCACTCACTCACTCACTCACACACACACACACACAAACACCATTGATCCTATAGTTAGTGACATCGATACAGGGCAGTGCTTTTCAAACTTTTTGATACCGGGGGCATTATTTCTTCAGAATTTGAGCCACGGACCACCACTTGAGGAAATTTATAGACCAACAGACAAAACTAAAGATTTGTTTTGATTAATCATTACCATTAATCTTTTACATTCTCTAGCTGTGTAGACTTATGGGCTAATTGAGAAAATGAATATTTTAACTCGATAGTGTAAACATGAAGTTTGTTTTCATGTTTACGCTCTCAAAGAGTTACAGTACAGTACATCTGGTTAACCAACTTTCCATAATTTAGCTGGGGTCCACCTGGGACTCTCTCAAGGACCACTGGTGGTCCCGGGAACACTAGTTAAAAAACACTGACATAGGTATAGACAGATCTAGAAAGTATGGGCCCCTGGGCCAACACCAGCCAAAGGGCTCCCCTACACCGAAGCATTTTTCTTCCCATCGTGGCACATAATGTCTGCACATACGCATATCAATTATGACATATCGGCCTGCAAAATTCACCTGCATTTCAGCAGGATTTACAGCAAGGGATTGCTCAACAATAATAAACAGCAAAAATACTAAGCCAAAGACAATGGCCTAAAACTCCAAACCGGAGCTTTTTGTCTGAACAAGCACGTGTTGTTCTACACTTCAAACATTTGGGCTGGGTGGGTGGTGTTCTGGAAGGCTGCTCTCATCGCTGCTATTCGACAGCGTGTGATATTCCCTCATGCCTTTGTTAAGGAAAAATGGCCGTCGGCAGCTGTTCTCGTCTCCCTGGGGCTAAACAGCAGCAGCAGCTTCCCAAAAGTTCACCCAGTCTTTTCTTTTTTTTAACGGATGCCTGTCGTATTCTCCTGAGCCCACATATTGCTTAGGAGACAATGGAGAAATCAGGCTTTTAACAACGTGTCCCTCAGCTCCACCTCAAGCCTGTGTTCCTCTCTCACCTGGTCTGTTCTCTCTCTCTCTCACCATATGCCTCTCCTTCTGTCTGTCTGTCTGTCTGTCTGTCTGTCTGTCTGACTTGCAATCCAACGCTCCTTCACTCTCTCTTTCTCACCAGCAGTCTGGGGCAGCTAGATTAACAGCTACAGTGATTTAGTGCTTATCACGATTCCTAGAGATGAATGGATCGTACAATTGATAGAGTGGATCATTGACGGCCATATGGATTGTTGTTTATGGGCGGATTTTGTGGATGGATAGGGCTCCCCCAGAGTTAGTGTCAATATGTCCCTGAGCAAGACATTTATAAGGGAAATTTCATAGTTGTTGTTGTTTTTTTTTTTTTTTGTTTTTTTTTTTGCAAAAACATATACGTTAATGACACTTCCTTTCACTTTCCTGGCAGTCTTTATGTGTATAATATGTGGTTTTAGATGTTTGAAATTTTAGACCAGTGAGTCCAGTGTCTCTGATGTCATGGACACTATACTTCCTGGACTACAATTCGAATTTGTAAAACAGCGCACCTCCCTATCCACAAGGAGGAGGGCTGTTTTACAAAATTCTGACATGTAGTCCAGGAAGTATAGTGTCCATGACATCAGAGACGCTGGCTCACTGCAAAAATAAAAAAAAATACTAAAACCACATATTATACACATAAAAACTGCCCGGAAGGTGAAAGGAAATGCCATTAACATATATGTTTTTGCAAAAAAAAAACAAAAAAAACCCTAAAACAACAACACTATGAAATTTCACTTATAAATGTCTTGCTCAGGGACAATTGACTACTAACTCTGGGGGAGCCCTATCCATCCACAAATCGCCCATAAACAAAAATCCAATATGGCCGTCAATGGTCCCTCTATCAATGTACGATCCATTCAACTCTAGAATCGTGATAAGCACTAAATCACTGTAGCGTGAATCTAGCTGCCCCAGACTGCTGGTGAGAAAAGAGAGAGTGAAGGAGCGTTGATGCAGTCAGACACTGACAACAGACCTGACAGACAGACAGACAGAAGAGAGGCATATGGTTAGATAGAGAGAGAACATACCAGTTGAGAGAGGAACACAGGCTTGAGGTGGAGCTGAGGGACACGTTGTAAAAGCCTGATTTCTCCATTGTCTCCTAGCAATATGTGGGCTCAGGAGAACTACGACAGGCATCCGTTAAAAAAAAGAAAAGACTGGTGAACTTTTGGTAAGCAGCTGCTGCTGTTAGCCCCAGGATGACGAGAACCGCTGCGACGGGCCATTTACCTAAACAAGCTGATGGAATATCACACGCTGTCGAATAGCAGCGATGAAGCAGCCTTCCAGAACACCATGCACCCAGCCCAAATGTTTTGAAGTGAAGAACAAACACGTGCTTGAGTCAGACAAAAATCACCGGTTTGGAGTTTTAAGGCATTGTCTTAGCTTAGTATTTTTGCTTTTTATAATTTTGAGCAAATCCCAGGCTGTAAATCCAGCTGAAAATGCAGGTGAATTTTTGCAGGCCGATAAGTCATAATTGATATGCGTATGTGCAGACATTATGTGCCACGTTGGAAGAAAATGCTTTCGGTGTAGGGGAGCCCATTGCTGGTGTTGGCCCAGGGGCCCAACTTCTAGATTGTCTATACCTTTATGTCAGGTGTTTTTTTAACTAGTTTCCCGGACCACCAGTGGTCCTTGAGAGAGTCCAGGTGGACCCCAGCTAAATTATTGAAAGTTGGTTTAACCAGATGTACGTACTTTTAACCTCTTTGAGAGCGAATACATGAAACAAACTCATGTTTACACTATCCGAGTTAAAATATTCATTTTCTCAATTAGCCCCTAAGTCTCTACATAGATAGAGAATTTCAAAGATTAATGGTAATGAATAATCAAAACAAATCATTAGTTTTGTTCTTGTTGGTCTATAAATTTCCTCAAGTGGTGGTCACCCGGGCTCAAATTTGAAGAAATAATGCCCCGTAAACAAAAATTGAAAAAGCACTGCCCTGTATCGATGTCAACTAACTATAGGAACAATGTTGTTTATGTGTGTGTGTGTGTGAGGAGTGAGTGAGTGAGTGAGGAGTGAGTGAGTAGTGAGTGAGTGAGGAGTGATTGAGTGAGTGAGTGAGTGAGTGAGTGAGTGAGTGAGTGAGTGAGTGAGTGAGTGAACTGAGTGAGTGAGTGAGTATGAGTGAGTGATTGAGTGATCGAGCGAGCGAGCTAAGCGAGCGAGCGCGCGAGCGAGCCGAGCGAGCGAGCGAGCGTGCGTGCGTGCATGCGTGCGTGCTGCGTGCGCGCGTTTTCTTTATTTTTCCACCACAATACGGAAGCTGGACTATAAGCGGGTAATGAATGGAGTTAGCATGTGGGGGCATCGGCTCCACGCTGAACAAAACAAAGCAAAGAACAAAAACAACAGATGTATTTGCGTCGACAGAGGAACTCGGAGTGTCCTTGCGTGTCCAACAAATCAACGACAGATGACAAAGAGTCAACGGAGCAACAGACAGAGAGAGGATATGACAAACCGTTTGGTTTCTGAAGGTGTATATAGCCTGTCTCCTATAAGCTTTAAACTTTTCTTTTGAAGCGGTTGCACGAGGGTCTTGACAAGAGATGGCAAAGTTGGGCTTGATTTGAGTAGAGCCGCCATGCTCTGGACTGCCGTGCTCTAAATACACACATACGGAGAAACGTGAGTGCTTGCATTCTGCGATGCGTGCGTGTGTGTGCACGAGACTTGGAGAGAGGAAGTGCATTTGTCACTTGTGTGTGTACTACAAGAGAAAAAAAGAAAGGATAATAAAAATAGCCAGATATGTGTACTTGAAATGTGTAAATGAAATAAGGGTAATGGACCGAGTAGAGACAAATGAATAAAGAGAGAGAGATAAAGGGAGAGAAAAGAGAGAGAGACAGAGACAGAGAAGGCGCAGGCTGCTCAGGGAATTTCCCCATTTTTCAACATTAATTTTTGAAGACTGCAGATGAGGCGAGAGGAGAGAACGGGGAGAGACGGAGGCAAGATATATGGAGCTGAGAGCCACAGGAGAGGAGGAGGAGGAGTAGGAGTAGAACAATGAAGATTGAAGAGGATGATGGATAGAGAGAGGTAGAGGAAGTGGGCGGAGGAGAGAGTGTTGTTGACTCCAGGTACACTGCACCAGCATCACACACCTTTCACACCTGCATCACACACACACCACACACACACCACACATTACACACACACCACACTACACACACACAACACACACGGCACACATGACATTAACCACACAACACACACCACACAACACAGCGAAAGCAAAACACAACGCTTAGTACAAAACCCAGATGGGACAGTCCGACTCAACAGCACTAAGAAGTTTCAGTGAATAATGTGCATTTTTGTTGTTCAGGTTTGGCAACCATAACTCACGCACACATCCATATGGTAGTTCTTTTCCTGAGGGACAGTGACGTCCAATAGTGACCGACGACCAGGCTGCAACTAGTCGCAACCAGATGAAACTAGTCCGCGACCAGGATACAACCAGGTGTGACCATTGCAACAAGTCACGATCAGGTGTTGTAACCAGTTGCAACCAGGTGCGGCTAGCAACTACTCACGGCCAGAAGGTAAATTTGCAACCTGGTCACGCAACTTGCGCAACCTGGTTGCGACTGTTTCGTTGCTCACACTGGTAACAAGTGGCAGTTAATATACTGAAAATTATTTTACCCAACGTGAGTAAAGTGTACACTTAGAATTAATAGCTATGTTTATTACAATTTTAACATTAATTTGAAAAGGTTAAGAGAAATTGCTGTTTTATTTTATTGCCCCCTTTGAATGATTTATATATTTGATGATTCATTTATGTATTAGATTATTCACAAAGAAAGGATTTGGTTCAGTTCTAAAAGAAAGCTAGAATATTGTGGTGTTGTGTATGCTTTTTTCTTTTGCTGTAATATGTAATATAAATAGAATATATTAATCTCTTGATTCCAAGTATTAAGTAACATAGTAATTACTTATTATTTTAACATTACTGTATTTAGTAAACAGTGCCCAACACTGATAAAGGAACTCTAGCGCTCACTTATGATCCAATACGCTCATTATACATTTCTGGGGGTCCATGGTAGCACAAAGTTTAACTGCAATAACGGGTCTATTTTCCGTCTTCTTCTTCTTGTGCTTGTGCCCAGTGTGTGTCTATTTCATCAGCGTTAGCGCCCCGGGGGAGGCCAGTTCTAATGGATGCAGCAGGGAAGAGGCTTAGAGCTCACTTTAGAACACTGTCTGTTGGTGAACAGCTGGGCAGAGTTGGAATCTGGAGCGGCCCGGGACACGCGCTGATGGAGTCACGGGGAGCCCAGTGAAGGAAGTGTAAAAATTGACATTTCATTATATTTGGTGGTCCAAAAGGGACAGCAGAGGACTGTCCTTGTCTTTGAAGAAAAGCTTTTAAATGAGAACCTTTTTGGATATAGGTCTCCCGTTCAGAAATAAATACCTTTGTGCAAACGAATTTAACCACAGGTTGTTTTGAGGAAACTAATCTTATTGGTTGAAACATGTCACGTGTTCAAACCAGAGTGGCCCTGTTCACCGGCTATCAAAACAAAGATTTCAGCCATTTTGTTGGTCTCTCAGATGGCAGCAGAACATGGGGGGCAGGCTAGCAGTTATTGGGACGTTTGCGAGTCATAGTGCCCGCATCTGAAAAAATATATTATTTTTCGATTCTTTAAGTTTAAGGTAATTGTGGTATAACTGCGCGTGAGGTTTCTAGGGCAGTGTTCACCAAAGTTTATATAAAGTAATAGAGGTAACTTTTTTACTGCCCATAATCAAAATGGATATATAGCTATATTTTTTGACTTTTCCCCCTCTACGTTGCTCACTACTTTGAAGCTATG